>JAZDUA010000088.1:600000-972500 GCA_038098605.1 Gryllus longicercus
GCGGTAGGGCTGGCAAAGGACATTGTGGTGGCCGTGGATGTGTGGAACGGGGCGGGACGGAGCGCCGGTGGCAGGCAGTGCTGGAATGGTCTGTGGGGGCGTGGAGGAGCGATGCGGAAGGAGCGGGGCGAGCGGGGGGGGGAGAGTGGAACGAAGTGCCAGGAGCGGGACTTGAGAGGTGTCGCTGGCAGGGGGGGGGAGTGAGGCGGGGAGGGGTGGATCGGAAAGGGACGGGAGGATTGGGGGAGGGGTTGGGCGGAGCGGCAGGGCGGGTCGTGAGAGGCGGAAACGCAGGGTGCGGTGGGGAGGAGGGCGACGAGGGGCGGAGCGGGGTGGGATGGGGTAGGCGCGGGACGTGAGAGGCGAGGCTGCAGGGGCGGGGGGCGGTGGGAGACGGAACGGAACGCACAGGCGTAGCATCCGCCCTGCGGAATACCTGAGCAGATATCGGGATTACCCCTCCGAGGGCCTCCTGATAGCGACCGCTCCCGGCAAATGCACCGTTTCCAACTTCACTCGCTCTAAATTGATACACGCAAGTTTCCCCTCGCAGATTACAAAATCATGCGCCCCCTGGTAGATAGCTCCCCTGCCTCCCCTGCCCATTGTAAGTTGGAAATAATACGCGGGATTTGGTGAAGTTTTATTTTTCAGTTAAGGCATACTTAAGGTGAACATATTTACTTGGGCTTCGTTCGAGAATATTCATTTTTAAGCCATGGGGTGCATTCGGGCTGTCTTCTGCCTGTGCGGACATACCGTTTCAGCGCTCCTCCATTCATTGGCTCTGTAATATAAGCAATATTCCTTCACAAATTCGAAAACCAAACGGCGCGGTTGAAGGATACTGCCACACCCAGCCATTGTAAGTCGAATATAATACGAAGTTTTATTTTGCTTTTAAGATATTCTACTTAGGTAAACTTATTTACTTGGACTTAGGTTCAGAATGTTAAAGTAGTGATTCATTTGAGGTACTGCGTGCAATTTTTGTTTTTAATTTCGATTTTCAAACAAACTTCATCTATTGAACAGACTTCATCTCCGCGCCGGTGATGATGACCACGATGTTTATTCAGATGTATAGTGTGTATGAATGCAGCTACAACTATAACTCAAGTATAATTTATTATTACAATTTGAATTACAATGGTCTGTGTTAGTTTTAATATATATTTAATGACTTGGCTGTTACCATACCTAAATTAGCTATAATTTTGGTCGTTCGTCCATATATTCATTATTGTGATCCTTATTATTTTACCTTCCTCTTTAGACCGCGCCTAAGATGGATGGTTTTGATGAATCTTATAGATGATTCTGCCACGATTTGAACGATGATGAATCAATGGAATAAGAGGCAGGGGAAACAGAAAAATCCTGACGAAACCTTCCATTATCACATGTTTTCCACCGGACGTTCTCAAAAGGTCACCGGAATTTACACCCCAGTCTAAGCCGGAGCTGTGTGACGATGAGAAAGCTCACTTCTCAGGTTGAGAAGAACCAAATACAGCGTAGTGATGCCCATGTGCTAACCACCCGTACCCCGTTACCCATGGTGCAAGGCCGAGAAACAGTTGATAGGCCTTGGCCCCCGTCAGGAGCTGTTGTGCCAGAACAGGCAAAAACATAGAGTCGGAAATGAAAGACTAACTGTTTCCAACGCCACGGATCGCTCGCTCTCGAGAATAGTGCGGAAAGTCTTCAATGTGGCGCTACGGAGCGCCCGTGATCCATTCGTCGTTATTCTGACTTCACTCTCTTATGGTCTGGAGATGGTCTGACCCCTCACCTCTATATAGCTCATACACAGGATTCTAACAGTATTGTATGTACACGGAAGCCAAGAAAAACCCATTGATGGGCGTAGAGTCACAGAAAGAAGAAGAAAAAGAGGAGAAGAAGGAAGATGGGAAAGCAGAAAGAAGAAGAAATGAGGAGCAGGAGAAGAAAGAAGAAGAAGGAGGGAGAGAAGGAGAAGATGCAGAAGGTGTAGAGGAAATAGAACAACTAGAAAAATATATAGAAGAAGAATTGGCGGAGTTTGAAGATAAATAATGAGCTATTGCTAGAGGTTCATGCTTGCTGGGTGATTCCCTTACATTGTGTGCGCGAAAATATCCAAACGTATTTAGGTTTGTTGAATTGTCTAAACATTTCTTTGTTTAATTAATCATGTCTTCCCAAAACAGCGGAGAAATATTAAAGAAAAATACATGATTTCAAGCAGGTGAAGGGTGCAAAGAGATCTCTGAAAAGGAGTTTTAGTTTTTGTTGTTAAATATGACAATTTAGTGCACAAATGTGTGCGATTGTGAGGCTGCTTGTCGCCAGTGTTAAAAATGCAAACACCTGAGAACTCGAACTTGAACACGTCATAACACGTATCCGTTTGTACATCATCTACAATATACGAGTATATGTCATCCCATTTGTGGCGGTCCGTATTTCTATTTGGAAGATTGTATACTAGGTTATAAAATGGAGTATGATTAGTAACTGACAAGTATACTAAGCGGGACAGTTGTAATTATTATTCATATTCAATGATTTCGACATAACAGAGTTAAACGCTTCCACCACTCACCTCAACAGTACTTACAATATGAAAGGTAGAGAATATTCACACCGTATTTGATCTTTCAGTCTAACTTTATAAATTCACAATTGATTGAAATTACTGAGATAAACTCTTCCCTGAGTGATGAAATGCGCTATCCGTACGTAAGGCCAACTCTTAAAAAAGCAGAATTTGCGCACTGCCTAACTGTAATATTTTCCAAAATATGTAGTATAATCGTATCCAGGACGAACAACAGAGAAATGTTTAATCATTTTATCCTCTAGAGTTCTTCTTGAGTAAAACCGGTTTTCTACTTCGGTAAATCGCCCCTATTTCGTTCTTTCTCTGCTTAACTCATCACTGCGTTTTGTGAGATGGCAACCACCATTGAGGTCAGATGGCTATGCAACCACCATTTAGCCACGGTAGCATAGGTATTTCTGTGAGAACCTACGGATAAAATACTCTGGGACTCCTCGTGACGGCAACTCCTCGCTTTCCAGTTCATCTCGCAATGAAGAAAATTCGAAAGTGAGAACATGTAAGCTGCATGGGTGTAGCCGTGAAATATGCTTCTTCCTTCAAGAAGATGTCATGTTCGGCAATTTTTTTCAGTTCTATTATCTTTTTCTCCTTCCCTCTGCTTAGTCGGGTTTGCTGAACTCGTCTCGGATGTCCCTAATATAGTGGTGTCGCGATGTAAGGAAATAGTAGCCGCTGATTTAATCATTGAGATTGACCATGATGAGAACGTAGGAATTTTTCTCAGATCGTATTTGCGACAATTGTGTGTTTTGTTGACTACAGGTGTCTCAGAATAATTGTTACAAACATGTACGAGATGTACTGGGGTCAAAAATTATGACGCTTTGTCAATGCATATTTAGTAGGAAATATTAGAGAGTTGCGTATGTGACACTTACCCTTTACTGTTACGAAAATCCGTATGCACTAGTATTCGGCAGGTATACGAAAACTCGTTCACTGTGTCACATCGCCATCTGCCAAACATTGTAGTTGCCTAACAAACGGAGCTAAATGTCACATTTGTATTTCCATTATAAGAAATATTCAACTCCATGCTCCCTTTAGGCTCCTCTAGAAATCGTCGCAGATTGTAACATTCATTTTGAGACGCCTGTAAATAACGCCTATTGAAGCTGACGTTCAAAGTGTTCCACCGATCGTGCAAAGGCCCTCAGCGCACACCCCGTACGCGATGAGATGCGGCAACTCCTCCCTCACCACGAGAGAAACGTAACTTGCGCCCCGAATCCCACAATTGCCGCCCCATAGCGCTCCAGCGGAGTCAAAAGTCTGAGAAGCGTTTCCTCGCGGCCACGCGAAGTATGCAGCGCCGCATGGAGCGCCTGCGGGTCCCGGCGGGGGGCGCAAGGGGGCGGGGGCGCACGCGGAAACCGCTGGCTCACCGGCGCTGAGCACTCCCCGGAGCTTCTTTAAGCAGCCGCCGCGAGGCGCCACCGCTGTAAATCTGATCCGGTCCAGCGGCGCGCGCTCCCGAGGGCCCGCCCACGCCGCCTCGCCCCACCCGCGCCGCAGCCACCGGAAATTATCGCGGGTGCGACGGAGCGTGGCCGCCCCGCCCCCGCCCCCGCAAATGGACGCGTACGCGCCGCAACGGCGCCGCAAGCGCGCGCTCCCCTCCCTTCACCCACACGTGCGCGCCCTCCTCCCTCCGGATCGCTGCCGGGAGAGGCGGCCCAGGGCAGCTACTGATGTCACTGCAGCGCCTGTGTCCGGGACGTCCTAGGTGTCTATTCGCGACTGTGGCAGGAGTTTCGTTATTAGCTTGTTAGCTAGGTCGCGTTCAGTGTGGAGTGTGCTGTGTGTGTGTGTGTGTGTGGGGGGGGAATTCTAGCGGCCAGCAGTTCTGATTCACAGATTCCCTTGGTGTCTCCGATCAATGCAAGGCAAATGCCGGAGCACTATATGGGCCAAGGACAGCGTGCGATCTGTCTTTCCCACCTTCACCTCTTACTTCCACAGTGTCTTGCACCACACTACCACACATGCGGGGAGACCGGTCCAAAGCTCAGAGCTGGTCCCAGTGGTGACCCGCTGGTGGGAGATACGTGGTTGGGGAAAACCCGCTAGTCGACGGGGAGATAGTCACTGGATCTCACCATGGAGCGGGAAAAAGATCACAACCACCTGTCAAGGACAAATCAGGAAGCACACTTACGGGTCTAATGACCTTGTGGCGCCAGGAATCACTAATCAATCAATTCAGCTCTCCCACTGTCATGCGCACACACACTTGTGCGTCCTCCTCTCCTCGGATTGCTCTCTCGCACAGATGCGGGCTTGCTCACGCCACATTTCCAATCGCTGCTCACGTCCATACAACCTCACTCGGCCGTGGCCCCGCTCGCTCGCCTTGGCTCACCGCGCTGTCTTCCACTTACGTCAATCATCCTGCCACCCTTCTCATCCTGCCTCCTCACCCAGTCATCCCCACACACACCACTCGCATCTTTCTGCACAACGACCGCTCACACGACACGCACACACACACACACACACACACACACACACACACACACTCGATCTTCGGCTCTTCCCGCACTGCCAGCTCGCAATTGCTCCAGCCCGCCTCGCTCGCCTCGCTCGCTCAACCCCGCCTTCCCCTCTCAGCCTTTCTCCCCATGCTTTCTTCTCACCCTCGCTCTTCCGTCTTACCACCGCCCACCCTTTAACCTCCACACTCCCTCTCACCATCACCCTCACTCTCACCTTCACTCCCCCCTCTCACTATTACTTTCCCCTCTCACCCTCACTCACCCCTCTCGCCCCACACACCTCTCTCACCCCTTACTCCTTCTCATATCCGCTCACGTTTGCTAACGCATTCTCCAGCTCACCCCTCATCATCTCTCTCTCACCCTATGTGCCCCACCCAAACCACTCATCCCCTCACCCTACTCAACCCCGCTACACCGCACTTACGCTACAGTACGCCCGCCAGTCTTCTCATACCTGCCAGTGCCGCACACACCGATCACCTGTGCTCACACCTGCCCACTCCACGTGGCGATTACTCCAGGCAATGCTATGACATGCAAATGGTGATATGTGTAGTATACACTTAACATACCTAGATAGATCACACATATTGCGAAACTAGTTTTCATATTCCTCGTAGAAATTACCGTTTAAAATGGCTCTGGGTATTCGTATCCTCCTTAGACACATTGTGTATTCTAACATCATTTTAATTTAGAGAAGTTCACTTAGTTACCTTTTTTACCTACAATTGAAAAATTACACGCTTTCAAAGTCGTAACGCTTCCAGTTTAGCGCCTTACCGCAGTGGTAAGAACTAATATTTTCTTGAATCGAGAACGCTTTTCGGTCTAAAATTACACGAAATGTAGAAATCAAGTATTATAAATTATTTTATTCTGAAGAAAAGTTGAGGCCAGTTAAGAAATACTACATTATCCAAAATTGGTATTAAACCCATCGCATGCCATTATTTTAATTTTTGCTGATACTTAAAAACAGCGTTACAGTCGTTTATGTTTAAACAATCGTTCATATTTGCAAATCTGGACGTTTTTACTAAAACAAAGGGCATCACAATTCATTCCCACTGCATGTTTTATTCTAATGTAGTGTAGTTCACTTGTTTAACTTTTAATCCAATCGCATTCTCCTAGCATTGGAAAATTACAAGCACGTGTTCTCAAAGTCGTAACGCTTCCATAGTGGCGCCTTATAACAGTGGCAACAATTCCTTGACTCGAGAACGCTTTTCGGTCTAAAAACACGCGAAGGAATTGCGACGAAGTTTCCATAAATACACGAATCGTGGTCGCATTTATCTCGGAAAACTTGCTTTAAGTCTGGAATCAAACCGAATAACTTCTGTTCTCTTTTCCCTCTGGAGAACTTTGGGGAAGTAAATGGGATGTTTCTCCGGGAAATAAAAACGCACCTTCGCCTTGCCACGAGCAGACATGAAGGGAAGCAATCACTTACGATGCGTCAACGCTTAATTTGTTCGCTACGTCTTCCCCTCTGGCCGTCTCCTTCCCTGCCCTATTCCACATCCGCGACTCACGCAGGACCTGGAAATTACGAAGGCCCGCCCGTCCCACCTCTTTCCTCCTACATCGTACCTTCGTAGCTTGTCGGCATCGGAGATCCGCCGTCTTTTCAGCGCTTCGTTTTTTCCCGTCCGCGCGCTTCCCGTGGCGATGCTCACCTTTTTATCCCGCACTGTGGTGTCGCACAAAAACGAGGAGGAGAACGACGCGCGGCAAAAAAGCTGACTTTTTAACGCGGTGGAGGGGCCGGAGCGGCCGAGTTAAAATTCGTACCTTGGGCCGGCGTGTGGCCGTCTCCCGAGGGAGGGAGCGAAAATGTCGCGCCGTATGCCGCCGCTGTATGTCGGCCGGCGAATGCCGTCGCCTGTCGCCGCCGCCGCTTGTCCGTCCGTTCGCCCCCGCCCCTGCTCCTGCCCGCCCTGATTAATTTCGGTGGCATTTGGGCGTGGCGGCGCGGAGGGGCGGGCGGCCGCCGGGTGATCTTTCAGGACGCGCCGCGGCCGATGAGGCGGCGGGGGGCCGATGCATATGGATCAACGCCGCGGGGGCGCCTTCTGCGTCGCGTGCGGCGCGGCGCTCGGGCGGCTCTGGGGAAGGCAACCGACTTCCAGCAGGGTAGGAATTTATCTGGGGTCCTAAGTGAAAGGGAATTTCAGAAGTCGTTATTGGATAAAGCCCTAATTGCAATATTGCTTACACAAAGAAGGACATTCTGAAAGCGGCAGAAAAAAAAGTTTTTGATCCTTCGGACGAAATTGAAACAACCGACTTTGACATATGAGGGGAATATGCTAACCACTACGCATTGCTGGCATAGTTCTATTATAAGTTATTTTTCGAGTGGCTCTTCTGCTGACCTTTGGCCGTCCACGTGCCACTGAGCCTCCGCCGCCTGACGGTCTACTTCCCCCGAACCGCCGCATGCCTCAACTTTCGCGAGATTAACGCGCGGGCGGTATTTAAGCAGCAACGACCGCCGACCGACTACGCGCCACCTCCATAGCCTCCACCCCGTACCCTCGCCTTCCCGCTGCCCCCCCGCCCACCCGCCCCCGCCGCGCTCATCATCGGTGCCGCGTCCAGCGCTGCTAGCCCCACACCACCTGCCGACCCGCTTCGCCCGCGTCCCCCGTTGCCTCCGCACCCACCGGCCCCGCCGCCTCTTCCGCCACCATTACCCGCCTCCTCCGACAACTGTGTCCGTCGCCCCTGCCACGCTCAACCGCGCCGCCACCGAGCGCCTGCGGCCACCTCCTCTGCCGACCCCAATATATCTCTCCTCTAGATCCCGCCATCGGCGCCCACTGTACCCTGCTTCAATCCACCGCCACGTCGACAACCTCTTCCACACCACGAAATCCATCTACCACCTGCTTAAGTGGCTGAAGCCATTAATCGATGTCATTGCTGCGCTTCTGCTCAAGAGGTTCTAGGGAACGTGTCACGTCGGTCGCCATGGCACGATTTTCGAAATTAGCTACAATGCTGTAGCCACTGTCTGCAGGGAACGTCTAGTCTCCATCTGCTCTCACCGATATTTTCCGTGGTTCCTCCGAACAATACCAGGGGAATGTCGGAGCAGTACCTTAACAAACAGACCACGCACGGCGTGTAGTTTTTCGTTCCTCTTCCTTGTGTTATCCTCACCCGTTAATTACACAAACTTTAACTTACAAGTACTACACACATCGCGAGAGCAGTCGAAAGCATAGGGCCTCTTCCAGCTGGGGTGGTGCCCCGCTCGTGGGAGATACCTGGTTTAGGAAAACCCCACAAACCAACGTGCAGGTCGAGGCCGGATCTCACAATCCAACAGGGCCTCTTCATGTGATAAAAGCATGGCTTACGTGACTAATGTCCTTAGCAGTTGACGCGCCCGGAAAGAATCAGCCCACCGTCTGCCACAACCAGCGCCACCTCCAGCGCCCTCGACGTTCTCTCCCGCCCCCTCCCGCACCGCTCCGCCGCCACCGTCTGCGCAGAATTTCCGGCGTCGGCGGCGAGGAGAGCGGCGCAGTTATCTGCTTCCTGCTTAATATTGAATGTGCGGCGGCGCCTCCGAGCAGAGAATGCTCGCGGCGGGGGCGGCGGGGGTGGGCCTGGGGGCGGCTGGAGTCCTGAGGCCACCCACGAGGCTCCCCACGGGTCAGGCCGCTCCGCTCCCCGGCCTGCGCTGGCGAAAAAACGCCCCGCCGACGCCGACGCCGAGGCGCCTTCAGCTCGGCACAGCGCGGGGCCTCAGTCGTAGATCTACCCGCGGACTCCCTCCTTCGCATTATACTCCGGTTTAAAAAGAGTGCTCCTTCAAGAGCTGGAAGGAGAGGGCGCGTTGTCATCCAATCGGGAGCTCCGATACCAGACATTTAAGTCGTAACGAATTTCCGGATTGGATAACAAGGACTCCCTCTGCGTTCAGATCGTTCCCTTGAAGGGCCACTCTCTTTAAAACGTAGAACAGTGGGAGGCAGGGAGTACGCGGATAGATCTACGACTCAAGCACCGCGCTGTGCCGAGCTGAAGGCGCGGAATACGTTATTCATTTAAGAAAAAAGTGCTATACTTTTAAATAGGAGTTATAAATAGGAATTATTCAATTAATTTATGTTTTACTCACAACTTAGTGCTGCATTATGTCCCAAGTAAATTTTACGGTCTTTTGAAAGTCTTTTGAAAGGAAGGACAGTCACAATTTTAGTTACTTACTTATAGTATGACACTAATATTTGAGAACTTCAAATAATTTTTTTCTGTGAAAATAGAGTTAACATTTTCATTACATTAATATCTTTGATATAGACACAGTTTTATGCACAAGTTTTACACTTTTCTCTATTTCATGGCAAAAATTATCACGGATTCTTTCTTTATTTTTACCTTTACTCATAAATGGGTTAATTTTCATTACTGGATTTGATCACGCTTTTTGATTATTATTTTTTTCTTTTTGTTGACATCTTTTTCCTTTTTTCTGTAGCACTTTGAATATCAGGAGCACTCACTGGGTTCTTGGTTTTACATCATGTTGACTGGTTACAATAATTGACAATAATTGAAGATGCAGAACATGTGTTACAATACCATAAGTGTTCATTAACTCCTAATCTTGATAAAGGTTAAATATATCTTATAGTTATCAATATCAACAAACTCATCATATACATATCGTATGCATCATATGCATACTCATCATACAATAAACACATAGTTATTTTATTTTCTCAGCAATTTGCAGTCGAGAAATTGACAGTGGTTAGATAAGAAGGAGTTCAGAAACAATTCAATAAAACGCGGTTGATGGCAGGTCCACTCAAGAGCTCTGGACGGTTTTGTTCTGGAGTTCTCTGAGGCCTTTGTTATGGTTCTCAGCGTGTAGGCGTTGTCTGCTGAGTTGATTGTTTTGATTGATTGATTATTTCGTGTTTCCGGAAGCGTGGACTGCAAATGATCATTATTCCCGTAAGTGTAAGGAATGATTGAATGACAGCAGGTGGCGGTGTTTTACCCCAACTGAATGGTAAGTTTCGGTCCCCGTCTGGATGGCGAGAATAACTTAAGGTAACCTACCGTGTGTCATCCTCCTTGCATGAAAATACAAACTGTTGAATCGGTCTTATATATGTAGAAAAGGTGACAATAAATACATGCAGTGTCAGGAGAGCAGTGGGGAGATTAGAGCTGGTCTCGGCTGAGGCGCTGCCTGGCTGGTGGGAGATACGTCGTGGCAGGAAATCCCGCAATCCTACGTGTGGGTCAGCGTGACTAATAGCCATAGCAGTTGGTTGGCCGAAAACACGGAATAATCAAGAAATTAAACGGTGATGATCTGAGAACAGAAGTTGGAAATAGGAAGGAGAAAGCTACCCCGTGTGACTCTGGAGAAACGATGACTATACTCGTAGCATATTGCGCACTAGGTCGGTACAGCACGAACGGAAGGGGAGGTATAATAATTTTAAAATGTAATTGAGTGGCAATGCAAACCTGGTTCTTAAAGCATTTCCATTTTCATTTATTATTTTACCCTGTATGTTACATTATAGAGCAAATGCATTGCTTGTTATTAAAAGTTAATCATTACATAAAACAATTTAAAATCCTAAAACCAGGATACACTCTTTCGCCGATCAAGAAATTCAGACTCTGCACTGCAAAGTACTTCCGCTGTCTGGAGGAGACGTCTAGCGCTGATCGATAGTTTCTCTTATCACCACCATGCGAATGCCGGAGCAGTATTCTAACAAATGCGCCACAGACCACGCGCGATGTTTCCTTCCTCATCCCTTACTTTCAGTTACAAGAACATTCACTACACTCCCACACATGTCAGGACACCTGTCATCGGCTAAGGCGGTAGCGGCTGGGGCGGTGTGCCACGCTGGCGGGAGATACCCGTTTGGGAAACCCGCGCCAGCCGACATGTACGTAGTTTGGCATATGATCTCGCCATCCAAGGAGGAATGATCACCGTCTACTCCCGCGATAAAATACATTCACTACACTTACTGGACAAATAACCTGAGCAGTTGAAACACCAATCAATCAGTGAATCCGCAAATCCAGAGCTTCGAAGTGTGGCTGGGCGTGAGCGCAGCGCAGGCCTCCTGCACAAGAGCGCCGCCCCTCTGATTACTCAAACTGGGAAACTGAATTGCGCCTGGTGAAAGCTAGCGAATTGTACCACCAGATGTCGTTCCAATAGCACATTTTACTGCGGCTCGGAGGGATTTTAATATTCTAGACTACAAGCCGAAATAGTATTAGTGAATCTAGAACGTTGAATCGATGTTTGGCCCCGAGGGAGACTCCAAACGCGAGGACTTCCAAGCCCGAGCGGTTGGAAGTCTTCCGAGCGGCAAAACTCTAGTAACGCCCGAGGTGAGTACAAAACTTTATGGTTTATCGTTCGTTGCTGAAGCAAACGAGAATTTATAACATTTTTTTTCTTGCATCTAAAGTGAAATGACGATTGTAATAATTTGTCAACGTGATGTCGGTTAAAAAATGTGTATCTTATTACTATTGCCTAATCGTAATTGGACTAATTTCTTCGTTCAAAATTAATATTGTGAAGTTCTCGCAAAGACTAACAACGCTAAGAACAGTGGTTTTCAGTAAAATGTCGAAAAAATATGACCACGGGCACTGTGTATTTCAGAGTCATATGGAATTAGCAGTTGCGCTGATGAAATAGTGCTTTTAGGTCTCTTTCGCCAAAGTTATTTCATAACATCAAAAAATAATTTTAATAATAATTAAAATAAATTTGGAGAATGTTAGCCGATTTGCCTTATACATCTCATTACTACTAGAATGAATGCTACTCAAGAAGCTTATATATCTGTAATAATATAAAATATATGATACGTAACAGTGAAATATGAGTAACTGATGGAAATAATAAATTCACGGGAACATTCCAAAATTGCAATTATAATATCAATTAAGAAAATAAAGTTTATAACTAGTCAATTTGCTTATTTGAGAATTATGCCACTCATATACATTGTTTTCTTGTATCTTAACTTTATTAAATCCAACTCCTAAAAATGTTGTATTTGTTGGGTTGGTATAAGAGCGGGCATAAAGTATTGAAAAGGTCCGCGCGAGCATAAAGAATCAAAAAGGTCTACAAGGGTATCAACATTACCGTTACGTGATTTGCTTCAGGCCCGTAAACACACCGTAATGAACTAGTAAACCAGAAAATATTTGTTAGTTGCATGCCCACAAACTATATATAATAATACACAAAAAAGGGTCTGTCTTGTTTCAGTTGCTCCAACTCAACGATAAAATCTCGGGTATGCAGGAAATTATGTTACAGAATATATACTGATAAGCCTGTTCACTTCATGTTCGCAGCGAGAAACATTACCTCAATCATATTAGCAATGTTAACAGTAAAATAAATGAATTCAGGGTAGAAACCAGTTCCGTATTGGATGAAATACATTCCAGCGTCTTGTTAACACTCCATAGACTTAGACTGCGAAGTTAGAAGAGCTCAACTACGAGGAGAGCAACCGTACCCCCAAATATTTAGTACCCCCAAACAACTAGCGAGATAGGCTCCTCCGGAACGGCCCCTTTTGTGCCGACATGCATCATGCCGACATGTGACGTGTGCCCTCACGTGTCTACGGTGGTGTTGTTTTTTCTTCCTTCCGAGGATGTCACGTGCGAGCGCACAGCCACCAGCGCCGCCGGATCGCTCTCACAAGTCAACAAGCCGTCACAAAGGGCCCGCCCGCCCTCCATCTCTATGGCAAACCATTCACCTTCCAAAACACTCTTCCGCACAGCCACCCTTCCGCCAAAGCAGCCTTTATCCTAAACACTCTTCCGCAAACCACCCTCCCGTCTAACCACCCTCCCATCTCACCACCCTCCCGTCTAACCACCCTCCCGTCTCACCACCCTCCCGTCTAACCACCCTCCCGTCTAACCACCCTCCCGTCTAACACCCTCCCGTCTAACCGCCCTCCCGTCTAACCACCCTCCCGTCTAACACCCTCCCGTCTAACCGCCCTCCCGTCTAACCACCCTCCCGTCTAAACACCCTCCCGTCTAAACACCCTCCCGTCTAAACACCCTCCCGTCTAAACACCCTCCCGTCTAAACACCCTCCCGTCTAAACACCCTCCCGTAACCCCCCGTAAAATCACTCTCTCGTCAAACCACCCTCCCGTCAAACCACCCTTTTAAACCACCCCTACGACAAACCACCCCTCCGAAAAAACACTCCTACGACAAACCACGTCTACGACAAACTACCCCTTCGTCGAATCTTCCAAAAAATAATCACTCCCCCAAGCAACTTTTCCACGCCAAACCAAAATTCTTCCAAACAATTCTTCCCACTTATGTAGCTTCCCTCTTACCTAACGTCCCACTCGCCAACCGATACACCCACCTAACGACCCACTTACGTAACATCCGACTCATTTAATTCCTCACTTACCTATCGACCCGCTTACCCACCGATCCACCCACCTATCGACCCCTTCACCTAACAACCCAGTCGTCTCCCAATCCTCCCACTAACCTATTTAACCACCAACTGAATCCACGAATCACTTCTGCAATATCAATAACAACCGGCCAGTATCAATAACAACCGCCGTCCTTATCCATCGCCTCGGCCTTCCCTCCCCTGGCGGCCACCCCGGCCCACCTGCCCGGTGTCCGGCGGCCGCGAGGCAGAACGAATCGCCGGCGAAAAAGGGCTGACGCCGCGGGCGAGCGGCGCCCGCGGGCGATAAAGAGTAACTTATTGTCCGGTGGGCGGCGGCGCTATCTCGGGGGCGGGCGGGCGCGCGGGCGGGCGCGCGGACGGGCGGGCGAGCGGCGCCTGGCGACGAAGTATTAGCACGCGGGTATCGCCGCGCAGCGCCCCGCATTCATTACCACGTTTCAATTTCCTGCGAGGAGGCGAAGAGGCAGGGGTACGGTGGGAGGGAGGGGGCTATCGGCTCCCTCCGGGCCCCCCGCCGGCCGCCTCCGCACGTGGCGGAAGCGCCGGCGGCCGGCGGCGACGCCTAATGCTGTTAATTATCTCGTAGCCTTGGGCGATATTAATGAAGGCGGGTCATCCGACCCCTGGGGTACGCCACTGGCGCCGGATCTCCCGCTGCTCTTGGCGGCGCAGGCGGAAGACGGGTGAAGACGGGGGCGAGAAAGGGGCGAGGTCGGCGTAGAGAAAGGGATGAGGGAAAGGGTGGGGGCGAGGTCGGCCAAGAATGAGGGTAAAGGAGGGGATGAGTGCGGGAACGATCACGAGAGAGAGAGAGTAAGGGGATCGCGAGGGCGGGGCCAGGATGGGGGCGAGGGCGGGGGCGACGGCGGAGGCCATGGCTGGGGCAGCGACGTGAGTAAAGGCAGGGGCGACGGCGGGGCGACGGCATGGCCAATGGCGGAGGCGAGGACGAGGGCGGGGGTGACGGCGTGGGCGAGGGTGGGGGTGATGGCGAGGGCGGGGCGAGGGCGGGGCGAGGGCGGGGCGAAGGCGGAGGCAAAGGCGGGGTGAGGGTGGGGCCAAAGTGACAGCGGGGTGGTGGTGAGGGCGAGGCGGGGGCGAGGGCTAGAGCGAGAACGAGGGAAGAAGCGATGGCGTGGGCGAGGTGAGGTGAGGTGAGAGGTAAAGACGGATGCGGAGGCGGAGACCAGTGCGGGGGCAGGTGCGCTGGATGGCGGGAATGAGTAGGGAACGAATTGAGGACGGGGACAATGACAGTTGCGGAGACGAAACAGAACGGGGTTCCGAGGAGGAAGACGAGGGAGAAGGAGGATAAGGAAAGGGAGAGAATGAGGAAGAGGCAATTAGCAGTGGTGTGAATGACAGAATACAGTGACTATTCTATAGCTGATTGAGAAGAGGCCACGAGCGAGAACAGATTAGCCGATAGGATCTACTCACGTTCGAACTGAAGTAGTCATGTCTCGTATTATTTTCCTTGTCCTCATACTTAATTAATTGTTTACGTGTCTCGGTATTGACTTAAATTCATATGGCATTAATTCCAAATATTGAGCAATTTAATGTGTATGTAGAAATGTGTGACATTTTAAATAATTTCAAAACCTACGTTCTACATTTTCAACATGTTCGCTTCTAGTTTTCACTCAAAAGATGCTTCTATTGCATGAAAGAATATGAGACGTATGCTTCGGAGAGCGAGAAAATCTCTAAAGGGGAAAAAAATGACCGACAGAGCACAAAATGAAACTCACTTTCAACTAATTAATAGAAGCAGTAGTATGTTTATTTCTTTTATGTTTTGTTCAACGACCAAGACCTGGAATAAAAGAACCCTACTTGCCCGCGAATCTGCGCCAACCCTTCCCGTAGTCTTCTCCCCCCCCCCAAACAAACTACATTTGTACTAGAACTCACAGATCCAGACACTCGCCTGTGTGGGAATCATCACGCCCAAAGCCAACCTGTGCTATTTTTCATTAACTAAGTGTTCCATCTCTTTTCCTTTCCCACTTTTAGATTTTCTTTTCGATTTAAATGAATTTAATTGTTATTGAACAACATTCTGTACTAATTTTAGTTTCAATTTCCCATTAATTCTATATACTTTTTATAACAAAACTACCGTGGTTTGAAAATATTTTTTTTTCTTCCAGCGTCAGACGGCCTGTTAGGACTGGAATAAATTATTCTTCCCACAGCCACAATCTATTCTCTCTGTTTGCTGCAGGAGTTTGCGAGTTAAAATTGCCCCAACATATCCGTCAATCGCTACATTTCTCCTTGAATTGAATTAACAAAAAGACTCTTGCATAGAACGAAGCCTTGCCTTTTCTCGTTCCTCTTTTTAAGAAAAGGTCGCCTTATTCAGTGAGCTAGCATCCATTTGCAGTTTACAAAAGCAATTAAATGCACTAAAATATTTCCACTATTAAATATTTTTACGTAACATTCTCAATGTTTACTATTCTTACTGCACTGAATACGTTTATTATTTTTTTCTGTATAATTATTTTTCCTCTTTTATAACCACCTATTTATTTCTATTTTGTAGATTTTGACCATTTTACATTTTCGAAAAAAATGTTCATTTTAACCGGTCATCTCTATATTCAAAAAAAGGAGTCCTATCAGGAGAATTGATTGATTGATTAGTAGTTCCGACGCAACAACTGCACAGGCCATTAGCTCCGTAAGCGTAGTGCATGTCTTTTATTGCTGTAGGGGACGGTTAACGTCCTTCTCTGGCATGGTGGGATCCGGCACCAACCTAAGGTCGGCGAACAGGGATTCTCCTCATCCAAATATCTCCCGCCAGCTGATTTTCGCCTCAGCCGGGACAAGCTGTAAGCTCCCGACCGGTCTCCCGGCATATGTGATAGTATAGTGCGTGTAAATGTAAGAATGTGTAAGTAAGAGGTAATATACGAAGCGGAATGGGAAAAGATCGCACGCGGTCCGTGCCCGTGTGTTAGGTTACTTGTCCGGCATTCGCCCCGATCATTAAGAGCAAATTTAGAGTCTAATGCGCATGCATGGATTCTTCTCAAATATTTCTACGTTTCCCACCCACCCCGAAGTACGCGTGTAGCGAGCGCGCAGAAATCAGTTTCGCATGCACATGTGGGCGTCGAGGGACGCGCGACGGGTACTGTATAGTCCACGGCCACCCACCCCCCCGCCCCCGCCCGCAGCGCTGCGGTGGAGGCAGGCCCAATTACGGGCGAGGAGAGACATCGGACGCGCGGGCGCAGCCGGCCCTTTGTCCGCCGCGCGCATTGCCGCCTATTTATATGCGCCCTCGCTCCGCCTGCCTGCCTGCCGCGCCCGCTCCGATTCCTGCTCGTCCCCGCCCCTCGCTGCTCTTCCCCGACCCGCATCGCACCGCCCCGCCCCGCCCCGCCACGCTCCCCTCCACCCCCTGCTCCGACCCGCACAGACACGCTCCACGCCGCTATGCCTCGCTTCGCTACACTCTGTACTGTTCCGCCTCCCACGCTCCGCTCGACTTCGCCACGTCCTACTCAACCCTGCTCTACCCTGCTCCGCCACGCTTCGCCACACTGCAGCACGCTCCGCCACGCTACTTCACGCTCCGCCACCTCTGAACCTCCACAACGCTCCGCTGCGTCTCGCCACGCTCCTCCACTGTTCGCCACGCTCCAACACCTCCACACCGCCACCACGCTCCTCTACGCTGCTCCACGTTCTTCCACCTCCGCACCTTCACCACGCTCCGCCTCGCTCCGCCATGCTCCGTCACGATGCGCCGCGGTCCTCTCCGCACAACTCTACCCCACCCCGCTATGCTGCATCTGCCTCGGGTATTTCCGCAATTGCCCCCACTTTTATTCACCCTGTGCTATATCATTCTCTGACCCGCTCGATTCCTCCCCTTCCCACCTGCCCTTCCACCCCTTCCCACGTCGCACCCCGCGACACAACCGCCACTCCTCTCCCCAACCGCTGCCCTCCTCTCTCCACCCCTCACTCCCGTACATCTCATCCCCTGCCTTCCCCTCCCCACTCGTCTCCGCCCGCCCTCCTCTCCCTCCCCCGTTCTTTTCATCCTCTCCCGCCTCTTCCACACTTTACCTCCCCGCCCATTCCGATACGTCCTTCCCGCCAATCCCTGCCCGTTTCAGCACACATCTCCCCTCCCATCCCTCCTCACTGCCCCATCTCCCGCCTCTCTTCACACATCTTCCGCCCTGGCCTGGTCCTCGTCGCTTTGTTTTAGACACATTGAATACGTAATATTATGTTAAAGAACGATAATAAAATAGATTTCTTTGTTCATTTATTGTTCTGTATTTTGGTTAAAAATGAACAGAATAAACATGACTTAGTGATGAAAATAACTCAAAGACATCAAACATTAACTTAATGAATTCTACTTGTTTATCAATGATATGTTTGTCTGCCGCTGCAGATCTCGCCACGAACCCTCCTTTCCCTATTTTTTAGGGAGGGCAACATTTATTCTCAATTTTCTTGCAATATGAAGCCTAGACAAATCGAATACACTTTTTAACGTTGCGCTGCACCCACGTACGTGAGATTTCTGGGAACACAGTGGACCGAATGGTCGACACGCGTGCTGCTGGATTCCGAGAACGCAGTTTGTCTGAACGACTGTAAGAAGTGCTAAGGGAATTAAATTAGATTCCTTAAAGAGCCTGTGGAAACCAATGGAAACAATTGCAAATAGCACCTGGCCACCTTCGGAATCTTCTTAATAATCGCTTCGCAGTCTCCGAGAGAACCATGACTACAATCTAGCACTGAAAATAAGGAAAATTTCAAACAAACAACAACGAAACTAAAATATAGTATTAGAGAAGGTGAAGTGTGTTCTACTATTCATTATAATGAATTATTAATATGGGAATTGAATTTCGTCTCGACATTTTTGACGGGTCACACGTGGTTAATTATAACCACATACGTGTCGATAAAAAATTTGTTGAGATGTCTTGCAATAAGTAATTGTGCATATAAATATGCATATCAAATGTAAGAGACAAACACCACCATAATACGGATAGTTATTTTAGAGTGTCGGCCAGACGGATTGATTTTTGTTTATTATTTCGTGTCGCCGACGACGTCATCCTCTATGGTCATTGCTCCCGTGAGTGTAGTGCATGTTTTATTACGAGAGATATGACGGTGTTATTCCACCGCTAGATGGCGATGTCTGACATCGACCTACGGCTTGCGGGGTTATCATCATCCAGGTATCTCCTACTAGAAGAGTATCGCCCCACCCGGGACAAGCTGTAAGTTCCGAATGGTTTCTCGGCATGTGTGGTAGTGTACTGCATGAGAATGCAAATGTGTGTAATTAAGGGGTGAGAGTAGAACAAGGAAGAGGAAGGAAAGATCGCATGCTGCCCGTGGCCCTTTTATAAGGGAACTACTCCTGCTTTCTCCTATGGTTGGTCGTAAAACTACATGTCAGACCAGCCAGACGCTAGAATTCTCCTCCATAGAGCGGTTGAATTTGATTTAGGTATGTAGCTTGGGTCAAAAGGGTACCAACATCGGGATTCGAGCTCTTGGACCTCCAGATCACATAATAATCGGTGCTGATTGAGAGCGTAGGTTTCCGCGGCCGGAGTCACTATTCTACGACCTTCCTCAGGGCGTGACGCCTTGAGGAAGGTCGCAGAATGGCGACCGAAACCTCTACACCTTTGCCATGGACGCGGCGTCACCCGGACACCCTAGTAAATACAATCGGTTCTGAGTCAGCGGCAATTCTGGCTCTGAGCTAAACTCGGAGTCAGCGTTGCTTAGACCACTATTTCTCTCTTAATAGCAGTCTGTTTAATGATTCGACACATTATAAGCACGAACATTTAGATGTTATGGAACAACAGAAAGAGAAAAAATGACATAAACATAGATTGTTTTTAAAAGAATGACATAAACATATAATAATATTATATTATGTAGAACACACTAGCGTATTTTTCTGCACCAAAAATGAATCTGCTTGTACCCAATAATGTTATTTGTAGATTTTTGGAACTCTGAGTAGTTGTTGAATATTCTTTTGATCGGTTTTCTAAAGTAAAGTATCCGTCTTGGACGACTTGCTGAATTTCTTTCGTTGCTGTGAAAGTGATTATTCGGCAAGTACTACTGAGTCGATTCCAGTTCTTCCTCAAGGGCATCGTATTTCATTCTTCAAATGAGCTTCGATCCTTCGACAAGGGATTCTTCAGTAGACTTCGTATTACTGTACAGGTATGCTATCGATCTGTTCTTTACATCCTTGTTTTTGTCAGGCTCTTCATCATGGCGAGTCCACGTGTCGGCTTTCTTTTATTCCTGAGCGATGTCGAAGTGTTTGTGAGAAATTTCATTTCTTCTCGGAATATTTTAGGTTCTTTTTTTGAACATATTTATGTTACCTGAATGTATGGAGTATCTGGAAAGAGCTGTAATCTCCAGAGATACTGAATTTTATCGTACATTTAAAATTTAAATATCTCGTAATAATTATTCTCTCATTTCGTTACATCATTGTCAAATTCGAATTTCTTATGCGATCTGAATTGAATTGAATTTGCCTTGTTTTACGTGGCGAGACTCGGGCCATCAGGCCCGCTCTTCCGTCTGACCACGCAAATTTCGCTACGCTCCTTTCATCAACTAGCAGAGAAAGGATGTATTTCTGAGGCGAGAAACAGGCGATTTGAATTTAGCTCAGAGGCGTCATTTAGGCTTGAGGATCTTTTACATGCAAGTAAATCTACGAACATGGGACAGCCGGCTTTACTTCCCCTCCGAAGGAAGGCGTACGAAGGATTTTGTCGCCCTAAAAATCCACGGCTTCGACCGGGTTTGAACCCGCGAGCTTGGGTATAACAGTCCGGTACGCTAACCGTCACACCATCGCCGCCGCTTTCTTCACCTTTTGATTTATTGTGTTAATCTCCATTACATTAGAATAACAATGTAACTAAAATGTATTTTTACGCTGTAAGAATGAATAATATTTACATTGTTTTACAAAACATGTTATTACTAAATGGACGCACGCAAAAATTCCTCCGTTAGTAAACAGATTGTTTTAGAAATGAAAGTAGCTTTAAATGAAATACGTCTTCGAATGACAAAACCAAGAATTTTACGTTACAGCATTATAGGCCCGGAACTGCACGTTCACAAATATTATAATATTGCTAAATATTTATCAACAAATGGAAACACATGATTGTGATCAAATTGCTTAGAATATCAAAAACCGGATAATGCACCCAGTATTTTCTAGGGGGGAACGGACCTATAGCTAATATTCATAAAGCCATCGATGTATTTAATGACTTTCAGTAGAAGAATACAATAGCAGTATTAGCTGCATTTTTGAACAAGTATCATTGGTACTTCTGTAAGTGTAGTGCCCCTCCCCTGAGTACGCCACAGCAGATACCAAATTTAATTCTACATAGATTTCGAGTTTGTGATTCTGACCACCCATGAAACGGAGTACGGCAACCAGAAGAGCGAACCTCCAATAACGTAATACAGAATCAAAAGGAATATTGCTGTGAATAAAATGCTTGAAACAATAACTGGAATAACCACGTGCCTCCCACATAACTCATTGCATGTTTTGTTGCATGTTTCTCCACACGTGACCCCGCATGCTTCTATCGTGTTCCTCACGTGTTCCACATATACATAGCAATCGAAAGTTTCCGCACAAGTTTTCCATACGTCCTCCGCAGAATTCCATCATGTTTCACATATGTTTCCCATATTTTTCCCACGTATTCGCCACATGTTCCCCACATATACTTCACATGTTCCCCCATGATTCCTTGCATGTTCCCAACACATTTCCCGCACAAAGTTTCCGTATGCTCTTCGGATGCTCTCCGCATGTTCCCCGAATGTTCTCCCGCATCTTGTTATGTATAAATGTGTGTGACAGTATACTGACGAATAATACATAATTTAAATGTTACATAAAAAGTATGTTCACTTGTTTTGTTATTTTGTAAGTACACATCTTTAAAAACGTTTTAGACAAACAGGTTTTGTTATATGTAAATGTAATGCTACATAACTCATAAAGAACTAATGAATATTTCAATAAATTGATTGCAAAATCACGTAACTATTCACAGTGATAAAGCTTTCACGAATATTACTAGGAGTCTTTTGCGTTTTACATTAAAAACGGTATTGAGAGATAGTTATTGTATATATGCAGTAGAAAGGGGCAATTAAACTTTTTCCATGAGTGCATTTATGCAAGATGTCTGCCCGTTGCACACTTCCTAAAATATGAATTTGTACCACCACTCTGGACTACGATTACCACACGCGCTGGGCAGTCGCACGGACAGACGAATGGTTAGCGTGACTGTCTTGAGAATTCAAATTGATACTCGTAAAGGACAAGTAATGAAAGGGAACCTTAGTCAAACAATAGGTTTGAAAGGAGTCGGAAAGGTGTTGAACTTAGAGGTTCCTGCCTCTAGTACGCAAATATTCCTCACGAATAATGTGTAGTTGAGGGATTATTGATATTTACCATTAGTAATAAGCGCCTCTTACAGACTCGAAACTTGGTGACGCATTTGTAAGGTAACAATATTTTAACTAAGCAATGCAAATACAGGTAATGGTAATGAATTGTGTAGTTTTGATGTGACAACCCTCATTGAAATAAACCAAAATTAAAGTTAAAAGAACAAATTTGACTCTCCATATTATCTAATATACTATACTCATAAGGCATGAGATTAATTTGTTTAAAACCAAATCAGTTTTATTTATCAAAACTAAATCAATTATTAATAATCAGTTTAAAAACAAATCAATTTATTGTATGGTTGTCTGTTACCTGATGGTAAAAGCTTTTAATGGCCAAAGATATTAAAATATTCCATAACTCGTCGTGTAACTATAGAACATACGTGCTCATTTTATTTGTAACTGTTACGTCAGATTATAATATTGGAAATTGTATCCTTTTAATTCTTCGACCCTTCTTTGAAAAACTCTTTTCATCTAAAGAAGTGCGGGAAATTGAAATTTTAATTTTCAATGTGTCAGAGGTTGTAATGAAAATCAAACATGTACCATATTAGTAATTGCAAATTGGACTATTCGAAGAAAATATTTAAAGAAAAAAATTCAATGAAAATCTTGGTAATCGCATTTTGGCCTCCAATTAAAAGGCTACAACGAAGGTCGTTTACTTTGTTGAAAGTACACAATGATCTCACAGTGAAGATTACCATAAATAAATAAATATTAATTCAAGAAAAGAGTTGAGATTTTGAAAGCGATTATTGAGAAATTCATAAGATATTATTTGAAGCTTTCCAAAAAGAAATAAATGACATTAAGTTATAAAAATATACCTCAAACTTAAATATTAATGAGCAATTTATTCTAGAAAATAAAAAATTATGATTCATTTTACAATATTTAAACGTTTTAATGAAAATGGCACTTGGGTGATAGAATTCAAAATATTGTGGTTTTCCTTATAATAAGTTTAAATTGAAAATTTCCAGCTATTTTTGAGAAGATATACTTCGCATATTGTGGAATATTGTCACTACTTCACTCAAAATACTCAAAAATGTCTTATATTTTCAATAAATGAAACATGAAACTATTTATGATTTAATTTTGAAGAACATATTTCTTTAAGAAAAATGCTTTAACTTTAATCATGTATTTGAAGTTCAAAATTACGCGAAAAATAATATTTTGCAAAACAATGCATTTGATATAATTTAAAGTTCTTATATTTAAGAATAGGTTGCATTAAGAAAGAAACATCTATTTTGAAAGTGTATTTTTTGAAAGTGAAGAACACGTTTGACAAAATGTATTAATGGCAATTTGCAAATTTCACAGGCTGTAATGAAAATCGTTCCTCTACCATATTTGAAAACGCTTATTGCTCTATTTGGAAAACATATTTTAAAACTTCTTTGCCCTTTATAAAGGTGTAAATGTTCTGGGTACTTAATGTACGACCACGAAATCCTAAAAGTTAAACATATCAGTTTATAATTCTTAGGGTCCCGAGCACTTGGATAAAATTCATTTAGAAGAAAATCGTGTCTACTGTTAGGCACTAGTGTTGTCGCCGTCGGACGTTTCTTAAAAAAAAAACAAACATTTTTTCGACATCAGAAATTTTTACCCAAAATAAAATTTCACCTCATCTCGTCAATCTTATCTGAAAATGAAATAAACCAATGTCAATAAACAAGAACATTGAAGCGATAAAAGTTTCGAGATTTTGTAAATTAGAACCTCCAGTTCTTATTGTTGAAACAATTAATTATTTTTATTGTTCAATTCATTTATGTTGTGTGCATAGAAAGATATATTGCTAACGATGATAATACCTAAAACGATCGCGATGCCAGATACATTTTCTGAACTTCGGAACTTACCGACTTAGGTGGGGCAGGGAATTTCTAGTTTCAAATCTGGACGAGAATTCAACCGGGCGGCTGCTCTGGCCTCGTTCGTGACGTCCTCTTCCTTCCCTTATCCTCCTCCCTTAATTACATACACTCACACTAACATGCACTACACTACTGCATGTAATGCCTTTCGCTGCAGGTGTAGTGCTACTAGCAGCGATTGCAGGCAATTACAATTGCTTCCAGTACAGGATGCAATAAAAGTTGGGTTCGCAGGGAAGCTAAGTTCCCTGGAGGAGCGTGGTGGTGAGCGAGGTTTCAATTACAGAGACCAAGTCCGATGAAGTATGAAAGTTTAATTGAAGAAATAGAGAGCTGCAGAGCAGCGTGAAGTGCACACAGCAAAGTCTTTAGGCTGTCTCTCCTGCCTCTCAACGCTAGAGGATCCTTATATGGGAAACAGAGAGTTTAACGAGGCCATTACGCCGCCCCCTCGCCAGAACTCGGCACGTCCTGGACGCCATAAATCGACATAACTGTCAGAGGACTTTTGCTCTTTTGAAAACTCACGAGTTCCCAAACGTCCCTGTTTCCACGCCTGGATCGTGTTAGCGTTGACAGCGGTTCGGGTAGCTTAATCACCCTTGACCGTAGCCGGAGCGCCTGCTCCCGGCGCGACCCTAATTTAAGCGTGAAGAGTAATATTTATTTCACGTACAGTTTGAAAGAAATATTCATTGCTCTTCTTAAGCAATGCGTACTTCACATGTACGTAGGTGCATTTACCATTACATGCACATGTCGGTAGCTTAGACCTTGTGCGGCTGGTTCGGAGCACCGCTGGTGAGAGATCGGTTGGGGAGAAACCTGAATGATGACGGCAAGTCATACATTTTTTAACAAATAAATACGTTTCATTAACAACTTTCCTTTGTAATGGAAAGTATAAGGAAATGGAGAGGGAAAGGGTGGACTTTAAAATGCTAGAGTTCTCGCACGGGTACACTAGTTACATTGTAGTTTATCATTTCTTTTAGAAAGTTTAGTAAGGGAAATGGGAATTAATATCGTTTATGGGACAGTAAATTTCAAATAACGTCTCCAACCAGGTATCCAGTGATGAACCGCTACTATGGCGCTATTTGTACAACCTTTACTTTTAAATCTTGGGGCAGTTGCTCTGGATGCATTGGCCGAGAACTCTAGTACCATGCTCCCGACCTTGACAAGCCGCGTCAAAGCAGCTTCTGTTGCCTTAATGAAAGTCACTGGAAATCAAAAGAAATGCGCTTCCCGTTGTAAGTAGTGTGCCAACGTAAGATATTCACACATTCTTCAGTTAGATATCCTATCATGAAATATGGAGCCCGCCTACAGATCCTGGAGTGTAGGGTATGGTTTTGGATAGAGCAATATTCACTTTTATTTTAGTGCAAAGATTTACCAGGAAAATAACACACTAGAATTTTCTAATTGAAATTATTTCATGGCGGCGATTGAAATCGTGTGAAACAAAGTACAACACAGTGTTAGTTTATTCCATTAGTCCTTCAATACTAATGGAATTTAGACTAAAAAACGTAAATTTATTTCAGAATTTAGACTAAAAAACGTTCTTGAAATAACTCTAGTTACAAACACAAAATATTTGAAATTCATTTTTTGAAGAGACAGTTGAGAGTACATAGGTAATTAAATTAAGAAAAACTTGTATTTTTTCTGAACAGCCAAGCGAAATGCGAATCCGTTAGGTGTCGTGTAGTAAAAGAAATCTGCAAACTGAATTTAAGGAAAAAATTGTCTTGTTCGCGTCTGGCCTTGGAAGTTCACTACAGAAGTGTAATACCTAGCTAAGCACACTGTATATTGTTTTGTTTGGGTACCGCTAATCAGCAATCATACATCTTGTGGATTTAATAACGAAAACTTCTGAAATATAAATTTATTACTACAATCCGTAATTTGGCAGACGGTACAGAATGGACGTAAATATGACTTGCTACAATTAAAATTTTAGTACATTTCCCTTCAAGGGCGTAAAGCAATTTTAATTTCATGATATTTGAGCATTTGCAAAGTATGTAAAATAAGGCAACGCATGACAACCTGTTATATAAAGTCTAGATTCAATGTGAAATTAATTATAAAACGTGAACCGACATTTTGAGAACTCTGTGATCCCAAATCAATTGATGTCACGCCTCGCTGTAACTTTGCTCACAGGAACGAAAGGCATAACGGCAAATAAAGTGGAATAATTGCTGGGTGAAACATCAAACAAAAAACCGGTTTTGATTACAGATTACAGTGAATTATTAATATGAATCTAGAAACCTTGGTACATAAAGGAACAATTGTAGTAAACCAAATTATAAAATAACACAACTGATACTCAGTAATAATTACAAAAAAATTGCGGAATCATTATCATTGGCAAAATGCGCATTTCGAAATCAAATATGTCACTCGGAGGAGCACGATGAGCCAAGCAATGATGAATGAAATGCTTCTACCTCGTAGGTCATTTATTCACCACCATAAAGGCAGAAGCGACGAATGTATGCACACTACAAATCATGTGTGAATTAAACATTTGAATAACAGAAACGGTTTTGCAGATAAGCGCGTAGTTCTCTGCAAAACTGTATTCCACGCAACGTTACCCGCGGTAGAATTATTCGCAACCAAGTGAACAAAAGGCGTGCCAAAACCCCAGCAATTAACTCACGCGTGAATCACCAGAAGGCTCAACTCGTTCCAGTTAAATGCGGTGTTTTAGTGCCAAACTCACAATTTATAATTATGACCTTACAACCAAAGCACGAGCAAACTAAGGAATTGGCATTCAAACAAAGTTTAGACGTGTGTATAATTTGGGTTTACAAAGTCTGTCCTTTTCAAGAAATGTGGAAGAGCAATTTTTGAAACACAATAATTATATGTTTGAAAGTCAAGGTGTAAATTAATGTAGCAGTATATTGGAAATTTTGAACACATTTCTGTCAATTCACGAAATGTTATTCAAGTTTTTTTGTACAGATGTATTATTTCTTCACGGCTTGATACCTCGATAACGTGGAATTCGTAACCCAATTTGTTTGACCTTCGTTAACGAGTATCAGATTCAAATTACAAAACTGTTGTGGTGGCGTTTGTTCAATGCACACAGTCGTAACGGTTTCACAGTGGTCTTGTAGTTTCTCAGAAAACTATGAGCTTCTTACATTTTCATTCTTGGAGTTAAAACTGCAAGTGAATAGTGTCTTTTGTTCTTCCTTTCTCACCGTAATGACAAATCTTCCTTTCAACTGTTGTTATTTGCTTCATTTATTCGTTATAAATGATATGTAGCTTACAAGAAACGTTCTAAAATTCTTCGTAGGAGCTGGGTGGAAATCTTTATGCTTGCTGCCACGATACTCAAATGGAATAAAATTTAGCAGGCATGTCTGTCGCAATGCATTCAAAGAATATACAGAGTTAGTGAATCAAACTTCCACCTCGAATTTTTTCTAAACGGTTCAATACTGAGATGAAATATTCGGCAAAACGATGCAGGTCCTAAATGCTCATTTGTTGTAGTAATTAACTTCTTGATCTCAGTTTTAAAGATATTAGACTAACTTCATTTTTAAACGGAACAACATACTTATTTTCACATGAACCTAAATTTCCTGAGAAGACAAATTCATCTATACCAAATATATGATTGTGTTTCATGAATACTTAACAGCGCAATAGAGCATGAAATGTGGCGAAATCGCAGGAAGAAAAGCAGGTGGAAGGGCGTTCGCGGCGCGGCGCCGCCACCTCAAGAGCTTCCGAGCCGCGAGGCGCCGGGCACAGACTGTAATGACCTTGGCCACGCACCGGTCGAACTTCGTTTCAACAAACGACCTGGTGACCCTCGCCTGGTTTACAATAATTCAAAATATAGAGTACACATGTCCTTCACGAGAATCAATCGAAGGGACAAAAAAGCTCATTAGTAGCATTGTTCACCAGGCAGATTTAAACATCTTCGATTTTTAAGAGGCATGCTTGCGTGATGTGCGGTCTAGTAAAATATTTTCCATAGTAAACATTACCTCATAGGAATTTTGAAACCATTCAGTGTCAGCTCGCACGGTGAGCCCGTCTTCTCTGATTTTTATGGCTTCAGAAGATTTCCGAAAGGCAGTGAAATTTGGGAACTTTTCTTGAGTGTGAATATCGTGCTATTCCCGTTTAAGGGTGTATTCAAGATAATGACTCCAAATATTGTTTTAATGTAACTATCCAATTTTATTGGTATGTCCTCGTGAATATGGCTTCAACAATTTATAAAACGAATTAACTTTCACTGAAATTACTTCATGTCAACACAAATGAGTCGCACATTTCTAAAAGGTTTTATGTCAACTGTCCGCAGAAACAACTCGCCACGTGGATACACATCTCTGGTTTTCATTCTGTACATCATTCGTTCTCTGAAAAGGACAAACTATTTTTGGCGATTTTAGTCTGTCTCATTTATATTTGTACAAGGCAGTTTTTATTGTCGTTTAGAGGCCACAACATGCACTAGGCATCGTAATTCGATGCGTTCTGAAACGGGGAACGATAGAGGTCGTGGAATACTTCAGAAATCCAGTCGCACCGCGATCTTCCGAACGTGCAAAAATAACGGGATTTTAACACTCACTAGGTTTATAATACCAATAACTATATATGTAGTGTAGCTGAATTTGTCTTCTCAAGATCTATCTAATCACGTAAAATAGTATAGTGTTCCATATAAAAAAATGAAGTTGGTTCAAAATCTTTAAAATAAAAATGCTATCAAAAATTCAATAACTACAACTAATGAGCCCGTGTTTCCCCAATCGTTTGGTAAAAATTTCGTCTGAAAACCTTGAATCGTACAAAAAAATATTTGAGGTGGATGTTTTTATTGACTAACATTGTATTTGCAAGAACATAAATAATTCCTCACAACTTTGTGCATGTTTTAAATATTTTCTAATACACTTGAGTATTGGTATTTAAATTTGTGGCATTTAAAGTACAAATTGAGTAAACCAAACAATTACAATATTATAAGTATCAAAATTATTTATTACCAGCGTAACTCTCTATCTTTCACTGCTACAGAAGACATTTGAACTACTGTTTGCACACGCTACCACACTGGACCTAAGAACCCAAATTCTTCTCTTAGCACAGCTCTAAACACGTCTGACATATTTTTTTGGGAAATGAAAACTACAGGATTGATAGCCTTTGCTTGATATCGATAGTCAGTATCGATACCGCCTCCACGGCGTTGAATAAGTGATGATTTCTTCTGCATGTTGATTTATGAAAGGTATAACAGCATTGCAAGGCTTCTGTCCCCACACTCCCACCCACTCGCCCACCCGCCCATCTGCCTGCCTGTCTGCCTTCCTTTTTTATATCTTCCTGTCTGCCTATCGGCCTGCCTGTCTGCCCTCTGCCTGCCTACCCGTCTACCTGGTGACCTCGCCGTCACTCTTTCACTCACCCACGTGTCCATTCACTTTCATCCGCCCGCCCACTCGTCCATCCGCCCGACTGTCAGACCGTTCTCTTGCCGTCGCCCGCCCCTCGCAATGCGCCCCCCTGACTCGCAAACTCCTCACCCGCCCCACGTGGCAATCGCCACTCTGCCACCAACCCCACCCGTTCCCCACTCACTCGCCGGACCCCTTCTCTCTCCGCCCACCGACACAAATAAGTCGCCTGCCCGTCTCCGCCTGCCAGTCCGTGCCTGCTCACCCGCCCGCCCCCACTCGCCCGCGCGCTCCCGCCTACCAGTCCGCCGCCGCTCGCCGTATTCGCCTGCCCCCTCTCAAATGACCAGTACCACCCGTCACCCACTCACCCACCCGAATCCTTCCCTCTCCCCCCACCCCCCTCACACCCGCCTATCCTCGCCCGCCAGCGCGTCCGCGCGCAGCCAGCCACCGGCAGCGCCGCGACCCGAATATCCGGCGGCGGCGGCGGGCGAGGGGGCGGGCGAGGGGGCGGGGCGCCGCTGCGCTGGCCCGGTGCCGCCCGCGTGCCGAGGGCCAACAGCGGCGGCGGCCGACGCGGGCGGTGGGCCAAAGCGCTCGGCGCTCGTGGAACGAACAGTTTTGACGCAAGCCTCTAGAATACGGCGTGCAAAAGTTTCACTAAGCCGCACAAAAGAAATCTAGACTTCTCCCAGTGAACATATGTTTCAGTAAAACTCGAATGAATTCGTTTTACAAACAAAACAGAAATAAAACCAAAACTAAGGCTCTTCTGCGGATTCTCTCTCCTGAACTGCAATTTACTACCCAAAATTTCACGATATTTTAAGAAAAAATAGAATTTAAAAAGAACATCAATAGACAGGGGATACGTCATACTAAATAAAATTGGCAATGGTTCCCAAAGTGATCCCGTTGTTTTATTCAAACATTTTCTATTTCTTGAATAAATTGAAACTATTTGCACTGGATGTATACTTGTAAGCATTAACGCGTGTTTGTGCATGATTTATAGGACTTATACGACATTCAATCCCAATTGGGCAAACATTTCTTAAGAGTTTATTGTTTTATCGCATTTCCTGCATCCTGCCGAGACTCATGCAGCTGCTAAATCTCTGTCACAGATGCCAAATTCGGAACTTATTTACGAAATGTCGTTCACTCGGTCTTAATGCGATTGATTGGTTCATTAGTGGTTCTGCACCACTACTTCTGCACCAACCATGCACCACCACATCTAAGGTTCCGTAAGTGTAGTGTATGTTTTATCGTGGAAGGCACCGCCCTAGCCGATACACACACTGGTCTTCCAACGTGTGTGGTAGTGTAGTGCACGGAACTATGAGTGTGTGTAAGTAAGGGGTGAGGGTAGGACAAGGACGAGGAAGGAATGATAGCCCGTCTGTTAGAGTACTGCTCCGGCATTCACCTGGTGTTGATCGGAGAAAGCGCAGCAAGCTACAAATCAGAGCGGCCGGCTGCAATAAGTTTGCTCCAGAAGCGGCTGGCCTCTAGCCTGTGCCGAAAATCCTTCTACCGTCGGGACTCGAAACCTACGACTTCCCAGTCAGAGGCGCAACAATGAGGCACGGTGGCTTAATGCAAATAGTTCTTTGAAATATGATGCCATCAATACCTATTACAAAGAAACAAGTTGTCGGGGGGTGGATAAGGTCCCTCCGGATCCGCCACTTACTACGCGGTTCGATTTTTCACATGCACGTCGACACCTCCCAGACAACATTGTAAGTGTGTGGTACGTTCATGTATTATATTTCGAATAAATCTCCTATCTTCTGGTGTAGTGTCCAAATACAATACTTCTGACGGTATAAAACGTTCGCCCAGCCGCTCCGAATCCATTTTAAAGGTTGATCGGCGAACTTTCTTTTGATCAAAAATTTGGAAATGTACGAGTAGAAAATTTTAATACCATTATAAATCTGTATTTGATGTTATTTTCTAGATTTTCTTACTCATTTTTGGAAAAATACATACATATATACATAAGTATTTTGTTTGTTTTCTAATACAATACTTTGCGAACCGTAGATTACAAGCAGAAAGAACATTGTGAATACACAGTAATGCTGCCTTGCAGCAGCTAAGAACCATTATTATCCATTTATTGATTATTTTGGGCTTCAGGCCGCGATATCAGGACCATAATGACAACTGTGGGTCATAAGTGAGAAGTAATTTTCAATGTTCTCTGACATCGAGGGGATATTCGATTGTACCCTAATAGATATATTTTAAAAAAGGGATAAATTAAATACATTGATTAAAGGAATATTTTTCTCTGTCATCTTGTTTGCCTTATTTCTGAGATTTACCTCGTCTCCCTCGATGTAAGTTCAACTAATAGGCATTTTTACTACATAAGGCCCAGAGCACTTTGTATTAATAACTATATGAATTATTACGAAGTGTTGTATTGTGAGTGAATCATCTGCATTCCATTATTTCTTATGGGAAAATTCACTTCGATCCACGAGGAATTTCGATGGCGCGTTTCCAGGCGAAACGGAACATGCTCGCAATCTAAGGTTATGCTGTGCATGAATCTCTCCACAGGATTAGTTGCTACACGTTGTAAAAAGCGGAATATGTCCTGAATATCGACATGTGTCCCGCTGTCCCGCCAGAGTTTCCTTTGTTTCTGCAAAATGTAATGAAAGAGATAAATCACGAAAATTGGTCCTATAAAAAGAGTCCACCCTATTATTCTTGAAAGTGTTCAGAGTAATGCACCGTGATCTACTACAATCGACTCCGGTTATAGTGAATTCATATATAGTGAACTATCGGTTATAATGAATTTAAGTCACTTGACCCGCTTCACTTGCATTACAAAGAAGCACAAAAAGATTCGGTTATAATAAACCTGAACGTCGGCTGTATTGAATCTTGGAAATATGTCCTTGAAAATAATATCGTCGGCCAAAGGTCAGAATCGAAGAAGTCGGTCCTGAAGTGGATATAGCGGACCCAGAATGTTTCAATCAGCAATCAGTTTCATTAGCCGTTTGTGCCATGCCGCTACCGAAAGGACATCGCATGTCATTAGTCGAGTAAAGTGCCTTCGTTGGACGGTGTTCCGACAGTGCAAAAGGCGTTGAAAGGTGTCAGGACTGCATTACGATATTTACATACAGAAAACAATGCAGACTGAAGTATGGAAAGAGTACGAACTCGAGACAGATATAGAGAAATTACTAATTAAAAAAAATACGAAGCAAACAATTGAAAATCATTTATTTTTAAGGTCAAATAAAGATAATGAAATTTTGAGTTGGTGCTGTTAATGTATTTTGCTATATCTGTATATTTATAACATTAATCCTTGTGGAGAAATTATGTTTAATTTTAACATCATCTGATGTAGTCAACCAAAAATGTTAGTCCCCAGAAGTTCTCTATAATAGGAGTCGACCGTATTTATTTGTTTACTTGATATACTATTTCATTGTTATACGGTTTACTCGATACACTATTTAGTTATATAAAATAGTTATGAAAAGATTATGAAACGATGATGTAAATGACTATTAATACACGAATGTGATATAACGATTCGAGCGAAGAAGGAGCGAGAATCGTAAACATCTCATAAGGATATGAATACCCATTATATCGAGTTTCACGCAGTACTATTTCTACGACTTATGGTAACTTTTATAATTTAAACTTTTGAATCGTTTTGTGACAGTTGGCATGCAGCATTTAGCCAAGGCCACCTTGTGGACCGCGCCGTACCTTACCCTACACAGATGTCTTTCGTTCATCACTGTGCTAGTATATTAGAATCAAAGTGAAATTATAATCCAATTTATTTTAAATAATATTCCACGTCAAGTAAAAAATGCTAAAAATAAAGCATAATATAATATTCAACGCAATTTTAATATGCAAAAACGAAAGAAACATTTACTAGAACGATTCTCAATTATTAATTAAGGATCTTTATTTTTTTGTAAACATCTATGTGATTGGTCAAAAATCTGTATGACAATTAAATCAATGTCGTATTGAATATCACTATGCAACGGATTGTAGACATCAAATGACAAATGAATTATACAATTAGAGTATAAAAGTAAACAATTTGTTCTGAAACATAATGTCCGGAATTCCATTCTTATCCCTATAGCAACCCTACACTGTGTGAGAAGTTTTTTTTTTTTCGATTTTCCCCTCTCCAGCTGCCCTGGGGAGGCGGGAATATATTTTTCATTCGGGATACAATAATAACAACTGCAACCGATAAGATTTTAACAGCTTGTGCGGGCATATCTTAAATGTACTAACTAAAATTAACTTTTAACTAAATCCATGGCCACTTGGGGCTGGAGAATGGGAATTGTATCGCGCCTTCGGCCCACTGCTGCGGCCGCGGCGCGGTGGAGGCGCGGTGGAGGCGCCGACTTCGGCGGCGCGCAGCTCGGCGCTGTGCGCAGGCGCGTGCTTGCCGCCGCCGCCGCCGCCGCCGCCGCCGCCGCCGCCGCCGCCGCCGCCGCCGCCGCCGCCGCCGCCGCCGCCGCCGCAGTCTCCCGCGACCTCGCGCGCGGGCAGGAGGGTCGCTTGGCTAGCGCCGGTGCTCGCTCTGTCGTCGGGCCTCGCGCCGCGTCGCGTCGTGTTCGTCCCGTCCCGCTGCGTTGCGCCGCCGTCCCTCGCCACCACCGGCGTGCACGTGACCACGACGCCGGGCGGGCGGCCCCGCTGGAGCTGCAGCATCGCCCGCGCGCACCGGCTCGCCCCGTCGTCGCCCGGGCGATGGGCGCACGCGCCCGCGCCGGCGCCACCAACGCCGTCGTCGCCCGAGTGCCGCGCGCCAAGTGGTGCTGCCCTGGTGCTCCAGAGTGGTGCGTGTGGTGAAAAAGGGGGGAGGGGAGAGAGAGAGAGAAGTGGTGGAGAAGAAGGCCAAGAGAGGATTGAGTGTGGTGTGCTGTGAAGAGGCGGGGCGCAGGCGAGGATTTGTGTGACCGGAGCCTCGCTGCTACGAAAGGAACTCGTCGACTTATCGCCAGGTAGGAAAGGGTCTGCGCTCACTTGTTGGGAGAGCACTGGTTACCAGAGATGTTTCCGGATTCTTCTTTCCTTTCGTTTTGTTTTGTTTTAGAGAGTGTCCAATAAAATAAGAAGTTAGTTTGTATTGAAAGGATACACGACATGAATTATTTGATGTTTTTTTAGTAACCGAATAATTTGAATGAAATTGATCTTAAAGCAGAAATGTTCTTTCCCAATATTGATTGTGTGCAGACGCTCGTGTTATTTTGAACTAAACCGTCGTAATTTATTTTATCAATATTTTTTTAAATGTTTATAACATTACGTTATTTGCAATAATTTTATAATAATGTGTGCTGAATAACACTTATACAGTCGTGACCTGTCTCCAAAAATGAAATCATTCTATTTCAACTTGACTTCCAAATAAATACATCAACGTTTCAGTAGTCCATTTGAAATGTCTCGCATAGCTGAATATTTTCTTTAGTGAAATAAAGTTGTTAACATCAGAGCGTCGTTCATGTCTTTACGATTTATAGTTATTTTATTAATCCATCATTTCAAAACTGCCGCAAAGAAACAACAACTGTCACAAAGAAACGACCGAATTGCTGCAAAGAAAAAAACGATCCTCTGCTCTCCCATAGGTGCAATCTGGCATGCGAAAGATGCGAGTTTACATTTCGTGCGAGATGGATGCGTCTTCCAAATGGATATATTACTCTACTTGCCGCGGAGGTTCCGATAAATGGGTCGGCCCAGCCCGAATAGCAAACGCAGCCTGCCCTCGAGTCCAAATAGACGTTGCACATTAGGCAAACTGACCAACGAACGCACGTATGTTTGAATTCTGTGCACATATTGCTACGGCGGACTATCTTGACAGATCGAGGACTTATCGACACACCTTGTCGCGGTCTGTACCGGCGTTTCTCGCTGCATATTCTGTTATTGTTTATCTTATCGTGTGCGCAGGCTAACCTGTCTTTGGTCCAAGTCTGTTCCCTGTAATTTACTGTGTGACGCGAAGGACGCTAATGGATATGGAATTTTAGGTGATGTGTGGCGCGCCTTCCCCATTGGGTCCGTGGTTGCATGTCTCGTGATCATCATTTCGAATGCCTCTGAGAATACAATTATAAATACAGGGAAATGGTTGCGAATACAAAGCCAACAACGTTTCTTTTTTGTTTTTGTTTTGAATGAACGAAATTAAGTTCACCATTAGTATAATAAATCATATATTAACTACCCTAGTGCACTACCTTGACAGTAATCGCCATCACAAAAAAAAAGCATCCAAATTACCAAAGTTATTTTTCGTGTCCAGGGCATTGTTTTTCTTACATTTTTCGTTGTCTGAAAGATCTTTCTTTTACCACTCCTACTAAAGCAATTGTCACTTCGGACAACATCATTCGTGTCACCACGAAAAAAAATAAATTGATTACCGATTATTCATCGCTGGCGTATACCGTCAGTTGGAAAGTGAAAATATAAAATTAAAACAGGAGCAACAAAATATGGAAACACAATAACTTTGTTAAAAATAACTAAATTGGTAAAAATGAAATGTCTATTGCATACACAACAGTTATTGTTTTAAATGTGGAGCTGCAAAATAGATGGCCCCAGAAAATTGAAAATTAACACTGGAAGGGATAGATGTACAATATCATGATGAATGTTTAAAGAACAAATACGAGAAGCACTACTCTAAAACGGTTTGTAGCATGTTATCCACAAAATCATGTAAACGTTAAATCAGGTAGGTAGACAAATGTTCTACAAGCATCCCTAGTATCAAACCGGTTGTCTTTTAAACTATAATTGAATCTCCTTAATAATGAATACTAGTATGTTTATTGCTAAACCACGTACCATAGAAACCTAACCAAAGTGTATCGCTACCTACACATATGAAGTCAGTATGCACATCGTTTAATATAAATCAACCCAAAACGGTGTTCTAAGTTAATAAGTTTTACAATTCACAAAACTATAATACAACTTATTTACATATGATAAAATTGTTATTTTGTATTATTATACAGTTGAATTATAGTATTTGAGAACTGATGAACTTTATGACAAATGTATTGAAAGGCATTATATTTGAAACATTGGCATATTCAGTTTGTATGAAGCAATACACTTCAGCTATTATATATGTTTGTGTTTTGACATTTCATACTTGAAAAACTGGTCAATCCCACTGTAAGATGAGTATGACCAGATGACCGAGATGGTTTGAGCTCGTATCGACTCAACGTCTCGATACAAAGGTCGCGCATCCAATGCCGCGCTGGAAATGGATGTTAGTCGTGTGTGTGTGTGTGTGTGTGTGTGTGTTGTCGTGTAGGACCGCGATCTGCTGATTCCAGAACTGAGGAACGACTTTCTTCCGTCTTAGGAGAGCTCCATGAAAGACAAATACGTAGTGCAGGTATGTGCGTATAGAAATAATGCATACCGCTTTCAGCGCCATCTATAAGTGAAAATTGCCAAGTGTAAAGAAGCTTCCGAACAGCTGATCGTTCACAAATGTTTGCTAATAAAAAAATAATATTTCACAATTAAAAGTTTAACATTTTACTAAATTCGACACCAGATAAATTACTCGCATTTGCTCGTGCTGTATTAATTTTATATCTCGCTTAATTTACTTCAGACATGGACTAGCGCCCGTCTTGGTTTCTTCTTTTGCGTCAGACTAGTACGCAGTATTTCTTAAGCTCAGAGGTTTGTCATCCTCAAGCTCTATAGATGACACACATTCCTCTCTGGTAACGAAGGTTTTACTTCTAACTGATCGCGCGATTTTTTTGTTTAATGGTTTCTTCTCATCATAACCAAGAATTCTCCGTTGTTTTCCTACATACGTGTTCTTATTACTCGTACAAGGGGATTACGTTCATGGGATTATAGCCGCGTAATATTTTATTATTTTCAATTCAGTTAAATATATTTATACGTACATTTTTATTGTATTTATTACTTTCATTAAAAGCTACAATCGACTTTAGTTCAATAATAGCAGAAAATAAGGCAATATAATCAACTCTCCTTCATTTTACTGCTCCCCAATACCTCTAATTTACGCGGCATTGTATTAGTATCTAGAAAGGAGTAAGGAACACATCGTGGGTTTTAGAACAACTTTCCTTGCCCGGACTAAATCGCTAGCTATTTAGGTGCTTAAGATGGTGCACTGCATCCTAACACTTGGTGTTGAATTCCAGAGCACATGGCCTGGCGTCTTCTTCATCGTTGAAGCCCCGGAGGTCTGCAATGCTCTCGGGTTAGCGTGGGCCGACGGGCTGTTATTAGCGTCTGCCAACGCTTGCCTCTGGCTATCTGCGGGAATCAGCTATCGGAGAAGCTCTATTCCCTCTGCCATCTCCCTTTCACCCTGACGCCTACTCTAGCAACTCCATCTGCATGTTGGCTCAACATTATGTTGTCTCACGGGTGCCGTCTATTTTGAGAAGGAAATATTACTCAACTAATCTAAAACATTTTATCAACGACTTTGCACTCACTTTCATTACAATGTTGCTTATCTAGCTTGTTTTTTACTGCAAACGTGCATTAATGGAAGTTTATTGCAGTATTCTCTAGGACAGAGAGAACATGTTATTTAATAAATAGTTTCTACAGTGTCTCAACAAATGCCCATTTGGTAGTTGTAAATAATTTGTTGAATGCCAGCATTATAAACGACCATTTCTGTTCCAAGAAATAGTTCATAAAAGGGCATTTCACAGCACAAATGATGACGTATTACATTTTACAGCAAACGGAACTGCTGATCACCTTTTCGCACACAAGAAAGGTGTTTCGCAAAATTTTCTTCTCTTACAAAGTTTGATTCTCTATAAATTTATAATGATGTTATACAAAATATAGCCTATATCACTCGGTTATAATGTTGCTTATTGCATTCGTACAAGTATGAAACTCGCTCCTTAATATAACTCGCTCCAATAAAGCTTAACATTACGAAATGCATACGCAACTACTATTACATTATCTATAATGGAAAAATGGGATCTCTTAAAAGTATTTGAAGCAAGAAAATACACGGCCTGTAGCACTTTCAATAAATCAAGGTCTATGTCAGTTTTTTCATAGCAATTTGTTCTATAATTAAAAATACAAACATGTGGTTTAAATGCATTAATCTACTTGCGTTCGCAGTCGGGTTAAAATAAAAATATTCATCTTTTTTATTACCATACTAATTATTACGTTTTTTGTAGTCTACATCTAAAAAGAGATGTTTGATTCTTCGATCATTAAAAGGAGTTAACATGGAAAGCCCGAGGTGGAGAAAACAGATATATCTTAGGAAATCATCTAGCATTGCTGTCGATGTTGAAAAGAAACGCTATAAAGTACATGAGAACTTTTGTGGTTAATGATAAATGCTAAATTAGAATTCATATCGATTAGTGAAATAGTTATATCATGAACATATCACACTCCTACGACAGTGCTCTCATTGTTTGAAAAACGCACTCGCACTGAGGAATTTTATTTTAGCACAATATATGGGTCCGTAGGAGTACGTGAAATATTATCAATCCATGAAAACATTTCAAAACAATAATAGATTGTTTCTGAACGAAAACATATAGTAACAATGTAAAGTGCAAATCTTAGAACAAAAATAAATCTTAGTTATACCTACGAAATATCATAATTCAAAAATGGTGCATTTTATGATTTCAAGGGATATAGTCTGTAGTAAGAAAAAATAATTTATTAGTATTTGTATTTATATAATATTACCAAACACATTTTCCTACTTTTTTGTTTTACATAACATTCTATTTTCCTTCTCTCCTTTTGTACTTTTATTATGTGTTTTAGTTCTTTTTTTTTTTTGTACGAAGTTCCTAGGTACAAGCAACTCCATTGACTCTGTAGGATTTTTTACTATTCTTTAATTAACAATGTTAAAAAGGCAATAATGAATAATAACAATAATAATAATAACAATAATAATAATAACAATAATAATAATAACAATAATAATAATAACAATAATAATTATCATCATGACTTTCGTAGTAAATGTCGTGCAGATTTTCCGCCTGAACTTCACATTTTATGTACAATCGCGGTGTCCTTTGGGTCCTGTAGGACTTCGATTCGCTCCGTGTGTAAGGAGCTGGGACATTGATTTAGCGCGGGTGGGCGAAACGGCGCGGCGCGGCAACTCAAGGCCAACCAATGGCGGCGACAGCGACGAGGGCGGGATGCCTGCACCCCTTCTCCCTCCCCTCCCCTCCCCTTCGCCATTGCTCTTTCAGCTCGAGGCGGAGAGCCAAGCCAGCCAGCGAATGCAACGGCTGTCGGTTGTTTCGGTGTGAAATGCATAGTTCGCGAACTCGGGAAAGGTATCGCTGTAAACAAGTTTCCAATGACGAATAAGTATTTGACGGCTGAAATTGCACTGGCAACTGTTCTGCGACAGTTCTGATTTTAGTTTTGTATTTTCTGTGAACGCTATGCTTATGTTCGTCTTGTGATTGCAGTGGTAAGCTAAACAAGCCACGTGTCCCTTTTAGTAATCTAAATCAGTTTCGTGTAATTTTTGTCGACTATTTCCCAATCATTGTGAATCATTTAATATACGCCACGATTAAATCTCCTTAAATTGTGAGTTTTAAATAATATGTAGGCAAAATTAATAAGAAATCGTATTGGAATATTTAATTTATACAATAAATAACTTTAAAAAACGTGGAAGAACACATATTTGGACATTGAAAACTATTCCGTGGTGATGAGTCGAATGCACCAGTATAACTGAGGACATTATTTCTTGAGAAATTGACAAGAGGGTAAACTCATACTTTTCATTTCAATAGTTAATGGAATCTTCAAAGGGAAGTCGAAAGCTAAAAGCAAGGCAATTCAATGTCTAAGAATTCGTTTCTTTGTGCTCAAGGTGTCGGTCATATGTTGGTATTTTCTAAATTCTCAAATAACGACCTTATTCGCGCCACTTATGAATGTATCAGCTTGGCGCGAACTCCTGGAAAACACGGAATGGAAAAAGTTTCTCCTTTCTTCTCTCCCCTTGTCCTTTTTGAAATGTATCTGGTGACCTTGAAGTGGTAAAGATGCGCCGTTACCTGGGGTGAGGGGCCCGCCAGCTCGAATTTACTATCCAGGAAATGGAATCGTTTGTCTTTTATTATTTCTTCCTTATCCTTCTGACTTGTCTTGATAAATATTTGAAGGCTGAAAATAGTCGAGTTAACTGAAGATGGTCCCAACACAGAAAATAGTTTCTTCCAAAAAGTATGAATACTGCCAAACTAGTAAACTCGTTTATTACTAAAATTGTACAAAAGAAAGAGGGTTGATTTTCGTAGAATCCTGGACATTGGAAACATTCATGTAAAACTAAAGGATTTATTTTGAGCGTGGTATTAAATAGTCAATAATCTCGAGAACGTGTAATTATGATCATGCTTGTGGTAATTGGTGACCTTTGAGTGTTAAATTCAGTAAGAGTGTCGGTTTGTCGTATTTGTTTGTTCGCGTTTTCTCACATATCGTTCTCTTGACTCTTTCATTATGTTTTTTTGACTCTCAATTCAACACTAATAAAGTGGCTTCGAGTCCATTAATGCCTTCTCCCCCCCTCCCACCCCGCATTTTTTATTTATTGCTAGTTGCTCGGTATTGCTGCCTTTTATGCTTCTAGATACGCGAGTACTTCACTTTCGTGATAATCAGCCTCATGGCTGAACCAATGGACTTTCATTGGGTAGTGTTCATTTCAAGAGATACTTATTGTTAGATTAAAATTTGTTTCAAGGTGTTGTAGGGTTGTAATAGTACTATTTGTCTTGTTGGGTTTGAAAAGATCTTTCGGACATCGTGAAATTATTTTCATGTCTGACCTATTTGATCTGTTTTGTTGTTTTTAGATATTTTTAATAGGTGGTCGTTCAGGAGTTCGATTTTTAGCGCTCTGTGTAATTGTTGGTTTCTTGTGAAGCTCGGCACTTCGATAACATTTCTAAGACTATTTTTTTATTATTTATAACTTATTAATATGGTCCTTCACCTGAGGCGGGGCCGCGTGCGGCACCGAAAAGCAGCAGACATGCCCAGAGTAATACGGCACCGGTGACAGGTTGAGTGCCAGAGCCAGCCGCTGCGGTTAACAGCGGATCTACTGTAGTATTTTTTGTTTCTCAATTGTTTTATGAGAGTTGTGCGGTCTTTTTGCAGCCATTCATTCTTTAAATACCTTTTTGTTACTCATTCCAACACTGCAAATAGGTTGCAAGCTCACATATCGTTCCCTTCACTCTTTTAATATTGTTTTTTTGAGTCCCAATTGAACGCTAATGAAGTGGCTTCGAGTCCATTAACACCCTCGCCTGCCCCCGCACCTGAGGCCGGGCCCCGTGCAGCTCCGAAGAAGAATAAGAAGCGGCGGCCGTGCGCAGGGCGATAAGGCACCGGGTGACGGGTTGAGTGCCGGCGCGCGCCGCTGCGCTGACGTGACGCATGCACCCGCGCCGCCCCCGCTGGAGAGGGGGAGGGGAGGGGAGGGAGCGGGGGTGGGGGTGAGTGACGGCGTCGGAAGCGCCGCGCGAGGCTCGCTTTTTCCCCGTCGCGCCGGGCGGGGGGGGGGGGGGGGTGCCGGTGGGCGAGTGAACGCGCCCGGCGCCCCATTGACACGACAGACGCCTCGGATGAAGCCGTAGCAGGGCCGGGCGCTGCGTCCTTGTTTTCGAGCGCCGCTGGGGGCCCCGCTAATCAGGACGTGCGTGGGCTCCGAAAAGCGAAGCGGAATTAAATGTCTTCTGATTTCTTCTTCCTCTTCTTATTCTTCTTTTTCCTCTTCTTCCTCTTCGCCCTCTTCTTCCTCTTCTTCTTCCTCTTCGTACTCTCCTTCCTTTCTTCCTCTTCGTACTCTCCTTCCTCTTTTTCCTCTTCGTCCTCTTCTTCTTCCTCTTCTTCTTCTTCTTCTTCTTCCTCTTCTTCTTCTTCTTCCTCTTCTTCTTCTTCTTCTTCTTCCTCTTCTTCTTCCTCTTCTTCTTCCTCTTCTTCTTCCCCTCATTCTTTTGCTTTCAGGTCTCGTTGAACATCGTCTTCTCCTTCATCTCCTTTTCCCTGTTCTTCTCCTTCGCCTCTTTCTTCTACTTCTCCTTTTCTTCTCCTTCTCCTATCCCTTCTACCTTTACTTCCGCTTCTCCTCGACCATCATCTTTTGCTTCCTCGCATTTTCCTTCTGTCATCATTATCCTCTCCTTCACCTCTTTCTTATACTTGTCTATCTTTAGTCCTTCTTTTTCTTCTTTTCCTTCTCATATTTCTCCGCTTTCTTTTTCTTCTCCTACTTTTTCATCTTATACTTCTCCTGCTACTTCTTTTTCTTCTCATACTTATTTTTCTTAACCTCCTCCTTCTGTTTCTTGTTCTCCTTTTTATCATCTTCTTGTTCCTAATGTATGAGCTAATGTGGTCACGGGTCGCTTCAACTTGTAGTGCATAAACATCAACAGATTTGCCTAATTGATTTGTTGTATCCACCTAATATTAGTAGGCTCTTCCCATTCTACCTGATGGCCTTATATCCGAGTTTCGGTATTGACCTAACATGCGCGTACCAGTGGTCCCAGTCTTTCATAATCATGGGGATAAGTCAAACGCGAGGAGCTGGGAGTGGGAGCTGGGAGTGGGAGCTGGCAGTGGGAGCTGGGAGTGGGAGCTGGGAGTGGGAGCTGGGAGTGGGAGCTGGGAGTGGGAGCTGGGAGTGGGAGCTGGGAGTGGGAGCTGGGAGTGGGAGCTGGGAGTGGGAGCTGGGAGTGGGAGCTGGGAGTGGGAGCTGGGAGTGGGAGCTGGGAGCTGGGAGCTGGGAGCTGGGAGCTGGGAGTGGGAGCTGGGAGTGGGAGCTGGGAGTGGGAGCTGGGAGTGGGAGCTGGGAGTGGGAGCTGGGAGTGGGAGCTGGGAGTGGGAGCTGGGAGTGGGAGCTGGGAATGGGAGCTGGGAGTGGGAGCTGGGAGTGGGAGCTGGGAGTGGGAGCTGGGAGTGGGAGCTGGGAGTGGGAGCTGGGAGCTGGGAGTGGGAGCTGGGAGGGGGAGCTGGGAGGGGGAGCTGGGAGTGGGAGCTGGGAGTGGGAGCTGGGAGTGGGAGCTGGGAGGGGGAGCTGGGAGGGGGAAGTGGGAGGGGGAGCTGGGAGCTGGGACTGGGAGAATGGAGAGCGTTCGGTCCGTAGTTTGTACTTTAAGGGTGCTCTGGCGGTGGCGTGGAGTCGATCGGAGGGCATTAAGGAAACGCCCGGTCAATTACCTCTAGAATGACCCCACTGGCAGGACCCTCCGGTCTATAGCAGTGATCCATGGGCGAATTGTCAACCATACACTGACTTTTGCTACCTAGCGGTGTTCTTAGCCCTGGGTCCGGTTTTTTTATTTATTATATGCGATGGGGGAGGGGTATTACACGATTATGAAACGACTGATGTCCGTATTTAGTTAATTCTAGAAATGATGGCTTTATTCACACATTAGCGTAGATAAATTTCGAAGTATAAACAGCTTCGGACTTTAGTTGGATAATGTTACACGTTAGCCAACACAGGGTGGCTGAGGTAGAGGGAGTACGTTACTGTGGCAAGGAAAGATATATGATAAAAAGGAATATGAGTGCAGGTGGGAAGTTTCTAAGGCCATTGAGAGGCAAGTCGTGTCGTTCAGAGTTCCACGTTGTCAGTCGTAAATCCATTCAGCAGATCTGAAGGCCATTGTAAAGGGCTTGTGTAATAAATACAAATGTTGGCAATGACAATGTTTTGATTCAAATATTTGCAATGTCAACCGTACATCACCTTTAAATCAATGTGTACGGTTATCTCTCATTACAGGTCGATCTAAATTAAAATAATATTATCGTCGAACTTACAAACTCCGCTGCTTTCGATTATTATGATGCGCTGAAATACTGAAAAAGAACACATATTTATATTGATTGCCTTAATGGTTGTAAATGATGAACAATTAAATGCCCATTTAATAACATAAACCTATGTTATTTAATACAATAGGTACTCTTTCCTCCCTAATGTTCATGATCGCGAGGTCAAAGTATAATCAGAAAGTTCATCCAGATAAAACGAACTGTAATATGCAGTTCAGTACTGCAGAAAGTTCCCAGAATTTGTATTTGCCTTAAGACCTTGTGGTGTACGTAGTCCTCAAAATTTTCAGTCTGAAACATTGAAACAATGTTTTTCATGTTCTCGGTAAGCGCACCGAATAATTTTGTAGTTTTGTTGTAGTACCCCAATCTCTGTGTCTACAGTTATGATCGAGTTATTTTTCACTTTACATTTTTTATTATCCTCTTCTCTGCACATTAAGCCAATTAAATTAGAAACAAATTTGAAAAATTCATGGGACGTCTAACATTCGGATGTACCAGAGAAAACATCGTGTACTCGTATTTCCAGGTACGTAAAATCATTGCCTACTCAATCGAAATAAATCAGTATATTAGTTGAAACGTGTGTACCATACGAGATGGATATTGATCTGCTGTACTGAAAACGACGAGAAATACAGTCACGAACAACTACCATTCCAATTCCATAAACTTGAATTTCCTTCGCGTGTGCCAAGCCGGACTTCTAGAAATCTAATTCTTATACACAGTTCGTGTGAATTTAAATCTAAGATATTCAAGAAAGAAGATCAAGTGTTTTTCATCTACTTTGATACGTTATGTTTCCTGGTATATTTTTAGAACAAAATTGAAAATGACAAAGGTTAAGAGAATGTTACAAGACTTTTGAAATGTTTCCTACTATCCCATTTCGGAAAAGGAGGAGAAGGAGAATAAGAAGTTGGAATCGTTAAATCAGCTTTTTTTATGTATGTGAGAAGTGCTAAATGTTTTTGAATATCGGTACCAGATAATAGAGGGAGAAGCTCAGAGAAAGTTTGGTGTTGGTTCCACGGAAATCACAAGTAAAATGATTGGTGACAGAAAAACAGAGAAGGAAATAAACGGGACAGAAGCAATTTCTTTTCGTTTTATTGAATGTTGGGTTTTCTCTCATTGATATTGACAATTGCGTAACTGACAACTGCAAATTCTGACATTGATTTCTGATAATACTAAAAGTTTTTAGTAGTCCCTGTGTACTCTTTTTATACTTCTGAAAACTATTTTTTGCAGTGAGAGTAAAAAATGTGGGTAACAATACATTAAACATTGCATGAACATAGTTAATCGCTTATTATTAGCTAATATCATTACTCCGCGCTATTTTATCTTAAGTGTTGAAAAAGACCAGGGAGAATGAGAAGTGTTTTGAACGGTCTACGCGATAATTAAGGAATCTACACTTGTGGGAGTTGTGTGTTTTGCCCGATTTTGTGATTTAACGAAACAACATTTCCTTCCATTTCTTATGAAATCGTTTAGTGTTTTCAAACATTCTATGAAACACATGAAAATGTTTCGAAATGTGCACTAGACCTTTACAAATAACAGCCGGCGACAGGAGAAGGAATTGGAAATGAAGTTGGGGTGCTAATGGAGGTGGATATGGAAATAGAGCTAGAATAGGAGGTGGAGATGTAAATGGAAGTTGAATTGGAGTTGGAGATGAAGTAGGAAGTGCAGGTGGAGATAGAGTAAGGAGGTGAAATTGGAGGTAGAGTAAGGAGGTGAAATTGGAGGTAGAGTAAGGAGGTGAAATTGGAGGTAGAGGAAGGAGGTGAAATTGGAGGTAGAGGAAGGAGGTGAAATTGGAGGTAGAGGAAGGAGGTGAAATTGGAGGTAGAGGAAGGAGGTGAAATTGGAGGTAGAGGAAGGAGGTGAAATTGGAGGTAGAGGAAGGAGGTGAAATTGGAGGTAGAGGAAGGAGGTGAAATTGGAGGTAGAGGAAGGAGGTGAAATTGGAGGTAGAGGAAGGAGGTGAAATTGGAGGTAGAGGAAGGAGGTGAAATTGGAGGTAGAGGAAGGAGGTGAAATTGGAGGTAGAGTAAGGAGGTGGAATTGGAGATAGACTGGATGGAGGCGGAGGCGGACGAATACACGTGGATGGAGCCAGGACAGAGAAGGCGGGATCGGGGCAGTTTGAGAGCGAGTCGGCCGCCAGTGCTCACAGCCTCTGAATCGATGACCGCCGCGCCCCGCCCACGCCCTTGTCGGCGCTCGCTTTCCGCTAACGACATCGCGTGATGGGCGCCCGCCCACCCCTCCTTCCCTTTCCCCACGCATCCCCGCCGCCAGCTTCCTCTGCGTTCCGTCGCCGACTGTCGGTGCGCCTCCCCCTTCGCCGACCCAACGCGCGCCCGAAGCTGCGTTGCAAGAGCGATCTCTTAAGGGCTTCTTCGTGGAGCGTGCGTCGCACTAAGAGGAAGACCCTTCAAGAAAGCGCTGAAACAAAAATAAATGAAAGTTACTCTCGCTTTGCACCTTCGTCTCGCCGGCAAACCGGTTGAGATACGCTTTTTTAAATCCTCAATTAAACGAGAGATGCTACAAGAGCACACACTTTCTCGCATTATTTCTATGTTTTGCAATTTACGAAATGTCAGAGAGTTCAAAGAAAATTACACCTGCGGTATTTTTTAAGTGTCCTTTGCTCTATCCCTAGAAAAAAATACTATCATTTTTGAAAAATGTTTTTTAAAATAAATTTCATTACATTTAAGCAGTATTTACGTACACTTTCTCTTCACTATTTCGTAGTTAAGTGATAAAATAAACAGTACATAATTTAGAGAAGAGTACTCACATAAATAGGCTGCAGGTGCTATAATAAAGAATCAAACCAGATTCATTGCTCCGCGCGCTCGAGTTTTACGCCTAATCTCCTGACCACGTGTTCCACTGATGAATTTGCTCTCCGACGTTTTAGTCCTCTATAACATAGGCGAGGCTGTGTGCATAGGTTAGCAGCTCTTGTTCCCGTTATTTAGTCATAACAACTAAAAAGGCTCTATTTGAATGAGTATATACTCATTGTTCAAAATACTTTTCTAAATCCGGACAAAATGGTGAAAAATGTAGAGTAGAACTAGAACCGGGATAAACGTAATATGTCGACCTGACCTGACGTTGTGTTTACTCATAACACGACTGTGTTTACGCATCACAAAAATTCGTATTTTAATTAAAAATTAATTTATTACACATTTTGCGTGATGTAGTGTATCAACCGTTTCCTAGGAAATTCCGATATTAATTGCCGAAGTGTGTACTTGTTGCGCCAGACTTAAGAAGAGAGGAAAACGTATCTTCTGTCTTAATCTGTGACTTCAGTTTTTCACAGCTTTTACTACTTTTTTTGAACTTGCTTATTGTTGGTTGCTTGATAATTGATTCCGATCTTCAACTCCAAACGTCAACTGCTAATGTCATTAGTCTCATAAGTTTAGTGCATGTTTCATCGTGTCTCGTTTGTTAGAGTGCTCCGGCATTTGCCCGATACTGATCGCAGAAACTAAATTACAAACGGATAAAACTTATGGAAAAAGACAATTTACATATTAATACTATGTTTGTTCGCAGTAGCTTGACTATTAATCAATATTTAAGTTATAAAAATGGAAAGTATATCTCAGAATGCAATCACGGCAATATATAACGCCGATAAATCTGTAAAAAAATGTTGTTGTTCACGTCATCTGTAGAGTAATGTAGCTCTCACTTCTGTAGCTCTTCTTTAAACCGTTTATACAATAGATCCCCATTTAACTTTCGCCTTTTTATTTATCCACTTATTTATTTGTTACTTCGTATTGTCAGACGGCTATTACGAGAATGAATAAAAACAAGCACGTACGTCACTTAAAGTAAAACAAATGATATGTGTACAGATTTTAGGTAGCATAAAGAACATTCTCTCTGCTCTATGTTAAACAACAAACATTACTGGGTAATTTAATAACATTGATAGAATTTTATGCAATTATGATGAATGGAAACGGAACCTCGCGTGTATTCAAAATCAGGAATCTATCCACTCAGACTTACGATTTCGTACAGAAATTAAATTATAATAATAGTAGTAAACATAATTATAATTATTATTATGGTATAGTAACATAACTTATTTCTGTCGCGCACTGTTTTAACCCGATTACACGTAGATCCCCGTTTAACATAGTTTGGTCTTTTTAATTACCAATTTCTGTATTACTTCAAATTGGCAGACGTCATTACAGAGACGAATAAGAACGCCAGTAGGCAGGTCACATAAATTGAAACAAATTATATCAATAAAAAACAGTATGGATATGCTATCAGGTGTACAAGTAAGTTACCAATCTTGCCGGAAAATTCAATGTAATCCATCGAATTATCTGCAGTTTTGCTCAGTGGAAACTTAACTACTTCGTGAAAATTCCAAATCAGGAATATACTTACTCATACTTACGGATTCCAACAAACTGTAATAATGTTAATAATAATAATAAGTTATTTATTACTGTAATTGATATTATATTGCAATTATTATTTGTATTTTTATGCTGCAGGAATAAAGTTTCAGTAATGATAACGCAAAAGTAGTTCTGTGCCGTGGCAATAATTGATAATAACAGCGAGGTGCGAGAGGAATTGCAAAGCTTGTAAATACGGCGCGGAGGAGGAGGGTGGGGGTGAGGTGTGTTGTGGCCGCGAGAGCCTGTTTTTGAGCCGCGCCGCGCTGTTACCTCTAAACTCGGCTGACAGCTTCCGAGAAAGAGCGCACATCCGAACTGCCAGCGCAAAAACGCGCCCGCGCCGCCGGCGCTGTCGCCCTCAGCCGGGGCGGGGCGGGGCGGGGCGGGGCGGGGCGGGGCGCAAAGGATGCAGTGAAGCTTGGCGAGCGTGGAGGTTCAGGGTGGTGGAGGCTGAGGGGGGGTTGATGATTGGGACGGGGTGGAAGTTGAAGTAGGAGGTTTAAAATTAAAGGTTGAGAAGGCGGTGCATGTAGGGGGAGTGGAGGTCAGAAAGCAATGAGGGTTGGAGGGTTGGAGTTTTTTTGGTGCAGGTAATGGGGCGGCGGAGGGGCCGGGTTGCAAGGATTACATTTTTTTCAAATAGCGATGTGTTCATATTTTAAATATATTAAATACAGTGTGCATTGAGAATAACTATGGATTAATTTTCTCTACAATTTTTATAAAACTAGGCTTTTGTAGTGTTGTTCACACAAATCACATTCTCGATTTTATTATCAGTTTCCTAAAAGAGTAAAGTAGCCATGAATCAAATGCCCTGTTTTAATACGTATTGATTTTCTAGGTATTATTTCATTAAACGAAAACATTTACTGATTTTTACCCAATTCTAAAACGCGTGAGCAATTTTTCTTACTATACAAAGAAGAGTGATATTAATTTAATTTCAAATGAAATTCATAACTAAAAGTTGATAATGTCTAAAATTGATTAGAATAGTATCCCAACGAAATACTATTGAAACAAGTGAGAATGCACAGCATGCCGAAACTTTTCCCTCTTAAGAATTATTATTCAACACCCAGGCGTAATCGCAATTTTTAACAAGTCTATGACATCATTTACGGATCTAAAATTAAAGGAATAAATTGCATTCCGACTTGAATCTTGTCTTTGGCTTTAACTTGGGAGTATACAAGTTAAAGAAACATTGGAACGTTTGTAATTTGCATCGATTCTAATGAATTTCGAAACTATGCCTTATTTATAAATCCACTTTCCTCTATCGTGTAAACAATTAAAGAAGTTTTGCGGTCATTTGCAAAAAAATTTGAAAGTGTGAAGGGTCTTCTCGTGCTGCACTGAACAACACCTTAATATCTTGATCTGGGGTGTCATGTTGACGCTGCGTCGAAGGGTGAGGTTTCAACGTTTCGACCAACATAACATATCGCGGTCTTCTTCAGGGCAGTAGTGCCTTCAGAACGCGATATATTGGTCGAAGCGTCGGCACCTCAGCCTTCGACGCTACGTCACCCGACCAGCCCAGATCCTGACTCTGACCGCGGAAGTCTGCATCAATCATAATATCTTAACAATCTCCGGATCTGTTCAAGAAGATCTGACTCCTAGTGTGTTTACTAAGTTTCAGCTCCCAAACGTATATTCAGGCACAGTAATGCACGACACCTATTTACTCTTTTCCATCCATTACAACATCAATCTCTTATCTTTGAAACAGCACTGACTGACCTTAATTCTAACATGTGTATACATTTACGGCTGAAAAGAAACTTAATTAAATAAATTAAACATAAATTTAATTAATATGATATTCGAGATATGTCTTGTTGAGGTGATTTCAATTTGTCCCCTGCCTACAGAATAGTACAGAAAGGAAAAGTATTCATTTAGTAACTCATTTATAAAATATCCGAGCTTCAAATCAATTCTTATTCATTCTAACATCACATAAATTTACACAAAATAAAGGCATCTTATCGGAACACATACTTATGCTTCCGTCTGCCACATCGTCAGTGTTTAATGTTCGGAAGAGGAATTTTTGAGTTGCTTTACGGAACAAATTTTGTTGATATGTTAGGGTACTTTTCTTCGACATTTCGAAATTGAAAGACGATCGTAAAATATTAGCTCAATATGAATACTACACAATAGAGTTGAAAAAGCTATACTTTTCAGGCTTACATTACATTGTGAAATTTGAAACGTTTTCTGAGAACATCTCATATTACCTTTACTTGGAAATATTTCGTTCGGTATTTCTGCTTCATATCAAAACCACAAGAGTTCCGTGAAAACCGTAAAAAATATTTACCTATTAAATAAAAACGTTATAACTTAGCATATGGAAGGGGGAAGGGTTTGTCGTATTTTTTTGCAGAAACGTAACTTGAAACCCTATCGCTCAGTGGATATTCTTCAGCACCAATATTTCGCAAATAATATTTACCATATTTTTCAAGATGTCGATTAATGGTGTATAGTGCACTTTGACGTTAAGTACGTCCTTCAGTAATAGCAAGATGAAAATTGGATATCAGTTTTCTGAACGTGTATAAAAGGTTTCAAAACTTTAGAGCTACATTAGAGTTTTCGCTGTCAGACTTTTGTCAGTTTTTTCATGGACTATACTTCGTAAATAGTGCTGTGCAGTAAAAATCAACGAACTCGAGAACGGAAGGAAGAATAGTAATCCGTGGCGAGGAATACTTCCCATGGCTCACAATAGAGATGAAAGAGTCACAGTAAATGCTGGTTCTCCAGCGGGTCAATCGAAGGCAGATTCGCCGGGTATTTAATTAATCGTATTAATTAATCGCCGGGTATCAGTTAGGACGTTTCTCCCTCCTGAATAATGTTACATTTCGTAAGTATTATTTGAAGCAAAGTACCACTAAAATGTGATTAAAATCGATTATATAAACGAAAAATGCATTACTAATGGAGGAGGAAGGTAACAATGATCTTAATAGTCGAAATCGACGTAAATCGCAAAAAATGCCATATAAGAATAGGTCATTTGCTTTCGTCATAATATAAAATTAATGTCAGTACTAAAAGACATTGTTCTAAAGTGAAAACAAAAAAAAAAATACTTTTCATTAAAATGCGCCCCCTACTAGTGATCATAAAAGTTGAATCTCCCGGAGTCACTCAGTGCTGACCCACTCGAACCTGCGGATGAACGCAAGCTCCGGCGCGAACATTTCTCGGTCGATCCGAACCCAGAGAAATTCGCATCCTACTTGAGACGTTTGCAGCAGACGTTTGGCTTATTAACACGTTCAGACGTGCGTGGCAGACGAGCGGCGTGGCACTGAAATTGCAGCATTTGATTCACGGTGGGCTTTTTTTCGAGGTCGGACGCGGTTTTTCGTTGCCAATTGAGTTTCTCTCGAAGATTCGTGAGATGACGAATATTTTCAGCCAGTGCATTTGACACGACTGTGCATACAGGAAAAGTATTTTTGATTGTGTTCAGCCATTTAATTCATATTTATTTTTGTGTAAATATTTTTTATAACTTCATATACGTATTTTGTTAACATTTGTGTTCTTTTTAAGAACTTTATGCAACTAGTAATACTAGTGATAAATAAATAAAGATGTTGTCTGGTATCAATACTTTTTATTCAGCTTATGATTGCATAGTGATCATCCTCAGAGCTAAAATTTGAAATTCAAATATTATTAACAGGTTGTAGTTATTGTATGCAAGATGCGTAAGCAAACTGGGTCGTACATACCTTGCAGCTTCCGGACCGAAAACAAAGTTCTGCGAATTTTTGAGTGTGTGAACTAAGAACACAGCTGTGTTTAAGAACACAGCCACTCGGTTGCGGGTGGGGGCGGGAAGAGGGGTGGGGTGCGGGAGAAGGGTCGTAAAGGTATATACTTATGTATATACCTATGTCTCCGGAAAACACAAAAAAAGAAATAAACACCATAAAACATATAGCCAGAATGAATGGATACGACTGCAACATGATTGACAAATTAATAATCAAAAAAACAAATACACTCAATATCCGCAAACACACTACCCTCACACCAATTGACAGAAGCACTACAGCCACGTACCTCACAATCCCTTATGTAGGACCCCTTTCTCTTAAAATAGCCTCCACACTCAATAAATTCGGTCTTAAAACTTCTTTCAACAACACTAATACATTATATAAAACACTATCCAACACTAAAGACCCAATCCCACCTACATCCTTATGCGGAGTCTATGCTCTCACGTGCAACAATTTCAATGCCATATACATAGGACAAACAGGCCGTAAATTCACACAGAGAATCAAAGAACACGAACAAGCATGGAAAAACAACACTACCACAGTCTCACACTTTGCGGATCACCTAAATTTAAACACACACACACATTTGATAAACACACAAATTTCCGAATTCTAGAAATTGAAAACAGGTACTGGAACAGAATAAAATTAGAAGCCCTACACATACACAACGTCCTCAAAAAACAGAACATTACATGTCTTAACCAACGAATCCCTGAACTCTCTTCACCTCTGCTAAAATTAGCACAAAGTCTACACCCCTAACCCACCCCCAGCCCTCCCTATTCCACTGACCTTCGCTCGCCCGACCGCCTCTCAATCCTCCACCGGCACCCCCGCGTTTTACGACCCTTCACCCGCACCCCACCCCTCTTCCCGCCCCCACCCGCAACCGACCGGCTGTGTTCTTAAACAAGACACACACTCAAAAATTCGCAGAACTTTGTTTTCGGCCCGGAAGCTGCAAGGTGTGTACGACCCAGTTTGCTTACGCATCTTGCATACAATAACTACAACCTGTTAATAATATTTGTATTTCAAATTTTAGCTCTGAGGATGATCGCTATGCGATCATAAGCTGAATAAAAAGTATTGATACCAGACAACATCTTTATTTATTTATCATATTAAAAAGGTATCTACCTCACCAGCGATCTAATTAATTAGTAATACTAGTTGTAATCATATTAATATAATTATTATTGGAATGGTTTTTTGCCTTAATGGTATACATTAATTTTTAAATTAGCGCAATGGGAAGTTATTCTTTATGTGGTGAAAAGTAAGTGTCATAGTTGCTTGTGTCATCTGTGTTGAGATTCAAACGTTTGTGACTTGTGGGAGTTCAACTCACGCGTGTTAGATCATCACCATTACTGATTTTGGAGAAAAGAAATGATCGTAATTTTCCTGTTAAATGTGTGCAATTCAGACGAAATGTTTATATACCTACAATGAAACAAGTTAAAGAAACACAATTTATAAATTGAATTAATTAAATTTAGTAAATAAATATGAGTAGGAAAAAAGTTTTCTAGCGGTATATGTTTAATATAATTAACAATTTTCAGAAATATGTTTATTAAGATAGCAAACAAAATATTCATAATAAAATAATGTTTAATAAATTGAGAATTGGATGCTTTACGCATTGAATCCTGTCCCTACTCACAAGTGACGCTCCGTTTATTTCGTCGAACGTCCCTCGCTGCTGTCCCTCGAGTGGTTGGGCCGGTCACTCGCCGCCCTCTCGGCGGGGCTACCCGGCGGCCGTTGTACTCTCTCGCCTTGCTTCGGAAGCAGAGAAAGTACTGTAATAGTGTCCCGGATATCAGCAATTTTTCGAGAGAAAAACTGTTATTGCTTGGGCCTCGTAAAGAAAGAGGGTAAATCTATTTCCTAAATGTATTAAATTTCTTCCTCTAACACGTTGTGTGGCCGGAATCCGGGTTTTGTGAGACCTTGATATCGAAAGATCGATTGACACCGAAAGGCCGTGTTTCTATGGTCAACGCTAGCGCTACTTGGAATGCGCAAAAAATCTTAAAAAATTATGTGGGACTCATTTTTGTTGAAATCAGATTTTTCAAACATTGCGAAAGTTGAAAATGTGTTTGGCATCATTCTACATCTGCACACTTTACGATAGTTTTTTTCGTAATAAAATCTGTTGCCCAAAGACAGATCTTGAATGAACAATTTTTCGAAAAAAAAATTTTTGCGTAATTTTACGCGAAATATAGGTAAGTTTTAAAAGAATTATTTTCTCATAAAACAAGTTTTCTTCAAATTTTTTCTCGTATGTATGAATGAACAGTAAATAAATCGGTACAGGTCACATTTTCCTTAAGCTCTCTGTATTTTCGAAAATTGCAAAAAAAAAAAAAAGGTTCAAGACTACAATTTGACCATAGAGATGTTCTTGAATGTTAATGAAATGTATTAATTGAAAATAATAGATAAATAAATAAGTGTAGTACACTTTTTTAAAAAATCTACTACTTTTTGCGTGAAGTTAAGGCAATTTATTAAATAAGCTTTCTCTAAAACTGCTCCAAATTCTTTATTTAATTTTTTTATAGGTTGATACAAGGACACTTAAAAAGTGAAGCAAGTCTCATTTTCACTCAACTGTCTGAATTTCCGAAAACTTCAAATGTAAATAATGCGAGAAAGTGTGTGTTTTTGTAACTCTGACTGAAGCTGCGCAACGCCACGTGGTGGGCGGGACACACGGGCCGCCGAGCTCCCAGCGCGAGCTTTTCAAGAGCCGTGCAGCTCGGGATGTTCGTAACGTTGAGAGGCGCTATAGGGTGACAGACGGGCCAGGCGTCACTTGAGTACGCTGCGTTGCTCTTGGAAGAAGGGAAGAATTCATTCTTGGAGAGTTTATCGGCCAAGTAATCACTCGGGATTCAATGTTATTTATTTGCTTATGCACTTGCTTATTTACTGGCTTATTTGCTGGCTTATTTACCAGCTTATTTACCGGCTTATTTACTTGCTTATTTATCTAATTACTTACTTATCTATCTACTTATTTTTTAAATTATTTAATAGCTTATATGTTTATTTATTTACTTATTTATATAATTACTTATTTAATTAACGACGTATTTATTTATTTATTTATTTATTTATTTATTTATTTATTTATTTATTTGTTCATTTACGGTTTATCGATTTATGGTTTGCTGACGCAACTCCAAGTAATTTAGGTCAAGAGTTTTGACAGCTATAACGATGAAGGGAATGTTGCAGAAATGGTGGAATGAGAGGCAGGAAATATGGGAGAACCCGTGAAAAGCTTGTTCGGAGCTCACATTGTTCTTCACAAATTCCATATGTATCGGTTGGTGAAAGACCTGGGAATCTAGCAACGAAAAATCAATACATTAGTATTTAAAGGGTAGAATTCCAAGAAAAATGATATTTAATTAAAGAATGCTGGAATTTATGCAGTTCCAATATCCACCGTCCTTTTGTGGAAAGAAACAGCGAACGACCGCAGGTGGTCTGCGATCAGTTAAAGGGAAGTCATAAAGAAGGAAGCTTCCACTTTTCTCAACTCCATAGGGCACTAGTAATTATTTACATCACCAGAGATAGCTGACTAGTTCATTTCAACTCAGCAACATTTCTTTCGCTTTATCCCTTTCGTAATCCGGTGGCGGCCAGCGCGCCCCCTCCCTTCCTCCTTTCTAAGGGCGTTGATGTGGAGGAATATTTCTGAGACGAGCTGCCTCAGCAGACGGACGCCGCCGTTCGAACAATTGTCACACGTGGCTGCGGCGCCGCCGGAGCGACGGAGGGAAAGAATTTCTAAGACTTCGTTTCCAAGACCGTCCGCCGGTCGTTAATGACAGGTCTGAGGCGATGACGCGGCGCGACGCGCCGTGCGGTGTGCGGGGCGCCGTGGCGTGGCCGCGCCGCCGCGTCGATGAGATGTAAATTGGAGGGCGGGTGCAGCGCCGCGCCGCGCCGCGCGATCGTGGCCGGGTCAAGGCGCGGGGCCCCGCACACTGGCCAGGGCTCAGGTTGTCGCGGACAAAATTGCATTTTTGTCATTTACGGAGACTTATTTTAGAACTATTATTCTTATGCTAATATACCATTACATCGGCGCCTCAGGTATGAGAATTACAGTATGTCGTCGTAGTCTCTTGTCATAGGCAACATCTCAATGTATGTGTAACAGTCCATCTATCTGTCGGTAAAGCAGACTGTTACAGAACCAGTGTGTGGGTGAATCAATCACTCTTGATAAAGTAAATTAATATTGTAGTCTTTATATAAATTAAATTAATCTGACGGACGATAAATTAAATTATGTACTCTGTCGGTAAATGAATCACCTTACCAGTCGCTCAGCGTATTCGCAAACCAAAAAACTACTACATCACCTGCATGCGCTAGGATTTCTGAACTATACAACCCAACAGCGACACACTGAAAGTGATTGAGAGATTGCGATTGGGAGAGTACTCGAATGTTCTTTATATTGGGTAAAACTCGAACCGAACAACAGATATATTCATAATTCTAAACTGAGATTCTACATTACAGATAAACTGAGATTAATGTGGTGTATTAAATCCTGACGATCTATGAAAACAGACGTCCTCCATTTTCAACCTGATCCCGTTCTCGTTGCGATCTGTCTTTGTCTCCGTCTCTCCCTGTCTCTCTCCCTGTCTTTCTCTCCCTGTCTCTCTCTCCCTGTCTCTCTCTCCCTGTCTCTCTCTCCCTGTCTCTCTCTCCCTGTCTCTCTCTCCCTGTCTCTCTCTCCCTGTCTCTCTCTCCCTGTCTCTCCCTCCCTGTCTCTCTCTCCCTGTCTCTCTATCTCCCTGTCTCTCTCTCCCTGTCTCCCTCTCCCTGTCTCCCTCTCCCTGTCACTCTCTCCCTGTCTCTCTCTGTCTCTCTCTGTCTCTCTCTCCCTGTCTCTCTCCCTGTCTCTCTCTGTCTCGCTCTCCCTGTCTCGCTCTCCCTGTCTCTCTCTCCCTGTCTCTCTCTCCCTGTCTCTCTCTCCCTGTCTCTCTCTCCCTGCCTCTCTCTCCCTGTCTCTCTCTCCCTGTCTCTCTCTCCCTGTCTCTCTCTCCCTGTCTCTCTCTCCCTGTCTCTCTCCCTGTCTCTCTCTCCCTGTCTCTCTCTCCCTGTCTCTCCCTGCCTCTCTCTCCCTGTCTCTCACTCCCTGCCTCTCTCTCCCTGTCTCTCCCTCCCTGTCTCTCTCTTACTGTCTCTCCCTCCCTGTCTCTCTCTCCCTGTCTCTCTCTCCCTGTCTCTCTCTCACTGTCTCTCTCTCACTGTCTCTCTATCTCCCTGTCTCTCTATCTCCCTGTCTCTCTCACCCCCTGTCTCTCTCCCTGTCTCTCTGTCTCTCTCTCCCTGTCTCTCTCTCCCTGTCTCTCTCCCTGTCTCTCTCTCCCTGTCTCTCTCTCCCTGTCTCTCTCTCCCTGTCTCTCTCTCCCTGTCTCTCTCTCCCTGTCTCTCTCTCCCTGTCTCTCTCTCCCTGTCTTTCTCTCCCTGTCTCTCTCTCCCTGTCTCTCTCTCCCTGTCTCTCTCTCCCTGTCTCTCTCTCCCTGTCTCTCTCTCCCTGTCTCTCTCTCCCTGTTTCTCTCTCCCTGTCTCTCTCTCCCTGTCTCTCTCTCCGTCTCTCTCTCCCTGTCTCTCCCTCCCTGTCTCTCTCTCCCTGTCTCTCCCTCCCTGTCTCTCTTTCCCTGTCTCTCTCTCCCTGTCTCTCTCTCCCTGTCTCTCTCTCCCTGTCTCTCTCTCCCTGTCTCTCTCTCCCTGTCTCTCTCTCCCTGTCTCTCTCTCCCTGTCTCTCTCTCCCTGTCTCTCTCTCCCTGTCTCTCTCTCCCTGTCTCTCTCTCCCTGTCTCTCTCTCCCTGTCTCTCTCTCCCTGTCTCTCTCTCCCTGTCTCTCTCTCCCTGTCTCTCTCTCCCTGTCTCTCTCTCCCTGTCTCTCTCTCCCTGTCTCTCTCTCCCTGTCTCTCTCTCCCTGTCTCTCTCTCCCTGTCTCTCTCTCCCTGTCTCTCTCTCCCTGTCTCTCTCTCCCTGTCTCTCTCTCCCTGTCTCTCTCTCCCTGTCTCTCTCTCCCTGTCTCTCTCTCCCTGTCTCTCTCTCCCTGTCTCTCTCTCCCTGTCTCTCTCTCCCTGTCTCTCTGTCTCTCTCTCTGTCTCTCTCTGTCTCTCCCTGTCTCTCTCTTCCTGTCTCTCTCTTCCTGTCTCTCTCTCCCTGTCTCTCTCTTCCTGTCTCTCTCTCCCTGTCTCTCTCCCTGTCTCTCTCTCCCTGTCTCTCTCTCCCTGTCTCTCTCTCCCTGTCTCTCTCTCCCTGTCTCTCTCCCCCTGTCTCTCTCTCCCTGTCTCTCTCTCCCTGTCTCTCTCTCCCTGTCTCTCTCTCCCTGTCTCTCTCTCCCTGTCTCTCTCTCCCTGTCTCTCTCTCTCCCTGTCTCTCTCTCCCTGTCTCTCCCTCCCTGTCTCTCCCTCCCTGTCTCTCTCTCCCTGTCTCTCCCTCCCTGTCTCTCCCTCTCTCTCCCTCTCTCTCCCTCTCTCTCCCTGTCTCTCTCTCCCTCTCTCTCCCTCTCTCTCTCCCTGTCTCTCTCTCCCTCTCTCTCCCTGTCTCTCTCTCCCTGTCTCTCTCCCTGTCTCTCCCTCCCTGTCTCTCCCTCCCTGTCTCTCTCCCTGTCTCTCCCTCTCTCTCCCTCTCTCTCCCTGTCTCTCTCTCCCTCTCGCTCCCTGTCTCTCTCTCCCTGTCTCTCTCTCCCTCTCGCTCCCTGTCTCTCTCTCCCTGTCTCTCTCTCCCTCTCTCTCCCTGTCTCTCTCTCCCTGTCTCTCTCCATGTCTCTCTCTCCCTGTCTCTCTCCATGTCTCTCTCTCCCTGTCTCTCTCCCCCTGTTTCTCTCCCCCTGTTTCTCTCTCCCTGTCTCTCTCTCTGTCTTTCTCTCCCTGCCTCTCTCTCTCTCTCTGCCTCTCTCTCTCTCTGACCCTTTCGCTTTGCCTATCTTTCTCCCTGTATATATCGTTCTCTATCCCTAAATCGCATTCTCCTCCCCATATCTCTTCTCTATTTCTCTTCTTGTATCTTATTTTCTCATTATCTCTGTCTCCCTTGTATCATAGTAATAGCTGGTTTCAGAACGTAAAAAAACGAGTATCTTCTGAAGGATTGCCAAAGGGGTACCACGACAACAGCTTATTTCTCGTTCAAGATCATTTTTAATTTTTTTCGTCCCAAAAATATATTTTGGGATTTTCAAGCATAATTAAATTAGTTACGTGATTGAGTTATCCTTTTACTTTTTCTATACAAAGTACACAAATTTCTATCTCTATTTTCAAACCTAACCATGATGGTAAGAAGATAGAAGAGGTTCTCGAATGGAATTGCACTCTCATGTGAGGAAACATTTTCGCATTTTATTGAAAACTTTCGCCATCTCCAGGCAAACGTGTCCTATTATCCAATTCCTTAATATCATCTAGCTATGCATGTGAGGTCTAGCGCTCATGCATACCTTTCACTCACTCATTCACTCACTCTCACTCACACTATTTGTCACTCACTCTCCCTCACTCACTCACACTATCTATCCTCACTCTCTCTTCTCTTTCCTTCTTCCCTTGATATTTATGTTTTAATGTCATATGGGCGTTGTTAATTGTGTGAAGGGTCCTTTGCCATGGCGCATGTTATGGAACAATTGCGATGAAATGCGTCTCATCGCTCGGGTGTAGTTAAATTAGATTCCTCATGGTAGCAAAGTGTACTTCAATCTGCAACCTGTGTAGGCAATTTATTAAAGAAAAAATATTTATTTTAAAAAGTAGGTAACGTGGAAACACTGGCCATTAAAAACGTTCTCAAACAGCTTTCATCTGCGTATCGCGCTTTTACACTCGAACGATAAACATATTACTCGAGCAGATGAACACTGCTTTCGTGTTTGGCTAAGTTAATCTTGTAAATCTATTATTTTGCCGGGAGTCGAAGCAGATAGAATGCTTATTGAATCAAAGTTCTAACTGGGGATTTGTGAGTTGAAACTTCTCCGTATGTATGATGTTTGTCTAGGAAGTTGTCAGTATGCAACAAAACTTCCTTATTTCAGGAATTGGTTTCTCTGCATAAGGCTTCTGTATTCACAAATTCCGTTAAATCTGTTAAAAATATCTGGTAATACTGGCATTAGAATTGCAATTATCGCATTCGAAAAAGTCTAGTTTATATTCAGCAGAAAAACGTCCTAAAACACATTTCTATAATTTGCCTACACGCATCCTATTTTATTGCTTTATTGATTGACTACAGATGCGACAGATGCTATGGTCATTTGTCCTGTATGTGTATTGCATCACGGGAGACGGCGGCGATCGTCATCCGCTGAGTGGCGAGATCCGGCTCCGACGCACGTCGGCTCGCGCGGATTTCCCTTTATCTCCCCACGTCTCTCTCAGCAGCGGGCCACCGCCCGACTGGGACGCGCTCTACCCTCCAGTCACCCGACTGGCCAACCAGCTAGTGAGGTGGCGTAGTGCAGTTATGTATGCGTGAAGGGGTGAGGATAGGACAAGGAAGAGGAAGGAAAAATCGCGCGCGTTCCGTAGCTCCTTTGTGAGGGTACTGTTTCGGCATTCGCCTGGTTTTGATCCGAGAATCCACGGAAAACTACCGATTAAAGCAGCCAATCGCCGGAATTGTTCTCCAATCAGCGGCTAAATTCGACCTACCTATCTAACTAGTCGTGGCGCCTCTGTGGAGACATTACAGTGACCTCAATAGAGCCCTAAGACTCCTTTACCAGTGCTTCCTTTTGACGAACGATTCCCGAGGCTTAGCGAACGTGCTCATGCGCAGTGTCACTGTTAGGGTTCGTGAATCCACACTGGGAATGCGCTCGATTGCTTCAACTCCGGAATCGCTCGACAAAATGTTGAACAAATCGTTTGTCTCCACCGGGTCCGACTTCTCCACCGGGTTCGACTTGTCGACCGGGTTCGACTTGTCGACCGGGTTCGACTTGTCGTCATCTCGAGTAGTTCCATACACCACCCACACTTATTCAGTGACTACTTCGTTGTAGACAATATTTAAGAAATTTCTGGATAAATGAACGTACGGCTTCGCGGCACCGAAACTCGCAAGGTATTGCCTGCGGCATTTTTTCTCCCGGGCGGTCGCACCTGCCGGCCCAGTGCGCGGCGCGAGGCGGCGCGAGGCGGCGCGGCGCGGCGGGCGCAGAAGATATGTGCCGACGATAAAATTCCTGGAGCATCTGGAAACGTGACGGGACAGCGCGGGGCGCGCAGCCAGCTGCATCTAATCTGGGGGCGGGGGCGGGCGCGCTCGCCTCCGCTCGTCCCGGCGCCAGAATGCCAATGAGCCGGGGAGCCCCGCGCACGTGAAGGCCGAGCACCACGCTGCAGCACGCGAGAAGCAAGTGAAGCTTCCGGGTGGAAAACGCGCTACTGTGTTGTGTTCGTGGGTCCGGTTAAGCTGGTCAGGTGTGGATCGTCTGAGTTATCTAAATATGGCAACCATATTAAAGATTTTAGTTGTGGCCCTTGAGGTCTTGTACGTTGGGCCCCCTGTCCTAAAGTATTAAAATACAGGGTTCAAGTTGTAAAAACTTAAATAAATGCTATAAAATGTGTATCTACGAAATATCGTTTACAGTATTTGCACGTGAAGAGCTTTTAATATTTGAAAAATTACCAAGCTAGTGTACTCAAAATATTCTTGCAACAAGATTTCAGCCTAGTTCCAAATAAACATATATTTTTATATTCACCGATAATTTTGTTCCCTAGAAAGACAACTAGACACGTGTATTAATTTTATCAATTTTAAATTAACTGTCTGTTGATATTGCTCTCAGAGCAAGTTTCAGATTGATCCCATTTTTTTCAGGCAGTTCTTCAGTTTTTATATTCGTTATTTGTAAATAATCTACAATATGATATATAAAGTGAACAACCCAGGGAAATTAAACTAAAATTCAGTTTTATAGTCAACCTGATGCCCTAGTTAACATTCAATATCATTCTTCTTTCCTTTTCGTCTTCTTTTAAAAGGGTAACAGAAGCAAAATGTACCAATCCCATGCTTGAGATTTTCGTTTTCTAATCATATGCAGTATAGGATATCAACATTTGTGTTGTGATCTTATATTTTATTCTTTCTCATACATCAAAACTGAACTGTCTAAAATTAAAATGGGATCAAACCAGAAGTTACTCTAAGAATAGATGTATATTTCCATCGGCTTAGAGTGAAGTTGGAAATGCTGACCTCAGTACATTTTGAAAACCGACCCTTCTAACCTCTGGAGTGTCGCCTGATCAAAAACTTCCCGTAAGAATATTTAGTTGTCATTGTTTACAAAAAGTGTAATAAGAGTGCACCACTGAAAGAAAAAAAATAGGTGGGATGTTCAGAGAATTACCAGCAAGTGGAGCTAAAATGACTCTCGATCGAAAAATCGATGAAGCTCTCGATGAAACGCCACCGAAAAATCGATGAGCGCATATGACGCTTTTCTGACCGACAACGGTAAACGGCACGTGAAACTGTGTCAATAAAAAGGTGTGGTAAGGTGCAAGGCTAACAAAGTGGACAAAGTTTACGCCTCCCCCGTACAAGGTGTGCTTGAGGTCGGTCGGCAGGGAAGGTGGGCATAGACAGACCCCCGACCGCATTCAGCGAGGGCATTTAAGGCTCTGCCGGCATTCGCGCTTCGGCACGCTAGTTATCGCTGGCATTCAGATTGAATATGTGGGGCTCCGCAGACATTCAAGACTGACACACGGATCACGGCCATGCATTTGGGCACCTCAGGCATCGCAGTTATTCTGTTCGAAACCGCAGAACATCAAGGACGTTGTACAAGCTTCTTTGTTGTTGAGACTGCTTGTTATTACTTGATAGTTGTAGGACGATGCACTATCGATGGTGACAGTTTTTCCGGAAGCCAGATTTACTAATGTATATGATGTAAGAACATGATCCACTCTCTCTGTAAATAACGTAGGAAAGCGGGTGCGAGGGCGGGGGTGGCGGGGGCGAGGGCGGGGGCGGAGGGGGGAGGCGCTGGTGAAGGCGGGGGTGGAGGTGGGGCGGTTTGAGGGTGGGTAGGCGTGGGCGTCGACCGGGCCAAGAACTGGGGCGGTGGCGTTGAGGGTGGCGAGGGTAGGGGTGAGTGCGAGGGCGACTTCGGCAGCCATTGCGAAGGTTCCTTTACTGCGTTTTTCTCTATCCCTCTGGGTGCTGCAACGCAATGTGATGTGAAGAATGACAGAGCAGTCAGCCTTCAGAATTCCCTTGACAGCGGCGTACAGTCTCATAACTAGGGTCTAAAATCAAGTCCTCCCGGAGAACGAAGATTTACTTGCGGACATGAAACTACGTATGGTAGCGAATTCGTTGAGGCGAAAATACCACAAGGAGTTACAGTGAGCGGTACTGACAAGTGCAGATCTTGAAAACCAGGATGCAGAATGTCTATATACGTTCAATAAACGTGACAATTTTACTTGTTCCGTTTTACTCGTCCGAGAATATAGGAGCAAATGTGATTACAACCACAGACGTGAAATTGTCGCTAGTATTCAAGTAGTGGAGGAAGGCGCATTAGACTGTTTTCGGGGCAGAAGCAGTAAACGCACAAACCTAGGTAGGTAAAAAATAATTTGTCCGCGTATTTATAGTCTTTAAATAAGAGACGCGCAAACTCGCTCGGTGGAAACACACCCGCGTATGGTGCTCCTTTAAGGTTACTGTTTATTATGCGTGATACTTCCACGCATCTGTATAGCACTATTCACCTCGGGGCAGTGTGCTGTGCTGCAATGAGGAGCCGACCGTGCGGAACTCGCAAGCAGCGGCAGCGGCGGCGGCGGCGGTGGTGAGACGTGGGATGTGGAAAGTGTGGTGGAGATAGCGATGGTGGCGGTGTCAGAGGAAGACTCGGAGGTAGAGATGGGAGCGGTGGCAGTAGAGGTGGTAGCGGGGGCTGTCGAGGTGGTGGTGGCGGCTGAGATAGCAATGGAGGTGGTGGAGTCGGCGGTGGCAAGGCGCCGGGGTGTGTGTGCTTCTCGCTTCGTCTCTCCTCTTTCCCTCCGAGCGCTGCCGCCGCCGCCGCCGTCCTGCGTGACAGATGCTGTCTCGGATGCTATCGCACCTCCGGCGATTTCTCAGCGGCGGCGGCGGCGGCGGCGTCGCGGCGCGGGCGGCGCGTCTCGACGCCTGGGGCTGACTGCGCGGCGCCCAACGTCTCCCCTGAGCCTCCGTCCGCCGCCACCGCCGCCGCCTCCCGCACGTGCCGCGGTGGGCAAAGCGCGCGTCTTGCGCCGCCCGTCCGCGGGCGAAAGCTGCCTGAGAGTACGTGGAATTCCGCATGAACCATGTTCCTCAACGTTCTACTATTTGCCCTGTGATGCGTCATTAATATTCCTGTTACGTATCTAATGAACTCGTGTCCGCAACGGTGTATGCACCCGTAGATGCCCACGATCGTTTGTATCTCCAATAAATTCATCTGGCGCTCTTCCTTACTTACCCAACGTCGCTATTCGTTCGCCTCTGCCTTGAACTACTAATGTTAAACGAAACGCTGTATGTTCTGAGGACAAAGAAAATATATTGTTCGTGAATATACGCTTCGGGTTACCGCTATAAATCGGAAAACTATTACCAGCTCTCCTTCCGTGGATGTCTTGTTCCATGTTCTAGAACCTCCAATTAATGTTCTTAAATACCTTCCTCTAGGTTTCGATAATATAATCTCTTGAAGACGCTGGTTATTTAAACCAAAATATCACTTAAAATAACACGACTACATTCTGGCACCTATTTCTTACAAACCCGAGTCAGTCTCACCCCAAAGAAAGTCGCATCCATACTCTGCCTACCTCAATTGCCTTTTTGTTATGAGTTGATACACTCGTACCGCGTTTTACACGAGTATTTACATTTTGTAATATTCCTCATAATCGTTTCTTGTTCCAGTGGCACTGCTTCCCAAGTGACATCTCTGTATTTGCGGAACTGTTTAATTACGAATTTGGGAGGCAGGCCCTGGTAAGTGAGTCAGCGCATCACCCAGTCTTTAAGACGGGAATGAAGACAAGAGAGGGCAGAAAGGGTGGTGCTCGTTCACTTTTTCTGTTGTTTGGGGTGCTGATGAGGCATCCGTCTGAATTTGGCCGATATGAACTACGTAAACGATTAATGACTATGATGTCACGCAGTAACTGGAAGGTGTCGAATATCTACAACCGTCGTGCCATGAACTAGAACCTACTGGTGTTCTAAATTCCTTTTGCATATTCGCTTGCGCACACGCTAAACCATCGGATGTGGCTGTATAGTTGCACACTATATCTCGGGCTAATTCATACTGTTTCAAATATTTTTTTTAATAAAATATATAAATTAATAATTGTATTCTAATTTCGGGAACTTTTCCCTATTTCGGTGATTAGAGCAACAAATTCTCCCAGTATCTGAATCTGATCACATTATCAGTATTCGAATATTGAAACATTTTAAGTTGTAGAAATATCAAGTTAGTAAGTGTGGTATAGCAAGTGTTCTCTGTAAGTGTGCAGCGTACGAGTCAAGAGAGGAATGAAATATTTAAATATTATTTTTATCATCTAAATCCTCGTACGACAACAAAATGCCCTTTTCTGCTTTTTTATTTTAAACTTTAATTATTTTGATATTACATTCCTATCACCGACGCTCATTAAAATATTTTCAAGCCCTAACTACTGATGTACGGGAATTCTGTCATCAATGACAAAACAAATAAAAATGTTAATCTGCAGTCTTTCTTCAATGGGGAGGACGTAACTCTTGGAATTTTTCCTTGTAAGTATACTATAGTTACTAAAGATAAAAAGTCTTGTAATAAAATGTACAGTTTCCATTTACCTCCATTATTTCGTATATATTTATGTAAGAAAAATTAAATTTATTCATTATAGATAGTTCAAAATTCAAAACCTTGAAATGTTAATTATCTATCATGAATTTAATTTTTATATTGTAATATACATAATACCAAATACAACGAATTTTGTAACAGTGAGCCAAGTGTAACGAAGCAAAGTATTTGCCAACGCACAAAGTATATTAATATGATGAACACGACATCACAGGAAACTATCGTTATTATTATCGTCTCTCGAAATATGCTCATAAAAAAGCCGCCTCCGCACTAGTAAACGCGAGCAGGGGAGCAGATCTCGTGAGCTCTCCTCGTCGCATGCGAGATCCGGGCCGAGCGCTACGGGCCTCACGCAAGCCCTGTTATTTGTCTCTTAAAACGCAAATCCTCCCAAATGGAACTAACCGGGCGTGGGCTCCCGAGCATTAAGATGGAGGTGCCACAAAGTCAGGGGGACATCTACATTAGACTATTACGCATGAACCCCCTCCCCTCCTTTCCCATCTCTTCTCTTTAATGAAAAAATCTTGTCCCTTCTGACCCGGCCGCTGACCCGGGCCGCGCTGGGAATTCATTAGGCCTCCGGGCCGTCCTCTGGAGGAACAGAGGAGCATGACGGGTGGGGAGGAGAAGAAGGGGAAGAGGACGGAGAGGAGCTGCAAGATTTATTGCTTGAGGCGACGCCGTACACACGACGAGCGGCGTTCTGGAGGCCGGCCGGGCGGACGAGGAAAATAATTATAAGGCGGCAGTTTCCGTAAATTAACAGCGACACTGGAAGAAATGACTGGTTTTATTTTCCGCCGCTGGGGTTCCTCTTTTGGACAACAGGGCGCAGCACCGTTTGAGGGAATACGGAGAGCTCTTAAAAAGTTGGTTCCGTGTGGAGAACCCGTTTTTATATCTGTACCGTGTCGAACTGTTAGACCTGTTACTGCATCAAGATGAAATCAGAATTTTGTGTAAAGTTGTGGTCACTGTTGATCAACGAATCAAATCGCAAACTTCAGAAAGCACGTGTTTGAGGTAAAGTAAATTTAGGAGGAGAGAGCGGAAGAAACCTGAAGACCAACACGTCATTCTGCGAGGTTTTCCCAAACCAGTTGTCTCCCACCTGATGCGGCACCGCCCCAGCTTGACCAGCTCTAAGCTCCCATCTGCTCTTCCGACGAGTTTGGTGGTATAGCGCATGTCAGTACAAGTGCATGTAGGAAAGGGATAAGATTAAGACAATGACGAGGAAGGAAATAGCGCGCGAGGTCCGTGACCTGTTTGTTAAGTTTTTACTGCTTCGGAATTCGCTTGATGTTGGAGAAACCACGGAAAACTACCGATCAGAGCAGCCGGCAAGCCGCTAGAATTTACCTCGAGACAGTGGCTGAATTGGACCGAGCTTCCTAGCTAATGCCGAAAAATCTGCCACTGACGGGATTCGACTTGTATGACCTCCCGGCCAGAGGCACTGCAGTGACATCATTGATTCCCTGAGCATCTAGGCCGGTGGCAGTACATTAAAATATGCCAAGCTTTTGTACATCTAGTGTCCTCAGATGTCGAACATCTGGACATGTTCCCTAACAATACGAACCCTTCAATTTTGTAATAAGATTTTCTTTTCAATTTTTTCTTCTGCCTTTTAGTTGCATTATTTTCAGAAACCTTGCAAGCACCAAAGCAATTAAGGTTATTGAGAAAAATCTTACATGTAAAGTAAGATTTGCATAGAAAATTTTAAGTATAATATTCATTTTACATTCATTACAGCAATATTTTTAATTGTGAATATTTTTCCAAATATTTCCAAATACAAGCGCATTCATTATTTCTTCCGTAAATTTCAATTTTTGGAAAACCAAGCAATATTGTGATTCAAAATAATTGATTAATAGCTTCAATATTTTGATTGACATTAGTTTTGTTTAAAACAAAACCAATAACTGTGCATTTATTGAGGTGTAATAATTTTTTTTTCTTTTCTTTTCAGGTGAGTACCAAAAAATCTTGGTCCGGATCGTCACGTTCGGCATAGAAACGTACAGAACAAGATAACTAAACAATTTGTACTCCTTCCATGTAGGCGGTGAGTAGAGTATTTGGACATTCTTCTGATTCTGCAATGAAAAGTATTGTCCTTCAAATATGGTCTGTGAAATGTGTCTGTGTAGCTGCTGTTTCATTACTACAGTTTTAAATTGTGTTTTATTAATACGAGATTTTATCTTTGATACCTTATGACAATAAGATGTATAAGCGTAGTAATACGCTTTGTACTTCGTATGTAACGCGATCTCACTCAAATGCTCATGCTTTCGTCAAACTAAGAACCCACCGGTAGTCATGTAATGACTTAGAATGAGCTGTTAACACAATGAAAATTAAAACCTAAAACACGGTATGTTTGTAAACAGGACAACATTAAATCTAAAGGATTCTTGAGAAAACGGGCCGTATCTTAAGTCACGTTCCTCCCCTACCCCCATTCAACCTTTCTTACGGCAGCCTCCGAGATGTCGGCCGCCGCGATACCCTGCGAGGCGCACCCACGCCATGGCCCGCCTTGGAAACCATTCAATAAAAGGGCGGACGGGCGCGCGGACTGTGTTCGCCGTCGGAAAGGGCCGGAGCCCCGGGGAGGGCGCGAGGGAAATCGGAGACGCGGGCCGTGCGTGGCGCCGCGCCGCTCTCTTTGCCCTCTTGGCTCTCGTTGGCGAACGCGTCCTCCCGGGAGCGCCCTTTGGACTTACTGATCCCGCTCTCTGCCGCCGAAGCACTGCTTCATCCCGGGCGCCCTTGCGTGCGTCAGGAAGTGCACATTCATCGTGAAGTAGAAAATCGACTACCAGTGTACAATTCTCTCCGGCTCAAACGCACTATTTCGCTCCCTAGTTTACTTCTTTACTCGGTCTCTTGCTTACTCACTCGTTCCCCTTCTCTTTCGTATCCTTCCGTCCCCACTCATTCGCCTCTGCCACTCCCATTGTCACCCATTCCATCCTCTCCCTATTTCTCTTTCTTCTTTCCGCCCTTTCCTTATTTATCTCTGTCCCTCTCTTTCTTTCCTATCTTTAATCTCCACATTTCTTACCTCTCTCTTCCTTTTTCTTTACCTCCATCACCCATTTTCTTTACCTCTCTCCCACTATCTTTCCCTCCCTTTTGCACAATATTTACCTTCATTTCCCACTATCTTTACCTTCCTCTCACATTTTTCCCTTACCTCTTCTCTAGCTCGTTCTCTCCCTCTTTCTCTCCTCTCTTCGCACCATCTCTTCCTCCCTCTCTCTCACTTTATCACTTTTTCTTTGTCTTACTTTGTCTCTCCCTCTCTCCCTCCCGATTATCATCTTCTCTTCCTCCTTTCTCTCTTCTCTCTCCTTCTCTCTTCTCTCTCCTTCTCTCTCCTTCTCTCTCCTTCTCTCTCCTTCTCTCTCCTTCTCTCTCCTTCTCTCTCCTTCTCTCTCCTTCTCTCTCCTTCTCTCTCCTTCTCTCTCCTTCTCTCTCCTTCTCTCTCCTTCTCTCTCCTTCTCTCTCCTTCTCTCTCCTTCTCTCTCCTTCTCTCTCCTTCTCTCTCCTTCTCTCTCCTTCTCTCTCCTTCTCTCTCCTTCTCTCTCCTTCTCTCTCCTTCTCTCTCCTTCTCTCTCCTTCTCTCTCCTTCTCTCTCCTTCTCTCTCCTCTCTCTGTCTGCCTCTTTCTCGCCTTTCAGCGTTCTGAGTAAAGAAAAGTATTGTAGTCGTTTGCAGAAAAACGTCTGTCCGTGATCTAGATACTTCAACATTTATAAACACCGATTGATACGTACGAAGTAGAGGCCTTGCAAGTTTAAAGCAGTTATATTTAATTTTGGGGTTCCTTTATATCAACATTTTCAAAATTTTCTCAAAAAATGGCTCTATTTTTTTCTTCAAGTTCTCCCTTGAGTCGGACGGTTCGAAAATTCCGTAAATCTAATTTTCATTGAACTGAAAATTGCAAAAAAAGTATGTGCTATTTATTGTAGCATCACTAGTTATTATTTCTGGTTTCAATTTCTCCCTCTTCCTCATTTTTCCTCTGGTACTCTCCTTCTCTGCCATACCACCATCACTTCCTCCTCTCTCTCTCTTTCCATTCATCGTAGTGAATGAAAGTGAATTTTGTGTGAAGTGTTCTTGATATCCGAGGTACACCTGAGGAAATGCCCACATCCTCTGCGGCAGCTGCGCTGGCCCTGCGAGGGGGATGCGAGTCTGGCGAACAGGCGGCGGCTAGTGCCTAACTGATCCATCAGCCGGCCCGTTTGTTCGCCCTTCGCCTTCGCCCTTCGCCCTTCGCCCTTCGCACCGCGGGCGCTTGAGCGGCGGCTGCTCGCCCCGGGCGTCGCCCCCATCCGTCTTCCCTCACGGGCGAAGTCAGCACAGCTACCTGCACCCTCATCTCCCCGCCCCACACCTCTCCGCCCCTCCCCTCCCTCCCCTTACCTCCATCCCCCTCCCATCCCCGCCCACCCCTTACCTCCCTCCCCCTCCCCATCCTCTCCTGCCCGTCGCCTCCCCGCCCCTCACCCCCCGCTCCTCACCCCCTCCCTCCTCACCCCCTCGCCTCCCACTTCTCCGCTCCTCGCCCCACCCCTTCACCCAGCCCCATTCTGTCACGCCCCCGCCCTTTCCTATCCGTCCCCTTCTCTTCCCCGCCTTCCCCTTCTTTTCCCCCTTCCCTTTCCTTCCTTCTCCTTCGTGCCCCTCCCCTCCCATCGTCGCCCATTCTGCTCCGCCCCCTCGCAACTCGTTCCGCCTCACTCCACCCCTCCCTCTCCTGCCCCGCCTTTCTCCGTCCCTCCTTTTCTCACGCCGTTCTCACGCCCTCCGCATCCCTTCCCGGCCCGCGCTCTGTCTGCCGTGGGCCAGTCCTGTCTGCTCTGAATCGGCTGAGACCCTTAGACCCTTTGGCTGGGAGTGTACGCATTCTCTTCCGTCGTCAGACGTCCCCGATGGCCCTGCACTAGCTGGCGAATCAGAGCAATCTGGGGAATAATGTTACAACCAAAAATTAGTTTATTGTGGCGATATGGGATTATACAACCCCATAACACCACCGTTCCGTCGGCATGAACGCTCACAGGCAGCGAAAAGAGCGGCCGAAAACCAGAGTAGCAAAACGCGCAGCCTGGTATCCGTTGCTCGTACTAGTCGCCACGAACTATCAAGCCACGTTTTTACTGGTGAAGGGTTGAAGGAGGAGAAGTTACCCCCGCCACAGAGAATTTCCCCAGGCAACGCCAATAAATAGGCGGGCGCGCAAGCGGAAGCTCTCTTTTGTCGCCACCTCGCCTGGAGTCAACATCTCTCTTCTGCTAGCACGCGTCGGTCAGCAGTTCTTCTTGTAAGTCACCGCTCGGCAAGTGAGCAGATTTTTATCAGAGCGTCAGATTAGGTCGAAATTGCCGCAACGACTGTTTAGATAGGAGTTTACGGCGTTGCAAAGACGTCTAGCTAGTCGTCCGCGAAGTAGTGAGGAATTAGTGAAGTATTCTTCTATTAACTAATACGGGAAGTAAAAAGTTGCCCGTTGTGAGGAAAGCTCTGAAAGTTCTTGATTAACTGAATAAAGTTAGGAACGAGCGAGGTACTTGCACTGGCAGTTAGGGAAGTGCAAGGGACATTTTCTACAAATTGGGCGTAATCGAAGGCGGTAGCGGCCGTTGAAGGAGAAGAAACCGATTAGTGGAGACGGAAGAATACGCGAGTCGACCGGGGAGAAGACGCCGTTCAGGAAGAAAGAATAAGACGCAAGAGGACAGCGAAGGCAACGCAGAACTTCGGAATCGAGCAACGCGGTGCGGAACGCAGCACGCGACTTCAAGGTTGGAAAACGAACAGTTTCGAGGTAACCTGTAGAACTGTGAAATTAGGTCAAGTTCACGTCGGCAGGGAAAGAATAGTTCCAGAAGTATTAGAAAATTGAGGACACGGGTGTTAATAATTTGCAGCTTTGCAGTGGGAGATTTAATGCGTTATTGCTTGCCTTAAACCATTCTATTGGAGCAGTTATTATTCTGTTATTAGCAGTTATAATTAAAAGATAAATTGAGAGTAGTGCACTTGCCCACATATTATTTATTGTATGTAATATTTTAAAGAAAGGCAAGAGATTGTAAATTAAGTTTAATTTCACGTGCAATTGTAACTAGAATAATTTAACTTTAGGCGTATTGAATTTTCAAAGGGAATTCCCAGTACTGGTTAGAGAAATCGCTTCAGAAAGTTAATTCTGAACAAAATTAAGTGTTCATTCATTAAATAGGCTATAAAGGTTGCTTGATTGTATTTATTCGATCATTTTTGAAAGTGTAATTCTGTTCTTGATTTGTTTTCTCTGTTATCAACCAACGCCACAGAATTTTGAGTGAATTATATGCTCGTTTATGTGTGATTTGTGTGTCTTTTATTGTGTCGACGGTTCAGACGTTTCTCGTACCCGAAAGATCCTGCTTCCTGAGATTCTAAGCTCGCTTCACGAGCATAATATCTTAACGACCTGCTTACAGTGCACGAGTGGTGTGTGCAGAAGGTATATACAGTTGTGAGTGGTAAAGGGGGTGTTACAATATATATATATATATATATATATATATATATATATATATATATATATATATTGTAACACTCCCGGTTACCTGGGGAACCGGATAGCGGCCCTGTCGCTAGCTCAAGTCGGTGATGGAAGGATTTGTTACACAGTACGATGGAAACACAAGAATAAACACTTGTTCACTGGTAAAAATTCACATTTATTCCTGGGCAATATGATTAAAATGCCCCAGGGAAGTTACACTCTTAAATTGAATAAAAGAATAGCGGGAAAATTAGATGAAGAAGAGAAAAAAAATTGAAAAGTTAGTTTTAGGAGTTAAGCTTAAAAAACTAAGAAGAATTATAACTAACAATTACAATGGGTGAAATTGCTACTGGTCAGTGTGTCAGAGCGTGACACCGCATTACTAAAATTTTATACAATAAGGGCGGTAGCCCTAACGATATTGCCTGAAGAGGGTCTTTGTGCGGCCGGAATCGGCCGTGGCTCGGTCGAGGGCGGCGGCTGGGCGTCCTTCCAAAAAAAATGCAGCAGAGGTCAGTAACCCTCCGGGCTACAGCTGGCGGTCGGCTGTGACGTCTCCAAAAGGCTGCGATGCGTTGCCGCGTAGGCGGTGTCTAGAAGTTCTGGTTGATCTGGCGGATTCTCGAAGTTCTGGTCGACACTGGTAGAACTAGCTGATCTGGCCGGACGATCTCAGAAACGGAGTGGTCAACTATGCGTCTCTCTCTGACTTTTATGATAAGAAGTCGAACACAACTTCGGACAGTTTAAAATTCGATTGGAGAAACATTCGCCTCTCTTCACGACGGAAAACCCACCCCAGAGAAAATTCTCTCTCCACTGCAGTCGGCTCACAGCTCAAAACTCGCAGTAAAATAACATAAGTCCCCACATAGGCATATTCGCCCGAATAATTCCCACCCCCATATAAGTTCCTCTCTCAACTGTCCTCAGTCTAATATTCAAGCTCAGAAAATAATAAGTTTTCCAGAGACACGATAGTCTTTCCCCGACGCCTAATACTCTGGCCCTGTCTGATTGATGAAAAATTTATAAGTCCGGCAGAGGCGAACTTTGCCTCTGACCGACGACTGTCCCCCCCCCGTCTAATGATCTGGCCCCGTCTGATGCCCAAGCTCTTCTGATTTTCTCTCCGTCGAAATCTTATAAGGTAAACTTTTCTCCCCACCCAATATTCTCGTATGCGCCCTAGATCCTTATAATAGACGTGTAGCTATTGGCCAAAATTTGTGGCGCAGTGAACTATTTCCAGCCAATCGCCACACGTGAAGCCACAGAACTTTCCGCTCCCCGCGTCAGCTGCAAGCGTCCAGAATTTTCCAATTCCTTCTAGAACATCGCCCCATGTTTGCGTAAAAGGGGGGGCGCGTTCGCGTGAAAGAAATTTATGAATTTGGGCTTCCCCGAAACGAGCGTGCGATGTCGAAACTTCGCAGCCGGCACAGTCGCGCACGTGTGCCCATTGAATCTGTCGTCGCCAGCCCTCTAAACGACTTCGTTAATGCGCCGGGGGCGTAAGGGACTCTCGCGATAGCGGAGTTGCGCACGTGTGACCGTCTGCGTAATCTCTCGGCAGAAATCCTGGGTGGCCGAGTCTTGTTTGTTTAAATTTTGATCCGGTGTATTTCGTTTATAAAATTATGATGAAATCGGTTTCGCTACATTGGCCTTCCCCTCCGAATAAAAAAAAAATTGGAGTTCGAAAAATTAAATTTTGAAAAGCGAGAATTTTTTTTTGTTTAAGTAAAATTTCAAAAAAAAAAATATCGATACCGGAAATGAATGCTTTTACCCGTAGTTCTAATAAAATCTAATTCACCATTGTAAGTTAAAGATAAAAATGTGATTTCTAATTAAATCTAATAAAGTACAAAAAAATTGAAAAACTTAGTAAAATTAAAAAAATTTAGGAAAAGAGAGAAACGTTTGGTAAAGCCAGGGTGGTTTTGGATTTTCTTTCTGCTTGCCCCAGAAACACAAGTTCTGCGGAGGAATCCACGAGAATCTCAGATCTAATACGCCTAGTAAATGCACCGTATGGTTATTTTCCGTTCCCTTCTTTATTCCTTCTTTTAATAACCGTTGTAAATCTTGACCAATTCCCCTCTTTAGATTTTCCTCCCTTTTCCTGATATTTTCCCCGTTGGTAATACCTGATTTCTTGAATTGCGGAAGAATCCACGATAATCTCAAATCTAATGCGCCTAGCAAATGTACCGTCGGATTATTTTCAGTTTCCTTCTTTACCTCCACTTTCACTAATCGATTTAAATTTTGCACAACTTCCATCTTTAAATTTTCTTCCTTTTTCTTAACATTTCCCCCATTAGTAATGCCTGATTTCCCGAATTCGTCGCGGATTTGGCTGACTTCTTTGTCAAGTTTGGGTTCGATCCTAGTCAGTTCGTCGCTCATTTCTGCCCTAATCTCGGTAATACTTCCGATAACTGGCTCGCAGTACGCTTCAATTTCGCTGTCACCTACCTGGAGCTTTTGACTACTTTCTGCCTGAATATTCCCAGAACACGAATTTACATCAGTTCTCGAATTCTCTAATTCTTTGCTCAAATTTTCTACACTATTCTGAATTTTCACGAATCTATCATCGAGACTGTTCCGCACTGTTCCAATCCCACGATTAAATTTTGCCTCCAACCTTTCAAATTTTTCAGCATGGTCAGCCAAGCAGCCGTCCAGCCTGTCAAATCTCTGCGAATGTTTCTCTTTAATCTCCGAAATTTGTTCTGATAGGGTTTGCTTAACCTCTGAAATTTCTGAATTTTGCTTTGTAAGGGTTTCCTGAACCTCTGAAATCCGTTCCTTATTTTCTGACATTAATTTCATGAGTTTGTTATTATCTTCCAAGCGTTTTCTATTACTTTCTGATTGTTTCTCATTGCTTTCGGATTGTTTTTTGTAACTTTCTGAAAGTTGTTCCAAGATGGTTTCCTTAAACTCTGAAAGTTGTTTCGTGAGGGTTTTATGCAATTCTGGCCTCTGTTCCAAAAAAGTTCGTAGGATATTTATGGTGGTGGTCTCGGACAGTAATTGTTCCCTTGGACTACCATTTCCTGCCACGTTGACACCTGACTCGTCCAGCATTTTGGAAGTTTTGAATGAAACGCGCACACGAAATTCACAATACACGATGCACAACACAACAACACTCACAAACAAAATACAACAATAAAGCAAATTGTTACCAGTTCACAAATTGTTTCTCTCGTAACAATGTCCTTCCATCCATTTATAACAAGAATTTAGTCAAATTTAAAATTTGGGCGTGAAAAACCTCAATTATTCGGCCGTCGAGACCCACGGTGGAAAAACCAATTGTAACACTCACCGCGGTTATTAGGTCGTCGAGCCCCACGTTGGGCGCCAATTGTAACACTCCCGGTTACCTGGGGAACCGGATAGCGGCCCTGTCGCTAGCTCAAGTCGGTGATGGAAGGATTTGTTACACAGTACGATGGAAACACAAGAATAAACACTTGTTCACTGGTAAAAATTCACATTTATTCCTGGGCAATATGATTAAAATGCCCCAGGGAAGTTACACTCTTAAATTGAATAAAAGAATAGCGGGAAAATTAGATGAAGAAGAGAAAAAAAATTGAAAAGTTAGTTTTAGGAGTTAAGCTTAAAAAACTAAGAAGAATTATAACTAACAATTACAATGGGTGAAATTGCTACTGGTCAGTGTGTCAGAGCGTGACACCGCATTACTAAAATTTTATACAATAAGGGCGGTAGCCCTAACGATATTGCCTGAAGAGGGTCTTTGTGCGGCCGGAATCGGCCGTGGCTCGGTCGAGGGCGGCGGCTGGGCGTCCTTCCAAAAAAAATGCAGCAGAGGTCAGTAACCCTCCGGGCTACAGCTGGCGGTCGGCTGTGACGTCTCCAAAAGGCTGCGATGCGTTGCCGCGTAGGCGGTGTCTAGAAGTTCTGGTTGATCTGGCGGATTCTCGAAGTTCTGGTCGACACTGGTAGAACTAGCTGATCTGGCCGGACGATCTCAGAAACGGAGTGGTCAACTATGCGTCTCTCTCTGACTTTTATGATAAGAAGTCGAACACAACTTCGGACAGTTTAAAATTCGATTGGAGAAACATTCGCCTCTCTTCACGACGGAAAACCCACCCCAGAGAAAATTCTCTCTCCACTGCAGTCGGCTCACAGCTCAAAACTCGCAGTAAAATAACATAAGTCCCCACATAGGCATATTCGCCCGAATAATTCCCACCCCCATATAAGTTCCTCTCTCAACTGTCCTCAGTCTAATATTCAAGCTCAGAAAATAATAAGTTTTCCAGAGACACGATAGTCTTTCCCCGACGCCTAATACTCTGGCCCTGTCTGATTGATGAAAAATTTATAAGTCCGGCAGAGGCGAACTTTGCCTCTGACCGACGACTGTCCCCCCCCCCGTCTAATGATCTGGCCCCGTCTGATGCCCAAGCTCTTCTGATTTTCTCTCCGTCGAAATCTTATAAGGTAAACTTTTCTCCCCACCCAATATTCTCGTATGCGCCCTAGATCCTTATAATAGACGTGTAGCTATTGGCCAAAATTTGTGGCGCAGTGAACTATTTCCAGCCAATCGCCACACGTGAAGCCACAGAACTTTCCGCTCCCCGCGTCAGCTGCAAGCGTCCAGAATTTTCCAATTCCTTCTAGAACATCGCCCCATGTTTGCGTAAAAGGGGGGGCGCGTTCGCGTGAAAGAAATTTATGAATTTGGGCTTCCCCGAAACGAGCGTGCGATGTCGAAACTTCGCAGCCGGCACAGTCGCGCACGTGTGCCCATTGAATCTGTCGTCGCCAGCCCTCTAAACGACTTCGTTAATGCGCCGGGGGCGTAAGGGACTCTCGCGATAGCGGAGTTGCGCACGTGTGACCGTCTGCGTAATCTCTCGGCAGAAATCCTGGGTGGCCGAGTCTTGTTTGTTTAAATTTTGATCCGGTGTATTTCGTTTATAAAATTATGATGAAATCGGTTTCGCTACAATATATATATATATATATATATATATATATATATATATATATATATAATGTTAAAGTGTTGATAGTGATGATTTAGGTATCGCAAAGAAAATCCCAAGTTATCTCACAGTTCTTCGTTTAAGTTGTACTTTAATTTTTCACTTACATTTAATAATTCATCGTTCAATTGATAAGTAAGAACCTTCTTCTGAGAGTATAACGATCTCGATTCACGGTCTACTGCAGGGTTGACCGATCCGTAATGCATGTTCCAAATGTCATTCTAGTTTCCTTTGTCTCGCTCAGAATTCTTTTTCCGTTCATCACATCCAAAAGTTGTGGTTGAGAGTTATCTTCGTTCCGGCAGTAGCAGCACCATCAGCGAGGTCCACGATAGCGACGTCTCTCTATTGTATAATAAATATGCCTTAACTTCTCACTGGTAGGGGCTAAACCGTGCAGCCGATTTTCTCTTAAATTGATATTCTCCAATCGATCTGCCTCATGTCGCAGCCCCTTGAGTTTGAAACCGGTATATAATTTTGAGGGATACTTTACATGAAGTCTTGGGACAGTTTCAAAATTTTCAACAATTTTTCGATGAGAACTCGAATTTTTCGAGAATTGCAAAAATTCAAAATTTTTTGAGCTCTTCCAAGACCTACAAGTATGACGATAGATATTTTTCCCTTAATGAAATCGGTTCCTTAAAGAGAGATTGTGAAATAAGGTCCTGAATAATTTTTCGACAATTTAAGTGCTTTTCGCGTAATTTTGCATGAAAGTACGGCAGAAAAAAATACGTGCTGTTTTAGCACCACTAGTTTCCCTTGGTCGCAACTCTTTGCCGGATTATCACGCACAACTAGACACACAACTCGCTTGACATATTCACACTGCCCTGACCATCTCCTCCAATATTACTACGTAGGCCATAAGACCAGGCACCACAACATCCAGCTCCCAGGAACACTAACTCCTAAGCTTCTCAAATGATTGGCAAGTCTGCTGAATGTTTCAGGTGTGCTGCTGAATGTTTCAGAATAAAAATCCTGATTGCAATCTCAATAAACTCACCATGTGCAATACTAAATTCATCTTATCAAAATAACCATTCGCAATGCAGTATTTTGAATTGGTATAACCCATGAAACAACCTTGCAATAACAACAACAAAGAAAAAACTACTAAATATCGGCGTGTTCTCACCCCTCAAAACTCTTCTTTAAAATAACATTATGAACCCCCCTATACGATAATATAACCACCTTTCTATACAAATCATACCATAAACAAACTCATTTCTGTATCTCAGTCCAGAAGAAAATGACTGACCGCTCATCCAAACCCGCTTCACATACGCAATTCTCTCCATTTCCAGTTTATTTGTAGTAGAGAGGCAGTAAAGATTCTTTCCTTAACCACGTCTTTGAATCACACACAAGATGGCAAATACAATTCATGTACATGCAGAATTACCAAACACACATGTATATAGAACGTTTCTGTGTAGAAATATTTTACTTGGGTTCTCTCGCATGTTACTTTTCACGTAAAAATTTTATTCTTTCTAGAAACAGTTATCTGAGAATAGATCGTCATTCTACATATCTTTTAATTCTCCGGACATTAAACTCTTTGCATTTATTTTTGGCTTTTTAGTACTTTTCAGGCTGTTCTTGTTCCTTCTTGATCAGCAAAGCACGTTAAAATGCGTCTGTGCAATCTTTTTCTGGTTAGTTGGGTCTTCCTCAGTGCATTCATTCTCCTAAACCCTTATTTCCTTTACGTAACACGGAATTCAGTCTCGTCTTCTCGCTCAGACCGTGGAGTAAACTCATTCGCTACGCCGTTCCTTCTCTTGCAATTTATCTCCCATCGCCGCCTCCTTCGCTTCCGCCCATTCCGTCGCTGCTTTACACGCACTGCCAGCCGTGCGCCCGGCGCCGCCGCCGCCGCCGTTTGGATTCCGTTTTCATCCCCTCGGGCTATTCCCAGCGCTCGGCGGCGGCGGCGGCGCTTCTCGCGAGATACGCCCCCGCGCGTCCGCTGCTAGCCCCGAGGCCCCAGTCAGCCACCTCGGCTGCCTCGCCCCGCGCTGGCTCCCCGCTCACCCGCAACCACGCCGCCTTCCCTCCTGCGTGATGCGTGTACACGCTTGCCCCGCTGCACCACCATCCCCCGTCCCTCCCTGATGACCACACCCTTGCACTAGTTCCCACTTTTGCCCTTGCCCCGCTACCCTCAACCGCCTTTATCGCCTCCCCGCTGCCGCTCCTCCCCGCTCTCCCGCTTCTCTGCCTCTCTATTTCCCTCATCCCTACCTCCGCCCCGCTTTCACGTCTTCTGCGTAATGATTCGCGTAATTCCTCTTATTTCTTTGCAAACATCATTTCTACTAAATATTATTATGGCGTGTCGTGCGGTGAGGTGGTCAGACCGCTCTTCCACCGTCGGGACCGAGATTAATATCACGGTGACCTCATGTGGATTTTGCGGTGGACAAAGGTTTGCAGCAGGTTTCTCGTGATATTCCCGTTTTCCCTTCTTTTATTCCACTATCCAAATATTTCATTCTACCGAATCATTCATGATTTTAATTTTGATTCAAATCCTTAGGATTTGTCAATATAAAAGTGAATGGAATGTTGGTATCATCTGATGAATAATTTTATTTATCTTGATACCATGTTCATACAAAAAAATTATTCCAAGACGATTTGCAAAAATTAGATAAAACCGCGATTTCAGAATATTTTTCCTGCAACTGAATTTGATGGTGGTGTTAGGATTGGTAATAACTAAGAATAGTGGTTGTGTTATGATTGGTAATTGATGAGATGACCTCCAGCCTTATTTGAGACGGAACGTATCATTCGAATCTTAATAATTCAGTCACTTCGAGTTTATGAAATTTTGGTACCAATAAACCCTTCCTAATCTCGAGTATATAACGAATTTTACACTATGGCAATAACTCTGTTTACTCGAACGAACTGCAGTGTGCAGCGTGAGCGTGTCATTTAGTATAACAACTTTATTCCTTAATTCGTATTAATTTCAGCTGTAAATAATATTACGAACCTTTACACCTTGTTCAGTGTAGGTAAATGCCCGCAAATGTCCCCACAGCTTTCACATAAGCCGACATACTCTCACAAAACCAGCGATGGCCACCTCTTGCAGCAGTTCTATACAATTAAACAAAAACACAGGAAGAATTAGCACATGCAGTATAGTATATTTTCGCTAAAATGACTATTTTCGAGCATATCTAAAAACTATAACCCATGTTGCGTAAATCTCTCCAACACTTCAGAAAATATTAAAGTTCCTAATATTATCTCTGTACTATATCCGGCGAACATATTTGCTTTGCTTTGAGTTGCTATTTGAATTTACATGGAAATGGTATGAAACTGTGGAGGTGGTATTTAGTTAAGATTATTTTTACTTGTTTGCTTCTCCTCGGGACTCCGATATTGCAGCTTATTAAAGCGTATTGCAGCGTATTACATCTACGACGGAGATTAGCTTATTACCTCTACGTTGGAACTTGAAGTTCCTTCACAGTTTGTCGGATTCCTCAGATTTATGTAGCTCTTGGTAGCTATAAGTAGCAACTTAAAAAAACTATGTAATATAGTCATTCTATTTTATCAATTTTGTGGCATACAGGTACGTGTAGGTCACGGGAAGAGAAGCAAAGTTGGCAAAGGGAAATTTTTATAAGCGTTAAACAAAATGTAAAGAATGAAAATTGCATTTATTTTGTACTGATTGCCTTCGATACTCAGCTCCATATTTTTGTTTGATATTCTGCAAGTAAAAAGTTGCGTTTTTACATTTTTTAAAACAAATAAACACGTTTCATTAACAACTTTCTTTCTTAATGGAAAGAATAGGGAAATGAATAGGGAAGGGTGGAAATTAACATGGGAGAGTTCTTGCACTGGTATGCTGGTTTTTCATAAGAGTTAAAAAAATTATCTAAAGAATGAAAATTGCATTTAATTTGTACTGATACGTTATTGCCTTCGATATTCAGCTCCATGTACTCAGCGTAAATACCTGGATTGAGAGGATCGTGGTTACGAGAGAAATACGAAAACATCTATATGTTCTTACGGAGGGAATGACGAGAGGGAAATATTAAATATGAATGAAAATCAAGATATTACAAACCTAGACAAGTTAACGTCTAGTTAATTAGTAAATACGTAAATCTGAATCATTATAATAAGGTATAAAATAAAATCTTGTCTGTGCCGCGGGGCCATCCAATGATTGCACCACCGTTTCTGAAGCTCGAGCGCCGACAAAACGCCCGAAGACCTTTAGCCCTTTATAACGCCCTAGGCGCGTAAATAACTGTCCTAGTTTTTGCTTCGTGCGTGTTCAACAGTAGGAAACGGTACAGATAGTTGACTCTGAGATTTTGAAAACTTAAATTGTGTTTTCCTCAAAATGCAGTTTTTTGTTAACATTCCAGAATTGTGAATTTTAAAAACAAATTCAGCGTCATATTTAAAGTTTAGGTCTCGAAAACACCGTAATTGATAATGAGTTGGAGCAATTTCTGCGAATCGGTTGACATGTTGAACACATCGACGCAAGAATAAGTATTTGTAGTTTTTAAATAATTTTCATCGTTTCATTTTAATTCCCATGTATGTGGGTAAATGTTCACGTCTTTCGAAAGTCAAGATTTTATTTTTAGATTTTGAATAAATGAAATTTACAAATAAAGCGAAAGAACGATTTTTGCCTGGCGAGTCACATTCTTAGTTGTTCGTGAGATACAAGTGTAGATCAGTGGAAGTAGTTTAAAAAAGACACGTGAGTGAGTACTCTAAAAAGTAATAATTTTAAAAGTACTTCTTGTGCTTCTAATTAATGGTCTTTCAGTATTCTTCAGAATGATTAGGTGCACTCCTCTTTTGAGGGTCGGATTAACCTTTTCCAATACAACGCCCCTTCGTGTACCCTTTGGCTCGGAGATCGGAACGTGGGGCTGACTTCAATGGAGATAGAATGGGATCTGCGAAGTCGTATCGGAGCATTCTGAGAACAGATTCTGCTCAACACAGAAGGCGACCACTGACAGTGACGCAAGGATTCTCAGAACAATGGAATAGCTACTCGGCAGCGGAAATGTACGAGACACTGACTGACAAAGAGAGGAGCAGTGAAGGATGAGGGGTGGGACGGGGCGAGGCGGGACGGAAGATAATTTGGTCTTGTGGGTGATGCGTCACTCCGATGGAAACAGACGTAGGTTAATGTGTGGTTGGCAAAGTGTTTTGTTAGTAATGCAACTGAGACGAATTCAAAATTTTGGCCCTTTGATGAAGAAAACTCTTAAGATAATAGAGTTTTTGCCAGACGGATGTCCAAAGTCGTAGTGCGTAATTATTATCGTCAATAGAAATAATGCGTCTTAAAAAAATATTTGTTTTTCATGTCGTACAAGCGAAAACGTTCATTGAAACAGAAATTAGTTTGAATGGAATTCACCGTACTTTTCCTGCCATGTTGAACTGCTATTACACATATTGCATTTTCCGTTATTTGCTTGATTATTGTATATTAGTGTGGAATTAGTTAGAAGAAGTTATGGCGAGAATGAGGTGAAGTGTCCGCTATGAACAAATTTGGTGTAAGCGAGAAAACGGTAAGAATGATGGTACGCGTCAATCGAAATCCCGCCATTGGATGCCAGCGCATGCTCAGATCGATACTCTCTGTAATTGACGGCTTAAGTCTTTAAAATTCACATCTTGCAAGTATTTGATAACTTGCCGAAGATCTCTGGAGTGTCTGCAATGCATTTACATAAGAAATAATTCCTTTCATATTTTATGCAAAAATAAAATAATGTAAGACAAACAAAACAGTTGATATTTGACAAAAAAGTTCATATTTCGTGGTTTTGAATTCAATGTAATCCAAAATTTGAGGATTTGAATACATCAAAGGTAATGAAAACGCCCAAATGCGTTTGGTTTTTTTCAGCAATGAATTCAAAATATTGTGAAGTTGGCGAATGAATCACTATAAATTCCATATTTACTATATAAAGTCTATTTTTTTGAGCGATTGGTTACTTCAGGGCATTTTGTAAGTCATACAATAGCTCCATCATTCAAATGCCTAAATAAGTTAAAAATGCAACTCGATGTTAAGGTTATCAACTTCGTTTGAACCGATATCAGGTTTCACTAAAGCTTGAAATAAAAGTGAAGAAACTCCGGCACAGGTATCGAAAAAAACGTGAAAAATAGAGTTAAAAAAACTTCACTGACATGATGTTTACACATTTGCATTTGTAAAGAGTGCTGCATATATTTTCAAAAAATATACTATTTACAAACGTTAGATTAATTCAATTCCGACTTCATTTGTAACTTTTGACAAAATTTTTGTTTAAAGGTAATAATCGGTCAATGCCCATTAAGAGTTTGTAGTGATAATACGACACAGCATTCGGTTGTATGCAAAAAGTAATTAATATTTAAGGATAGAATAATTTCTCCATACACACGAGATATATAAAAACACCTTCAAATGTTCCCCCTGTGATGCACAGAAGCGAACTATTTCTCATTCTGCCCAAATGTTCCTCGCGTGGCACGCGCTGCTTCATATCGGAGAGCGGAAGAGAACCCCTGGCTTTTGACGGGCACTGCCCGAGGGCTGTTGGCGCCGCCTGCCTCCTTCCCCCTCCCCTCCCCTCCCCCCTCCCACGCCGGCATCGCGCCGTCGCGTATCCCCGCCTCGCTTTAAAAGTTGGCCCGCGCTGCATCCCGCCGGCAGCGTGAGCTGCGCTTGGCACCCGGTTAAGAGACGTTTCTGCTTCCCGGGAGGCTCCGAACAGGCTTTCGCAGCGTCAAGTTGCTTGTAGTTGTTCACATCAAGACTCGTCTTTTTTTCAGTCCCTCGCTTGAGAAGAGAATAAACAGGAACTTGACAAAAAAACACGGTAATTTCTTGTTTGTGCAAATTTTTTTTGATGTATTAGATATTGCTTCAATTGACTTGCTACAAGATTCGGGCTTGTCTTTGAATCATGGATCTCTTATGTTTATGAGAGATTTTGTTGATTTATGGGAATTGCCCCAAAACAGAACCTTTAACAACCAACTTGTATCTTGGGTCGTACGTGACTCGTCCCTTCTCGTCCTGAACCCATTCTCCCCACAGGTAAAGGGCTGATTTTCGATCATCTAGAACTACTCTGGCCATTCTGAGACAATGTAGTTGCAAGGTAACTGCTGTTCAAATTGTGTTGTAAGTATTCGTGACATGTAGGGATAAAAGTTTTGTGCACTAGAATTATTAAGAGGACAATAAATATTGAATTCAAGACAATAGACAGCGGTTTTTTAAAAAAAAATTTAATTCCAATGTTTGTTTTCTTATTTATTACTTTTACTTGTAGAAAGGTCTTAATAAAAAATATCACTAATGCTTATTTAACTCCCAAATAAGTCTTCCCACCGCTTCACGAAGAATTATTAGTAATTTGCAAAGCTTTCACGCTATCACTTTTAATTATTTAGTAAAGTAAATTTCAATTATCAATTCATTAAGAAAGGTGGCTTTTTTCGTAACTTTCTTGAAGCCATAAATGTAGTTTGATTAGTGATTCTGGTTGCGTCAACGACCAAGGTCATTTGTCCCACGCGTAGTGCATGTTTAACGCTGTAACTTACAGTGATCTTTCCCCGCCGTATGTCGAGACCCGGCGCCGTCCTACATGTGTGCTCGCTGGGTTTCCTCCACCAGGTATCTCCCACCAGCAGGGCAACGTCCTAGCCAGGACAATCTCTTAGTTCCCGACATGTGAGGTAGTGAAGACCATGTAAGTGTATGTGTGTATAAGAAAGGGGCAAGAATAAGAGAAAGAAGAGATCGCACACAGCCCGTGGCCCGTTTGTTAGGGTAATGCTCCGTTTCCTGGAAGGGAGGAAACCACGGAAAACTACCGATCAGAGCAGCCGGACACTGTAATTCTTCTCCAGACAGGCTGACTTCGAACAAGCTAGTCTAAAAAATTCTGCCGTCGTCGGTACTCAAACCTAGGACCAGGGGCACTACTGTGACAGTGCCTGAGCCACTTAAGGGTTCACTTCAATACAGGTAATAAGGTAAAATGTCCTCTATAGGTTTGGGGGCATTAGGGTTGTTTCTATTGAAATTAGATTCTCACGGGCATGAACGGTTTTTGCAACGATAAAAAGGTGTCTTGATCTGGAATGATAACTTTTCAAAACACGTGAGAGTGCATGTAACGTTTTCATAGCCGGAATCGATACGGATCTCGACTTCGTCGAACGCTTCGATTTCTGTGAATAATTAGACTAATTGTGTTGTTTCGTCTTGATTTCTGAGAGCTTCTAGCATATCGTGGAAATTTGCGCCTCAACATGAATGTTTGTAGATCCATAGATAAAACATAATAATGCAGATTGTATCGCACTTACTGCATTTTTCATTCTGTTCTTTTAGGTGTATTGAGAAGTTTTCCCTCAGAAAGGGGAGAAAGTTAATAGATTTAGAAATATCAGAAGCCGAACGTAGACCCTTCAAATTGCGTGAGATATGTTTCACGCATTGCAAACGTAAATGAAGTCGGATCCCATCTTCGCCCAATGTACGATTATTCGAATTCATCTACGAGTACTCTAAGAGTACTTTTCCACGAATTCAATCCATTTAACATAATTTGATTTATTTTATTTTATGAAAGCACATGTTCATTAAATTTTGAGCGCAGATTCAATGCGTCAATGAAATGACATTGAGGATTCACGCTAAATTATCTTATTCACTTCACCTTCAAATTACACGATTTCGTGGAAGCCCACTCTCCCTTCGTGTAACTTAATCCTTCTCTTTCAGTCTTTGAGTAATAATAATTCTGGGATCTATTTCTATTACACTAATAATGTTACACCATTGAAACTTCTAAGAACTCTTAACACGCAGAACGTATGGAAATTCGCGCCGCGTCACTGCAGTTCGCCCGCGCGCTTGTGAGCACGTCCGGGGAGGGGGGTCAGGGGAGCCCTTGCCGCCCCCAGCGTCGGGGGGCGCGGGGCGGGCGAGCCATGAGAGCGCCCGCTGCGCCCGCCGATTCAACAATCACATTAATTAAATAGTACTCCTGCGAATTACTTCCACCCCATTTCCTCTGCCGACCGCGCCCGCGCCACCGTCCGCCTGGTGGAGAGGCGAGGCGCATTGTCCGGCCGCGGCGTGGCGTGGCGTGGCGTGGCGTGGCGAGGAGCGGTGCGGGCAACGCAGAGAGCGAGGTGTGATAGTTCGGGGCTGGCGAGCGGAGTGGGTGAAGCCGTGAGGAGCAAGGCTGGAAACAGCAACCGCAGGTAGATCAGGGACAACTGGGGTGAGAAAGGGAAGGGCGATGGGGGTGGATAGGCGGTGTGGATAGGCTGAAAGAGGAGAGGGTGCGTGGGAAAGGATATGAATATGAACATGGAGCGGTGCGACAGCGGCACACATCAAGGGATGGCACAGGGCGGAGCGGGGAGGAACGGCGCGGGTCTGGGCGGGATACGGGCGGTGGAGCACGAAGCAACGGGACACAGAGTTGAGGTGGTTGTAAAAGAATGGCAATTGCAAGCGGTGTGTGAGGAGCGGTGTCTTAGAGTGTGCATCGGCGATAGGAAGAACTTCGCGGAGCTGTACATGAAGAACTGTGCTGGAACGGTGAATGTGAGCAGGAATGCGAGGTAGGCGGAGAGCGAAGAGGTTTGGCGGGGAGTAGCGCGGCTGTGTGGGGACGGTGCGACAGTTCGAGGGTCGGATCTTAATGAGCGGCGGTGGAGAGGGGTAGTAGAGGGCGGGACGGGGATTGGAAACGGTTTGAGTGGAAGCAGGGCTGGCAAGAGCCAGGCGGGGTAGGACGAGCCAAGACACGTAGCCCTGACGCATGGCGGGTGGACAATGGACGGGTGTAATGGCGGATTGGGGTAGAAAGCGTCGAGGTGGGGAATGGCGGAGCGGGGTAAGACGGGAAGCAGAGAGACTGCGAAAGGGATGGGAGGGGAGCAGCGATACAGGTGGACTGGGAAGGGTGATGGAGGGTGTGAGGTGTGGCAGTAATTCGCCTCGGCGGCCGTTCGATGCATTTGGTAATATTGTTCATATACTTACTTCCCGGGTGACTCCTGTCCCGGTGGCGGGCGCGCTTGCCTTCCACTTCAATCGTTAAAATCACTAATTAGAGGAGAGAGAATGTATTCATGAATCCAGTTTCCAGATAGAAACATAATGGCCAGAATTCACATTCTTAATTCGTCAGATATGAAGTAGATACAGGCCGGAAGTCGAAAGTTGCTTCGTTCCGGCGTCATTATCGTATGGCCATTATTCCCGTACGTGCAGTGCACATTTGTGTGCGAAGTGGTGGTGATATTCCCTTGCTGATATCGAGATCCGACTCCAACCTACACGTTTGCTTGCTGGGATATTCCCAAACCAGGTACTCGTATCTCCCACCAGCGAGGCATCGCCCCCGCCGGGACAGCTGTCAGCTCCCTACTGGTCTCCGAACACGCATCGCAGTGTAGTACATGTACGTGTGTGTGTGTGTGTGTGTGAGAGAGAGAGAGAGTGTGTGTGTGTGTGTGTGAGAGAGAGAGAGAGAGTGTGTGTGTGTGTGTCTGTGTGTGTGTATGTGTAGCGTTTCCGAAATGCAAGGTCTGTCCCAAAAGTAACTCTCCCTATGTTTTCTGCCGCAACTATCCGTTGCACATACTTAAGCGATGCATCAGTCTCATGATGAATCGAAAAAAACGATTCTTCGTGTATTTTATTTCTGCTTGTGCAATTAAGATTTTTCACTTTCTTCTGAACATCTTAAGAAATTATGTATTACGTTTGTGAATGTACTATATAAATTTATGCAAACTATTCTCAATTAAAATATAGAATTTTTGAAGTTTTAAGAAACTTGGATTTTCAAGATGCCTCTTGATTTTTATTATTATAATTTTTTTTGCATAAAAAAGCCTCTCATTTCACGCAATAATTATGTTTCCTGTGCCTTTTATTGCACTTTAACCTTCACTTAATTTCTCCTTTCAACTAATTTTTCACACTTTTCCATCGTATCTACTTAATCTTTACTGCATGTATTGGAAATTCCACTTCAGTTCGAGGTTTATTGATTGATGAAGTTCCATTCCATTGATCATTGATTGATGATACTAGCAACTATTGTCGACAGACAGTCGGGTGTCTCTGCTATATACTGGGGACTACATTTCTCGTGTTTATTAAATTTCATTTTCTTAATCCGAAAAGAGAGTTGCTGGAAATATGTGTGCTGTGCTTTTTGTTGTCTTACCATCTACGTCGTTAAACGAGGGAAAATGATAGTTTAAAGACAGTCTCGCTTCTTTTGAATTTTTTTTACTTAAAAAACGTCACTGCAGTTTGAACGCAGCGATAACCAATATATGACAAATGAACGCTTAATGGGTTAGGGAACAGCCCTTGACAGTTTTCACGCGCCGTCTCATCTCCAAAGCAAGTATCTAGGTCCCGACTCACGCTGACTACAAACAGTCAGCACCCTCGCTTCCATTTTCGTGACCACAGATCGATTAACGTAGTCTACAATCCAAGGTTATTCAACGCAGGAATCATATCCTGATCGACTGAGGCGGCTCAGGGCATCACCCGACGTCATTGCTCTGCCTCTGACCGCGTGCTCTGACAAACCCCTTAGAGCGAGAACTTTCTGAAATGGTACAGCCCTATTAGAGTAACTGAGAATGTGCGTGTGTTTGTTCCGTCACTCATGGCTAGACCACTCCCCGTCAGCTACTATGATTCATTGGTATGTCCAATCCCGGAGTCAGTAAGAACGTATGTGAAGAACGCTATGCACAACATTTAGAAATTTTAAACACATGAAAAACCTTTTAAAACTGTTTCCAGCATTGGCGACGCCATATTTAACTTGTATATCTGTATGTAAACAATTTTACGATGTGATGATCGCAATTTCGAAGCCATGGTCCAGGGTTGTAGGTGGTTCTGTCAAACGAGTCATACTCAATTCGAATGACACTCAATTATGCCGTGTGATAAACGGGGAACTGGTCAGTGGGGTAACAGGAAGATATGATTCGCATTCATTTTTATAATGTTGGCTAACTTGTATTGTAGCTGTATTGTATTGTATTGTATTGTATTGTAAAGAAATACTTTTCGTATTATATTTGTCAGTATGCTACATGGAGAATATGCTAGGCGGAGGGTGGTTGATTGATGACAAATTCAAGAAAATTGCAATTCAAAACTTCGAATTAAAAAATAATTTGCATAGATTATTTTTTATTAAAATGTATCTATTGTGCGTTAATTTGAAACCGCAATGAATGTGAACAGTTATGATAGCTACGATTTTTGACTGTTGTTTACCTCTGTAGATGGTGAAAGAAGCGTAGCGATATTTGCGTGGTCAGGCCTGATAACCTGAGTCTCGACACTTAAAATAAGGCACCACTGAATTTAAATTAACCTTCAATTGCCCTCACTGAACAAACGAGGTCTATTGGGCTGGCGATGACCTTTTCTGGCTGACTGAAGATTACATGCTTTTTAGGAAGTATTCGCTGTTGCAGTGATGAAAACTGTTTTAGAATTTGTAAAAATAATCCCCTAGTCCTTGAGATAGAATAGCATCGAAACTCCTAATGTCGAACAGAAGAGACCATTGAGATGTATCCAAAAATATTTCAGCTTTTTTTATTAGTATTAAAAAATAAGAAAATAACAAAGGAGAATCTGACTTCCGGGAGTACCTCCTGCTCTCTGACATTTGTCCTGAATGTTATATGATTCGGACGTATTTATACTGGGGTCTCTCCTATTTGTTTCCCAAGGCTTGAATGATATTACGAATCAATACTCTATAGGTACTAATATCTCCTTTCACTCGAAATGACGTCAGCCAGTAATTCCTTCTCTGTTGGTATCTTTCTTGCTGTCATTGATTGTCTGCCCGCGGCAAATACATATAAAGCTTGAGTTAGAAAATACCGCACAATGTTTGTATTGCCGAAGTGAAAATGCAATATCCTTGGTTCTAACATTACATTGGGGTTACAATTTTTTTATCCACGTGAGAAATGACGTCGCACACGTTTCTTGTAAATTTGAAATACCTACATGTTTTTTAACATAATACAAAGTCGAAATATTAAAACAAAAATTCAACGAGTGTTGTTGAAAATATTCAATAACAATGTTTTCGCTCCTGTGTTCTAAAAGCTATAGTCAAATCTCGGTAGCTGGACCGTTGATAACACACATGTTTTACGTCTCGAAGCAATTTTTTCGATTTTTCCCCCCTACGCGTCAATTACTACGTCCATTAGTCCCATAAGAATCGTGGAGAGGTCGGTGTTACTCTAGCGCTGGAACGTCCCGACACACACGCTGGCTTGCAGAGGTTTCCCCTGCAGGTACCCCCATCGGGTCATTGCCCTCGTCGTATTCCGTGCTCCCGACTCCCATTGGACGTGTGTTTCAGTGTACGTCTTGCAAGTATATGTGTGCGCGTGTGTGTGTGGGGGGGGCGAAGGATAAGGATGGTCGCACGCGGTCCGTCTACTTCGAGTTTTGCTTGTTTAGAGCGAGATTTACAATACAGTATTGGAGAGATTATTCAATGACTGCCATGAAGAGTGGGTTTTCTAGGGATGAAATAGAAATACTTAAGATGTTATAAATGACAATGAACACCGAAGAATGAGTGTTTTTATGGGAAATAAGGGAACGACGAAGAGTGTGTCATCAGGTCATGCGGTGCCTAAGGAAGATTTTGTGAATTCTAGGGACGGGCGAGGTCGTTCGTGGTGAAAAACGTGAGGCATATGCGGTTTGTGAAAGGCCGCGGAAGATGGTGCGGAACACTGACACTTGGTTGTCCAGGAGACGCCGCGTCGTAGGCATAGTTGTCAATATTTCGGCCTCCGGAAGATATTTCGACCTTAGGAAGGTCGGAGTATGACGGCCGAAACATAGGCAACTATTCCTAGAAAGCGGTGTTTCCCGCGCAGCCTCGTTCTCTTGACTTCGGACGTGGAAGTCGACGCTTTCATGGTTGAGATTAGTTGATGGACGAATGATGTGTGAATTGTGTACAAACGAAGGTACTTTTGAACCATTGAAGATTCACGAACATGTAATTAGACGTTGGAGGTTCAGATCATGGAATTTGGTCAGAGTAGTTCAAACAAATCATTAACGTTTGCCAATACTTCGGAATATTTTATTCCGCCATCAGGGCTGGTGATACGAATAAAACAGCACTTTGAAGAAACTTCTGGTTCACACGTATGTACATGAAGTCTTTTGTTCTTTCTTTCTTTATATGTAAGCTAGACGTTTATTATTATTATTATTGTTGTTTTCATTCGTATCACAACCTGATGACGGAATAAACTATTCCGAAATACTGTAAAACTTTAATTATTCTGACCAAATCGCGTGATCTGAAGGTGCTTTTGGTTACTCTCCCAAGGAATTTCGATACCTTTGAAGCTGATGGGCGTACGGGGTGAGTGAAACTACTTAATTTATGGTTGTTACAAACATATCCGAACAACTCGGGGAATCGACTAGTGATTGAATAACTTCCGAGTTCGTTTGAAACTAGTTCTGAATATTTAAACACATTTTTGATAACTCGAAATTTTGGTCCTTGGCAGAATTATTTTCATTGCGGAGCCGCGTCTTGTTGGAGAAATTTGGCTGTCTAAAACAAACTACATTCAGGGCTTACACACGTTATTGACTCCCCACACATGGAAAGCCATCGCCTCCGTTCAGTCGACTCGGCGTCCACTGACTCAGGTACACTTACGTGCATTATTAATTTGTATGTATGCCATTCTCTCGCATGTTTGTCCCCCGAGGTAATGCATATTCAATATCACAAGGAAATAATGAATGGTCGTATGGATTTGGGTTCAATAGCTTTAACCCCTAACTGAAATGTTATTGTGGGATATTATTTTCCATTACATTTGATAGTATTCGCAAAATCGTTTTTACAGACAGTTCGGAACACTAATTCACGAAATGGAAATGTCTGCTGGTATCGCCAAATGTGTTTCGTACCCAATTGATCTCCCTCAGGGGACATGCTGTATCTTTGAATCAGTGTGAAAATATAAAACAAGAAAAGGACAATTAAAAACTCGTGGGATTACCAACTTGAACAAATTATTGTATTGAATTGTGTTTATTGACTAGCTTCAATGTATTTTGTGAAAATAATAAAAATTAAATAATACGATTAGTAATGTTTCAAGAACGCACACCATTGTAATTCAACTAAAACGAATATGAAATGTTCATTTGAATGGGAGGAAAACAGAACGGAACGAGTGACATTTTATAAATTCTGAGAAAAACGTGTTTACATTAGACTATATTCCAGTGCCAATGTAATTTCGTGGTTTTAATGAAAGGTGAGATGCTGTGGTTTTAATAATGACACAAAGCGCCACGATTTTACAGTGATATTGAATGAATTAGTTTTCTCAGAATTTATAAAGTGTCACATATACCGTTCTAGTTTTCACCAATCAATTCCGTTGCTGGGAGGAAAAGTGGAATAATATTAAATATATGCTGATTATAACCAAAATCTATTACTTTCATATCAAGAAACTTTTATATTAGTTTCAATGATGTATTTATTGTTTATAGTATTGATTGCTCGAGGACTTCAGTTTCCAGCCAGGGTTCCACCATTAACTTTGTGAAATTCTCCTCATGACTTTTAAATCAATGTACCGAGTTAGATGATCAAAGAGCCATACACTGTTTTGTCTTGGAAATGGCAAACATAGTGTAGATATTTAAGGGTAAATACTAAAAAATCGATATGCCAGATACTACGTAATGTATTCAAGGATCCAAGTCTGCCTAAATAAAAATCTTGAATGTTAAGGCAATTTGGTTAGCAGTCAAAATTTTTGTTACTCAGTTGAATGATAGTAATTTTATTCCTTTATTTCGTTTGCGATAAAATTATTCTCGTGTGTAAAAAGTAATATTCCGTGAGATAACGATGGAATTTACTTTCTACGTATTGGAGAATGTTTTTTCCTTGATCGTAATGTTCGCCTCGGGGTCTTAACTATACTTGGGGGAAGGGGAATTCATGATATAGCGCCATCTCTACATCGTTTTTCCAAAATCCACTTTGTTTTTTATCATTTTATTAATACATTTATAAAATAGTAAAATACTATTTAATCGAATAGATCTTCTTTTTCAATAAATATCTCCAAACATGAAATTCGCATAATATATTGTATAAAATTATATGTAAATCTTACACAATGCATGTAATAAGTTGCAAAAAATATAAAAATATGTTTTTACTCCTTATTAATTATCTTAGAACCTGAATACATAAATTAAAATGTGAAAATATAAATATCGTTTTTTAAATTAAAAAGTATTATATTTTCTGCGCACAGGGCCCCCCTAACCCCGAGGGACTGATCCTATTGTCCTGGAGGGAGTTGAGGCTTTCGATGGGCCCGCGGCCGACGCGATGGCGATGGCCGCTGTCATCATAACGCGCCATGGTGCGCAGCCTCTCCATTTGATTGGACGTTGCGCCGTTGCGAGCGCAAAATGGCCACGTGTCCCAGCTCGTTAAAAATGTTTTATCAGCAATGACGGGCTGCGCACTGCACTGGCCCCGGATCAACTGCAAAATTTCGCCTTGTCCTCGTTTCCGGGATGATGCTGTCCCTAATAAAGCTTATGTTACGTGCTGCATGCAATTACACGGCGAAAGAGTTACGGATCTCTTTTGCGGATTCTATGGATATTTTATGACACGTGGGCAGTGATTTCCGCAACTTTTTTCGGGGGCGGGGACATGCGGTTCCGCTGGGATTTGGGAAAGGATTCCAGTATGAGTGTTGTGGGTTTATGTCATTAGAGCTTTCTCTTAATTGCGTAATTGTAAGTGCGTACCTACTCACGTTTACCAAATACCTACATGAAAATTACTTTACCAACTTGTTATTCAGCTTTTACAAAATTGTTTAAAATATAAATTCAGCAAAATTTTCTAGAATGATTGGAATCATGAGTTTTATGCCCACCGTTCGTTAATGTTCCAACGGTTGCAATCACTAAGCGATCGGTGCCTTTAGCTGCATCGCTGTCCTGTAAGTCCGAGGGTGTCTCGTCCCTACGGTGGAACATTTTTGTTGATAGCTAGCGACATAGCTGGGTTGAATTCGACCACTGCCGGGAAGAGTTCGCGCGGCCGGATGCTCAGTTCGGTAGTTTTTTGTGGTTTCTGCGATCAGTATTAGGCGAATGCCGGAGTACAACCCTAACAAATGAGCTACGGACCGCGCACGATCCTTTCATGAGGGCATTTCCACAGAATTATTTATATGTTGTTCTGTCTGGTGGCACAATCGGACCTATCGTGATATCATATTTACTCCATTAACATGGCAGGCAATATTTTTTATCTTATAACAATGTTGCTTTGAATTGAGTAGACTTATAAATCAGAAATTATCAAGAGTGCATAATTAATGACTAAATCATGACTTAAAAAGACATTTACAGAGTAAATTATATAGAAGCCATGACCACCATGTTAGACGGAAAATTATTTGAGTCACTTCATATCCACATAACTCTGTCATTATAACAAGCTCACTAAAAATCCGAAGACTCATATCCATTTACCCATTTTATTCCGACTAACATTTTCTAAATGTTCGTGAAATAATGACTGATCTGAGAATGTATAAGCAGATCACAACTAAGTGCAATAAACTCTGTAGTCTGCGTTGTAGATTGCAACGTTTGTGTGAGCCAAATTTGACATCATATGTCTGGTGAAGTAATTTCAGCAGTGAAGTGACGCTTGAGCAGCTCCAGTGTAGCTTTTCTGCCGGGGTGGGCGGGGCGCATGAAAAATGTCAAACGTTCTCGTCAACAGCAAGAGCGCCGGCGCCAGCAGCGGCAGCGGCAGCGACCGGTCGAGTAAACAGAAATTCCACTTCGAGGGGAAACAGCACTCGCGAGTTTTCCACTTTGCTAAAGTTGGGGCTTCAACTTCCGACGCTTTGAGCCCTCGGGGGAAATTTTTTTGTGTGTGATTGGCAACGCTGTGAAAATCGTCAAAAACGCTTTGTGTTCTTGCGCGGCGTCATAAATAATGTAGCGCCCGCCTGCCAGTCGCGATCCGTCGACCGCCCGCGCCGCCGCCAGGCAGCGCGCACGTCGCCCAACCATACTCGGGCACCGGGGTTGCAACAGCACAGTCCAAAAATACCATTCCGACTCTTAAGAATCGATACCTCCTTTTTATATTCCTACCGAAAATGTGTTTTACTTTTTGAAATTGATAGTCACTTTCTTAAACCTAGTACTAACTTGAAGTTAAAAATGTAATCACGCAAATGCTGCACGTGTGTTTCTGTTCTGTCAACCAACACCTCTCGTTTGCGCTTCCGTCACATACGTGAGAAACCCTTTCCGCTAATTCCGAACCTGTTTACTATAAATGGCCTTTCTGATAAATACTGTTTTATTAAGTCGTTGTAAATTCGAGTTATTTTTATACAAGATATCTTCAAATGCTCGAGGAATAATTGTCTCATTGTTATAGACACCAGAGTATCAATTCCATTATATGGTATAATATATCACCATATTCCTATTCTATATTATATCACCATAGAAGCCGAATCTGAAAACGAGATTCTTTCAGTAATGGATAAGGTCGGATGTCACTTTTGTGGCTCTAACACACAAGACGTTTTTCTAATGAAATTACCAATATCGAGATTAATTATTGTTATAGTTTTTTAGTCATAGGCCTACGTAGACCAAATAAATTTGTAAATCGAGCTGATATCTGATATTTTTGAATATCAACCAAGTCCATTATTTGTGATACGGATCATGTGCTTTTCTTTAAGTTTCATATTGCCATCCTATGATAAGAAAAAATTAAATTAATATATTCGTGTATTCTTGTTATAAGAGTTATTTTTTATCTACTACCCATTCGTTTTTATTGTTGTTTGACTGTTAATTCCTTAACGGAGGGATGTCTTTAAGAGTGGTGTTTGTTCCTCTGTTTAGTTGCGTGAAATGGGAGGAACAGTGAAGTATTGTGACACCGGTTTAATGCGGCCCGGCTGTATGAGGCGAGATCTTTCAAACGCAGCAAGGAGTATTTTGGAAACGCTCAAACGGGGTCGTTGATCTGCGCGGTGTCAGCGGCGGCGCCCATTGTCCCCAGCGGCGCGTGATTCCGCGGGGCGCGAGGGCGCGATCGGGGTTAGCAAAACAGGCGCGCGGCTATTTACGGCTCGCAGGTGCGTCGCCCCCGCCCCGCCCCGCCCCGCCCCGCCCCCGCCCCGCCCCCGCCCCCGCCCCGCCGGCGCCGCCCCGTCTCCCTGCGTGCGCGGGCCGTGCCAGCGAATCTGCGCGGCGACTCGCCGCTTCAACCGCTTTGCTTCCCCTCCACCACCACCACCTCAACGCTGTACTTTGGGTTACGATCTTAACATTGATCAGAGATTCCGAGCTCGTCGTCTGCTAAGGTCATAACTGAATTGTAGTGCAGTTCTTTTTCTCGGGACTGGCGGTGATTTTCAGCCGCTAGATGATGAGATCCGGGGCCGACCTACCTCTCAGGGTTTTTTTGTGCAACTTCTTTGACATTTCTAGCCCCAGAGTCAAGAGTCCGCTCATGTTTTTCATCGTCCCCTTTTTATCACCACTCAACTATTTCGAGGATTTCTGCGGATTTGTATTCTTCAGATGGCGGATTTTCCCAGCAGGGATGAAGCAACCTGAGTGTTACTAGGGTAGACCGAATTATGTGGCTCAAACCACGAAATGGGCGTGGAATTACTGGGTTTCCTCGAGTAATTGTGAGATCCTAGGATTTAGACCACGGCCAGACTCGTTCTTGACAAAGTGGTGGTCAGAAAAAATCACTGGCCCAACAATTCAAGAATAGGGGATGTTTCACTATTGTAAATCACCGATTTTCTATAAAAAAATTATTTTTCAAAAAAATATGAAAACTCAAAAATCACGTCTTTTATGTCAGTGTTGGACCGTAAAACTTTGTAATGAAACCTATTTTTCATAGTTGAGAAGGATGGGAAAATATCTAGTTAATTGGATAGATTCATTCAGATTGAAGGTATTTGAGCCCTTTTACGAAAATGTGTTTTGTAATAATATTACAATCAGAAATAATCATACGTAGTAATAATCCTAGTTGACATAAAAATTCTGTGGAATCCAAAACAGTATCCGTCCACTCTCAATGTAATCGGTACATGGCTTACGGAGAGTAAGGAAACAGGCGTCGGCAGGGTTTAATGGTGCGCTCAATATTGAAGCCCTGCCTGTGAAACGGAGAAGTCTTCCAGGAATGGATTTGAGATTATCCTGCAAAAGAGATCTGTCTGGTGTAGCTTATTCCAGGAAGCAACGTTGTGGCGCGTGTAGGTTATGCTCGATTTTTACTTGGCTAAATGTACCATGGGGGAGAAAAGAACCTCATTTGTATAATATATAAAAATATATTAAGTTACGAATATATATATATATATATATATATATATATATATATGTATGTATTTGCATTTATATGAAAGTGTACGTTATATTGTGTTTTATATTTGTAAAATATATATTTCTGCGTCTTTTATGTTTCTCAGATTTTCCTTTAATTATCTGAGTGGAACACTACTGATGAAAAATTCTCTAGTAATGTTATGTCAAAATCATTTGTATATACCGTCTGTTATTGTCTTTTATAGAGTTCTACAATATTTCTACCGACTTTAACATAATTAATAATATTTATTTTACTAATGTAGTATTATTATATAATATAATTGAATATAATTCAAGACTCACTTCTGTACTTAATATGTAATAAAAATATTTATCTTAAAGTTGTTAAAATATATCATTATGTGCTAGTTAGTTCATTGTTTGTGAACAAGTAAGCGCGTCTCTATAATTAATTTACTGACGACCAAGTAATGGTATTTTGGTGATATGCAATACCCTAATGTTTTCTTTCCCAATCGTTTTTATAATATTAAAGTTTTTTTAACTTGTGCTTATATGATCAATAGCTTTACATTAATTTCAGCAGTACCCTTTATAACTTCCAATATACTTGTAAACCTGTTTTTCACTGTAAGATGCTTTATTGTATTGGATAGAATATAGGGAATAGTCACTGTTAGATACCATGTTTATTGTAGAGTAAATTGGTCATCTAATTGGTAATTGTTTATTCGGCTAATTTTCTTATAGTAAATAAATGTTATTCCATACAAAAATGTGAAGTAATTTTCGATTAACCTGGTAATATATTCTACTACACAAGAAAACAAGATCTACCGGCGACTATTCGTCATATGTTCATATACATGTAAGGATATTTGGTTTCCATATGTAGACAGTTCATGGAAGGTTCAATAAACAACTTTTATGAACTAATAATTTTCATGGAATGTTAACAAACTAAAGAATTAAACCAATTCATGTATTCTCCGAACAAGTAAGTAAATAGTAAATGTAGGCCATCGGATAACAAAGAGTTTTGGCAGCAACATTTTCATTGTAATTACAATATTCAGTCCGGTTTCAGAAACATCGATTACAAGTGAAATACTCGCAACGGAATAAAGCCGAATCGAATCCAGTATTAAAGCCGTGATGTTTTCAACAAGTGATGGCCGCTATCTCCTACCACCACGTATCACTTTTGAACTTCACCCCATTCACAATACATAGAACTCGTGTATTGATTGTACCAGAAAACAACGGTTGAGATCGCTCAGGGCTTCAGTTGAAGTCACTGCGGGGCCTCTGACTGGGAGGTCCTAGGATTCTAGTCCAAACGGTGGCAGAATTATTGACACTAGCTGGGTCGCGTTCAGTCGCTGTCTGGACGAGAATTCTAGCGGCCTGCTACTCGGATCAGTAGTTTTTTGTGGTTTCTGCGATCAACACCAAGCAAATTCCAGAGAAGTACCCAAACAAACGGGCCACAGGCTACGAGACCTTTCCTTCGTCTTGTCTTCCCCTCATTTTTCAAACAATTCCACATCCGTGCACTGCAACGCGTCGGGAGGCCGATCGGTGGCTTCAGGCTGGGGCGGTGCCGCGCTGGTGGGAGATACCTGGATGTTGGAACTCCAAACCCCCGTGTACGCCACTCTCACCACCTAGCGTGGAGGAACACCGCCACCTCCTGCGATACAAATGGACCAACCACCTTAGGGACTACTTCCCATAGTCGTTGACGCGCCTGGAATAGCGAAATAATCAAGGAATAAATCGGGCACCAGAAAAAGCGCGAGCTTGAAAGAAATAAAATTACCGTAATTGAATGTTTTATTAGTAATTTCGATCTCTTATAAAATCCTGCAACGCAATTAATAGTTGATATGAATTTAATTTCGGTGAGTAATGGTGAATTTCACGATTTGTGAATGCAAGATGAATTTATATTTATACTGCTATTGAGCAACAACAGGTCAGTACATTAACTAGTCATCTCGACCACCAATGGAAAAATCTATCCAGGCGATGATGAATTACCATGTCACGATACATTATCTGGCCTAATAAGTCTCATGGTTTACAAATAACTCGCATACTAAAATGTAGTACGCGGGAGCTTTAATAAACAACTTTTATGAAGTAATAATTTCCATGGAACGTTAACAAACTAAACAATTAATTAAACCCGACAGCGTGTGCGGGGCGCCACGGGAGCGTGGGTTCCGCACCGACCAGAGAGGAGCCGGCTCTCCTCCATCCTCCAGGAAGCGGCCAACTGGAGGGCGCTGGGAACAGGTTCGGGATGAGGGTTGCCAGATGCGGTGGCTAGGATTATTATGGAACGGAGGGGATGAAATGACGGTACTTTGTTGTACGACGTAATTACTACATTATGGTGCATTTTGATCTATGTGATGATCATCTATATGATTTCACACTACAGTAAATGGATCAAGTATGATGTGATTGTATAAAACAAACTATTCAGTATTCTTAGTATTTTAATTAAAACTTAATCGCTTATTGGATGTTCTTGGAAGTGCTGTGGTATGAGTTACTGCAACATGTGACCTTCACCTTCAGATTTCACCAACTAGATTTCAAATATATTTGGGGGATTTTTCCCCTTATCTAGTAACTCTCACGCGTATTTCACGCGTATGGTATGATCTGGCAACACTGTTTTACATACATGTACTCTGCGAACAGCCCTGTGTTGCCAGGTTCCGCATTTTCTTCCGCCTTTTGGAGGCCCAAGCAACGATCCGCGCCGTAGTCACATATTCTGAAATTTTTCTTCCCCGATTAAAAATTCTCAATTTCTACTTCAATGATCATTTTATTTAGTTTTGCCCCCTTTTAGGTACTCATTTCGAATGAAGTAAACTAACAGTTCGAACGATAGAACTGTTTCGGCCAATGAAATTGTCAGGACAGTTCAAGCCATTAAGCCTAGCTGACCACTATTCCTCGAGCTATGGATTTGTCTTTTTCTTTCGAGAGCATATAATTGAAACGGAGAAATTATCATTCATTTTATTTCCGCCAGGTTCATGCAAAAATTCTTCTTTTGCGCCGTCTCATTTCCTCATTCCCTCATTCGCATCTAGCAACATTGCTGCAAACACGGTTCCTCTTCATCTCTCGACAAGCGCATCACGGGTGCAGTTCACCCTGGTTTCACGAACTGCTCGAGAGAAAGTTGAGCGAGCTTGCTTTTGTGTTGACTAACCGGTAATGTTGATATAAACTTTGAAGTGCGGTCATTCCTCACAAAAGTACTAATTTTGTAATATAATGGGTTTCCGAGAGGATAGAAAACTACTTGAACATTTCTAGTTTTCGAAAATTTATGTTTCGATGAAAATTTAAAACCGTATTCTTAAGTGCATTTTGTAATATTCGAGTAAAATTGGACAATAAAAAATATAGTTCTTTATCTGAAACTTATGAAAATTTAGCGTGGAAGTTTCGTTTGAAATGAGTGATTCCTTTGGCCTCTGAGTGGCCTCAAATTGAACCTGGAAATAGTCTTTTAGCTACAATTTAAAACGGACAGATTGTAAAAGCATCTGTTAGGAATCAAAACCACAACTTGCACTTTCGTGAAAATCGTATAATTTTCTCCCGATTGCGTAGTTTCCTCTTATCACAAGTAAGAAAAAGTTAAAAGGGAAACTAATCCACTCTTGTTTCGTTGTATTCCTTTCCATCGGTAAACAAACAGGTAAATAATGTCGATAAAACAAATGTTAAAAAATGTTTATGCGTTGAATAATTTCGTTTTATTTACTTTTCCTCCCCTCATATCTCCTACCTCTTGAGTTTGTGGATATTCTGCATATGCGTCCCATTACCCTAAGCGATTTAATTGGGTTTCACATAAAGTACTATGGAATCAAAATAATTTCTTCAGTTTAACATTTTATTTTGAGTTAGTGATGAAAGTTTGCAAATCTTGGACGTAAATTTGTTTCTATTAATAAAAGCAACATTGCGCAAGGGCAGACCCATTTCGGGGAGTACCGGCTTCCCTGGCTCAGCTCCAGATTGCTAGACGGCGGTTTTGCCCGGGAAGGGGCTCTCGCATTTATAAATCAATTTGTAAAAACGGACAGTCTTATCCTACAGACAACGAAGTTTATCTCGATCATAATCTGTGATTGAATTTGAAACAATATTTATCAGAACTTGTCTTATTCATCCGGCAATTGTATTTTTCCAACGAAACTCTTGGAGGGAATCCAATATACGTAGAGCTTTGCCAACACATCCATGAGGAAGATTTTGATACTAACCTGCCTGAATTTTTCCTATGTAATTAACATATTGGTACAATGCTTTCCTCCTAAGAACTTTTGTTTTTGTTCTTCAAATAATAAAAAAATATAATAATATTAATATTAATAATAAAAATTATAATATAATTTAATGTTAAAGTCAGTCCCATTTTAATTATTTCTAATAACAAATTTAGGCAGTGGGGAAAAAAGATCTCAATTTTGATTACGTGAAATCCGTTGTATTGTGTGTTGCACGAAACCCATAGAAATAACTATGAATATTTTAATAAAAGTACCTTTAAAATCTTTGAAATGAGTTCGATCTTTTCTGGTAAAAAACATCACTTAAGAAGTTTCTTCTTTTCTTTCATCTTTAACATCTTTCCATTATTCGAAAATTAAATTCATTCCTGATCGGATAATGCGTAGTGTATTTTAACAGTCATCTAGTAAATTGATTTGTTCAAGAATGATAACAGCAGGAAAACAAGCGCCCCCGATGCAAACAGTGTTGCCAGACTGTTGGTTTCCCATCAATAACATATCATACTCCCACTGTATTGTGAAATAATTCCCTGAAGTTCTTAGTAGGTATTTTTTAAGGTACGAGGTAAAATTAACTAACAATTTTGATAATTACTTAATTTTACTTTATAGTGTAGATGGCGTTCATTAATTATTATGTTCAAAATTGTAAATGGAGTCACGAGCTTAAGATCGTATCAATATAGTTAATATGTACACTGCAAACATATTTTTAGTATATAAATAGAAATCCCCCTAAATTTTCCACCAAACGGCCCACTAATCTTGAAAAACTCTCCACCCAACCTAGGAAGAAATCCACTTATCTGGCAACACTGGACGGGAAATATTTCTTTCGCGCGGACCTGTAAAAATAATTCGGCGCCATCTGGCATTTGCTCTATATTACACAATTCGCGCGGGGCGTCCGGTGGCAGGTGACAGGCTGTGCTCCATTGTTCGGCTAGAAATAGTTGCGTGGCAGGGCGCCGCCGCCGCCGCCGGGCGGGTGGTGGTGGTGGTGGGGGGGGACCAGACGGGTGCTTCGCTCGTAGCTGTTAGAGAGGGCTGCTCTCCGAACTGAAAATGTTCAGCTGGACTGACTGCGGCACCGGCTGGTGCACAGCTCGATGCGGCGTTCCAAATGCGATAAACTGAAGGGTGATGTTATTTTTTAACACGCTGATGTGCGCAATTTGTTCAATTTTCAAAACAATAGGCGTTTAGTTAACTTTAGTTTATATTAACATTGAAATAACGTATTAGTTTACACTTGTGTTGTATAATTTTAAAAATAACTTTATTTGCCTCTAAGAAGTAATGTACTTCAGCTTCCAGGTCAATGACCCCTATCTGATAATTGTTTTGTCCAGTTTCCCTGATTTATTGAGTAAATGCCCCTTGTTTTGATTCTGGACATTAAATTTGTTTTTAATGTCCAGAATTTCCACATTAATGTAGTTTCTCTATGGGCACGTTTTGTTGAGCCTCCCATTTTTTAGTAGTGGTAGAAGTACTGCCGGGCGTGTGTCACTATTTTGTTAGTAATACAAAAAAACTAGTTCTTTTATCGATTCAAAAACTTTTCTACAGTTCGGAGGCAAAAAGTCTAAGTTTTCAAAAGGTGCTAACGTCACTTTTTTGAAACTTTTATTCATCATTCATTCTCACATTGTTAAAATGTTGGGAAGAGATTTTGGAGATCAAGAAAACCTACGAAGATGTCACTTCTCCCCCACAGGTCACTTACAGTTTTTAATGTTATTCACTAATAAATAAAATTTTAAAAAGTGGAGCAATTGTCTAATGAGTATCTTTCTTGATAAGTTAAAAAACATTTACTGATATTTAACAGAGAAAGAGGAATTTCTACAACATGGCTTACTTTTATAATTTACGACATGTGAAGATTTTAGTCGTTTCAAATTTATTTTGGTTTGCATTTCGTGAAGTATATTTATTGCAAGATGGTTTTAGTGTTTTCAAGCCGGTATAAATCTGCTTACGAAGGCTATCATTGATTCTTCACTGGTTGGAATTTTCAGCTGTGAGTGAAGTGTAGAATTACTGACCTTCTACCACGACATTTTTGTAGTAGCTCAGAAGTGTAGTAAATGAAATCTTCGGAGAATTTATGTTGGAGTTGCGTGCCGTTCCAGAATGTTATATTCCATGATATGTCCATAATGGCTTGATGGCTGATTTATTGGTTTTGTATTATTTTGTTGAGGAACAGCGATTTGAGCCAGTTCATGTTCAAGTACACTCAAAAGACTTTTTTGCTCCGTTCATCCACTCATGAATTAATGGTTTTCAAACAGTATTGGCTTTTAGCGGAAAACAATAAAATAATACGTAAGTAAACTCATAAGGAATCGTCTGTTGGGAGCTTGTCTATTCGTCAAGGTCTTTTCGGTAGCTCATGTAATGCATTGCGTCAATATTGGTTTCAGCTAAACAATGATATCCAAGGTTTACTATTTCTTCATAATCATATATGAGTTTTCTATATTTTCCCTAAGTATGCGCTAGTGAAATCCTATTCGTTATTCCAGAATTCACAAAATTCATTGGCTTGATATTTTGCCTAAGTAGTACATTGAAATTCAATAATGAAAACGCTTGGTTAATTTTAGACTTTAGTAATGATATCAATTACAATATATTACCGTGGAAGAACAATAATGCAATGAAACTTCAATATCTCGAAGAAAAGAATTAAGTTCGAATTAATATCGATTAGTTAAACACCTCATCGTTTGTTATCATTACACTTTGGATCGTGTGATTTAAAAATGTGTTGATTGTACGGATATTGAACACAGTTGTTGCCAAAGTTAGTATTCTAGAAACATGCTTATTATCTCACCTCCAATGCGTTGCATTGATAATGATGGGTATTTTGAATTCAGGATCACATGAATGCAGAATGTTACCAAACTATTTTTATAGTCGCATGTTTGCCGCCAGAGAACGGGACAACAAAAATCTGAGTCATTTTATCCGGAGCTTGCGTATTCCTTTTATGGAATATGATTAGGACGCGAGTTATTGAAGGATTTCATTTTACCGATCATTGAGCTAAAATGTCAGAAATGTGGCAAGGCTCACAGGATTTTCCGACTGTCAAAAATCAGTACCCCCGCTGAATTTTAATCCGCGAACTCTTGCTTCAGTTGCCAGTAATACATCTTTCTCCTAACTATTGTAGCCAAATATATTAGATATAGTCAAAATATCTAGTATTATTTTTGTAACAGACTCATTCTGGCAATACACGCAATTTCATATTTTCACACATTTAGAAGAATTAAATAGGCAGAAGTACTCGTACGTTTAAAGTGAACCAGGACAGAATTAGGAGACTGGTCATCCGAAAAATAGAATAATTCTGTGCGATTAGATAATTATTATTTATTTATGTTGTAAAAATTAAGTGAAATAACATTACAGTTGCATGTACAAAAGGACGGAAATTAATTATATGATTAGATTTCAAATCCCATTGTGAAAAAAATGTGTTGAAATATTACAAGTGCGGTTTCATGAATACGTAAAAATGTCTCGATCTGTTTAGCCTTGAAGTGCAACAGCCTTTTCATTATGGCACTTGTCGCGCTCATAACGAAAGAAAACCCAGCGGTGCCGCACGGAACAATTTTTAACGTCCTCGTAAAGCTACAGGAGGCAAACATTACGTCTTAGCCGCTGCGCAGAAGAGGCTTAGACAAACGGCGCCCTTCCTGTTGGCAGCGTGTCAAACCTCTCGTATATTCCGCGCTCCCATGGGTGGTCTCTGACGAAGTGACGCCGTGAGCAGAGGTAATGCGATGCAAAGGACGCGGAAGACCCTAACATCGTGTAGCACACCTTCCCAAAACAAAACAAAACAAAACAAAACGAAACAAAAAAACACCACCTTCAACTGACCGTTAGGATGCGAAGAAATTTGAATTGGAACTCGTAGGATGGAAAGAATAATGTTCGTCGATTCTTCTCCTGTGTTTTGACGTTCAGTGGCAAAAAGATGAACTTTAGTATTTTATTCATGCAGATTTACGTTACAACTACCACGTAAGATTATCACATATCAAATATCCATAATGTGACATGATTGACATAGAACAGTTTACCGTGGTCATAGAGAGTTTTGTTAGAGGAGACATGGCGAAAAACTGGACCACCGTCTGAGTGTGTCGGTTCAAATACGCGTGAGAAGCGAGTCAGAGCAGCTCAAACCGGCGTGAGCAGTAGCGTTGCCGGAGGACAGATGCGAAATCCATGGCGATGTTTTTAAAACGTCAATGTATGTTTAGTAAGATCGATTAACGTCAATTTTTATAGCCGATGTTTTTTAACATTGGTTTTTGTTTTCTTTATGATTTCCAAATCCCACAATGACAATTTTGTTAAAGTTAAAACTTATAATAGTACATGATGTTGTTCTTACTTTCTTGTGTTCAATTTGTATGGTCAATTGAAGTGTTCGTACCAAACGAACGCTGTTTGTTCTATGTCCATGTAGCAATTTCTCGCCCAAGATTACCCTGACGCCCCAGTATTTCCTACGTTTTCCCTGTATCTCACACATGGAGAGACAGTCGAAGCTCAGACCCCTTGGAATGATTAGGCGCTGAGACATTAACACCCAAGTTTGTTAATGGTTCTTATTTTCTACCTGTGCTTGATCAGTTGAACCCTATTTATAAATTATTAAACACGGATATTAATACGTAAATTACGTAAATTACGTAATTACGTAAATTAAATTGTCTCGCGAGAACATTTAATGTGAGAAATTACTAAACCACTTTTCAAACAATGATGGTTTTTGATCGCTGTATTAATTCTATGTTTTAATGTTGAACATCGTTTAATGTTTGGTAACATCGATACTTTGTTATTGTCGTCGCATCACTACATCGGAGATATGCAGGTATAGCTAAGCGATGGGCAGAAAAAATAATAAACAAAAATCAGTATGAATATTTTTGTGGCGGGAGTTGCTAATTTTCTTTTGCCGTGTGGTTGTGATCCAGAGGGCACTGTGGCGCGCGGTGGCGCTCCGCCAGGGCAGAGAGCGGATTGCGCCATGCGGTCGACTTCCGGCCGCTGTGGATGAGACGGGGCGGAGCGGGCTGGGGTGGAGCGAGGTGGGGCGAGGCGGGACGGTCAGTTGGAGGAAATAGGAGCGGAACGGTCCGGAACGGAGCGGGACGCGGGGAGTGGCACGGGGCTGGGCGGGGTGGGGTGGGGCGGAGTGGAGTGGGGCGGAGTGGAGTGGGGCGGGGTGGGGTGGGATGGGATGCGGTGGGGCGGGATGGAGCGAGGCGGGGCGGGGTGATGCGTTGTTGGGCGGAGCGATACGAGGTAGTTTGGGAAGGAGCAGGACGGGATGGGGTAGTTTGTGAAAGGATGTGACGGGGCAGAGCAGGATGGGGCGGGGCGCGACGGAGCGTGAGGGGGTCAGAGCTGGACGGGACAGGACAGAACGGAAGGGAGAGTGCGGTACGGGGCGAGGAAGAACAGGAGCGGGGCGGAGTCGGGCGAGACGTGGCGAGAAGTGGAGGAGAGGGGCGGAGCTGGTGGGGCGGTCCTTGGCAACCGCTTCCCCACAAGCGCCTCACACCTCACGCGCCGGGCTAGGAAAAGGGCGCGTCGTCGTAAAACATCGAAAACCTACTTCGCACATCCTGCTCTGAGGAGAGTTGATCGGCGCCAAAGAAAATCCGCAAATAGCCCTCGTGAAGCAAGACGGATGTGCTAAATTTAATGGAAAAGCTGCTGCTGTTTACCAAGTTCGAAAAAGATCTGTTCTCTATTATTCCACAACATTATTATAAGAGTAAATTTTGCGACATGAGGTAATAGATGAACTATAACATTATTTTCTACAAATATATGTACAGTCTTAATATCTAATAATATAAGAACAGTTCTTAAAGTTTTGTTAGTTTATACTATTTCTATTATTTTAATGCTATTAGTGTATACTATTTTCATAGTTTAGAACACGAAGACTAAAAAATGGATGGTAAACTAGAATGAAAAACAGGAACTCACGAAACAAAAAATTATCTTAGACACTTGATCTTGAATGACTTTATAAATGCCTGAAACTAGTACTTTCTTGAAAGTTATTCAATATTGGGAATAAAGAATTATTCATAATACATGTTACATGGAAAGCACTTCGTCTTTCACAGTACCGAACTAGTCTCGTTACTTCACTGGTTTACAGACATTGAGATGAATTCATCTAATTTTAGATAGCGATGTTCAAGTCCTGAGATATTATTGTCAAATTGACGCTAAAATTGTCAAACAATAGAACTGACTACGCTTTTTTGCTCAACTGTAGTGTTATGGTAAAGGCGGTTAAATGTCTTTACCTCGTGTGTACATAACGAATGCCCTAACAATTCAACTCCTTTATTAGGATAGAAACCGACACCCAGGGCGGTAGTGATTCTGGACGATCGTAGAGAATCCCTTGTTCATTATCTTGCGGGGTTCCACAAGGACCATTTTGGGAACCCCTGCCCGTAAACGATCCCGCGTCGTCTCATATGCGCTTACGGCCGTAAATGAGAGGGTTGCAGTGATTTGATGCAGTGAGCTCATTCCGCGAATTGTGGACTGCGCGTGCAGGGCGGGCGGGCGGGCGGGCGGGCGGGCGCGTGTGCACGCAGAGCCGGCGGCGGTGGCGCGGGCGCCAAAGCGTGCGAATGGCGCGCCATTAACGTCCGCCGGCCGCCGTTGCCGCTTCCGACAGCCAGATTGATGATTTGCGCATACTTGGGCCCGGCTGCCAAGCGACGGCCGCGCCGCTGCCAGCGCAGCCGGCGGCGGCGGTGGCGGACGGCGACGCGCGTTGGGTGATGGAGAGCGCGGGGAACGCGGAGCGGGAATGAGCAACGGGAGGAGGAGGAGGAGGGGAGGGGGAAGGAGGGAAGTGGGAGCGGGGAGGCCGTGCGGGACGAGAGTGCTGTTCTTATGAGGTTTCGCTTGCTGTTATTCCGCCCGGCGGTGCGAGCAGCCATATAAATCAAGGCTGCGTCTGCGAGAGCGAAAGTAATTCAAAATGTAATAACTACCATTTAATGGAATTCCGACAGTCATTCAAGTTCACGGAAAGCGGATTATATCTTTTGCTGGGTTAAATGTGTATTTTAGAGTGTCCTGTCATTCGAGACGACAGTGCCACTGTATACTCTCATTGTACCCGTGAACACCTTTGTAAATGTAACTGTTACATAATTAATTCGCTGTACTGCGTTGTGAAACTGGTGATTTGCTTGTACAATAATTTGCTTGTCAAATTTTACCAGTATTTACGCTTATGGAAAGGACTCCGTTGAGTTTTTGTTTTCGGTACCACGCCTGACCGCGCGCTGTGGATCCGATAGCGCGTATTAGGGTGTTCTCAGCGGAGCAGCCGCCGAGGTCGGCGATGTTGGCAGCGATGTATTTCGGAACTTGGCACGCGACGGAAGGGGTCGGAGGGCCACAATGCCTTCTGCACGCACACCCATCCACCCACCCACTTGATCCCCAGCAGGGAGGATCGTCGCCGCGTAGGCTATCACGATATCTGGTGGAGAGTCGTAGACAACCACCCGGTTCCTGAGTTTCGCAGCGGCACTCACGTCGTTAGCTTCACGTTAGAGGCAGAGAATAGGCGATGCGAAGCTCCGTGTTACCGGGTAATGCCAGACTGCCCACCAGTCGTCCCCTGGCGCTTCGACCTTTGGACGGGATTGAGCAAAGTACTTCTTCGGAATGCTCAGGATCCCACGTGTAGAAGTCCGGACGGGGAAAAGGAACCTCCCTGTCAGGTTGCCTAAGTTCCGGCGCTACTCATTTCGACAGCTTCAAGGTGGAGGCAGTGAGAAGACGGGAATGTGGCCCCGAGCCGCCCGAACCTTAGTAGGAGTGGCCCGCAGATGGGTTCTTGGCTTCGGGGTGGCAGCGGCCAGATACTCCGGGCAAAGAGGAGGGACCTGTCTGCCTGTGAATAGCGCATTGTTTTTGACTCCGGAACTAGCCTGGATAGCTGGTAGCTCTAAGCTGGCAAGGCGACCCGACCTGGGCATTGTATGGGGAGGTTGGCGATCAACTGCGGGACAACTGCGATCTGGCGACATCCAGATACCAGCCCAAGGGCGGAGAGAGGCCAACGCCTAGGTGCCCACTCCGGGGTGAATTCTCGCTGGTGAAGTACAAGTACGAGGTAGGCGCACTGCAGCCCACTACACACACTCGATCGCAGCTCGTACTGCCCACCCAGCTCCGCCGTCCAACTGCCCGGGCGCCCCCAACTTGTCACCACACCCGCTTGATCCTCCGTTGGCTCAAACTGCCTCTCTACTCCCATTTTATAATTCTGTCATTGGATGGCTGCAACGCGTTGCATAATAATACACATTACGATACATATTTACTTATGATACAAGTTCTTGTTCTAAGAGAAGTTTACAAAGTATTCATAATTAATCATTGAGAATCGTTCTAGTAAATGTTTATTTCAATTCTGTTCATCAAAATTGCATTTAATGTTATATTATGCTTCTCAGTTTGAATTTCTTTTATTATTAGTATGTTTACGTAGAGTATTATTTTAAAATAAAATGGATCGTAATTTAACTTCTATCCTTTTTAACTAGCGCAGTAAACAAAGCTATCTGGGACAAGATAAGGTTGGGAGCTATCCGCTAGGTGGCCTTATTTTAATTCTGCATGTTAACTGCCACGAGACGATTCAATGTAAAAGTTTAACTTATTAAAGGCTACCATAAGTTGTATAAACAGTACCATATGAATCTCGATGTCATGGGTATTAAAACAAGAATATTACGCTGCGAGCGAGGAACGACCGAGCATCGTAAACTTCACACTCGTGTATTAATACCATCATTACATCATCGTTTCATAATGTACTATTTTCGCTGTGTCTGCCCGTGCACCCAATCGCTTTCTGACTACAGCTTTCACCCTGACGTCGTCTGACGACCTTTCAGCTGAACTGTCGCCTATCCGTGCCATCTATTCGCTTCACCCGCCAGTTTAAATTGTCAGTTTTACATTTATGTTCCATTTATTGCCCCCCCTTTACCATTTATCGCATATTACCTACATTACCATCTATTACCCTCTCATCTGGCAACTGTTAATGAACTGTTGCTTCTCCATATCACCTGTCCATCCTCTCCTTTCTTATTTTATTAGTGTAGGTGAGTTTTGCAGCTCTCACTCGCAACTAATCTCAATGAATAAGATCTCTAACTATATAAAGACAGTTTTACAGACACTTGACGAATGCATTTTAACTTTAAAAATCTGAAGGATTTCTTGTAGAAAGTATATAAATAAATATTCGTGTGAAATGCAACCTAAAAACCTGGATCAGCGATGTTGGAATCTATATAGTTATGTAACTGCAAAACGAAGCGATCTAGGATCTCAAAATTTAAAAGTTCCTTACTCAGTGATCTACAAAATTACATCCTCTAGAACATACTACAATTTTTTTCTGGTTCGGCTCTTATCGTTTCCACCCCATCTGTTCAGTACAGAATCTGCAACTGTGTGTGAAAGCAACTAATTACGTTATATTCTATGCGATTGAATTGCACCATTGTATTTCCCTCTTCGGTAATCAAGTTAAATAAGAATAGTTTGTATTGACAAGTATGTATTGTACTGTTATGTTACAATACGTTCGTTAGTACAATTACAAGGAGACGTCGAACAAGTGACGGAGGAGATTAGAGTCTTGAAGAAGAAGAAGATATATTATGGGCTTAATACGGAAATGGAAGGTTAGGGAAGACTGTGGGGTTCTGCATACAAGAGTTCACGTACGGGTATAATTTCACCTATGTCGTATACCTTAACGTGTACGTGTGTGTAACTATTACTTATTCTTATATTATACCACCTATAGTGCTAGTTATAACTAGGTGGCGGATTTTAATGAAATGTCGTTTTTATCTTTTCACTTTAGAACGTCTTTTAATACATATGTTAATTTTGTTATTACAAACGCAAATGACCCGTTTATGACTTATTTGTTAAATTTTTCGTTTTTGACGAATCAGTCATTTTTGCCGTAATTTTAAAGCAGTTTTTTTGCTGATTTTATCGCTTTTAATATCATTTTAATGGTACTACAAATAATATTTATGAGTTGCAACAAATGCTCTCCCCAGAATTCCTGAGTAGCTTATACGATTTATTTGCTCAGAAATTGTAATGTCAGCCTTTGTCTGTAATATAAGGATCCTGTAACGCCTATTAGCATTGTCGGTTCAGCCGATTTCGGGATAAGTAATGACAGATTTCTTGATAAGGAACGGTCCAAACCTAAAGTTTTGAAGCCCAGTTCACATGAACGAAAGAAAGAAAGCACGATTACAGTAGTAACATACCGAACAGCTTCAGTTGTTCATCTGACCTGAGTTTGCTAATTTTTTTTATGTAATATTTCTTTGCTAATAGGGTATTTTAAAAACATGTTAAAAGCATTTTACTGGTCATTTTTGGCGATGTTTTAGGTCTGCAAAGCCCGCCCCTACTTACCACTTGCCATCCATCCCCGTCCGCATATAACCTGCTGAAGCGATCGCCTTCTCCCGCAGCGTCTTGGCGCGCGCCGCGCCGGGAGGTCTGTTCGGGCGCTGGCGTCATGCGCGGGGGCGCCAGGTGCGCGACGAGGGCTGCCCAGTGCCAGCGGCGCCGCGCCGGTAAACAAAGCGGCTCGCAGGCGAAACGAAGCCCCACGCCCCGCCCCGCCCCGCCCCACCACACATTCGCCACTTCAAACACCCCCCCCGTCACGTCAAGCATTTCCTTGCCCCGCCCCGCCTCGCCCCCCTCGCCCCACCCGCTCCGCCCTGCCCTGTCCCGCCCCCGTCACGTCAAGCCTTTCTTCTCCTCGCCCTTCCTCTCCCCGCCAGGCCCCGTTGTGATTCGCCCTCCCCCCCCCAGCCCCGCCTCTCCCGGACTTGCTCTGCCTCGTTTCCCCTCACCCCACCTCGCCCGTTCCGCCCCACCCCGCTCCGTCCACGCCCTATCCTGCCGCATCTCCCGCGCCTCGTCTCTCCCCTCCTTATTCCTCGCAACAACTCATCTCCACTTGGTCTCGCTTCTCATCTACGTGGACTCCCCGCCCTTTCCTTTCAGTTGCGTCCCGGCCCGTCCCTATTATCTCACTCACTCTCCCCCTCCCGTTCCGTTTCGTCTCGTCCTGTCTCGTCCGTCCGGTCCCATCCCGTCACGTCCCGTTTTGATACATATACTCCGCCCTGCCCTGCCCGCCTCGCTCTGCCCTACTCCACCCCGGTTCACCTTCCCTGAGGCGCGCTCGCCCAAACTGCGTCGCCACAACCCCTCTCTGCACCGCGCCCGCCCTGCCGTTCCTCGCACTCCTCCTCCCCTCCCCTCCCCGCGCAGGGGGAGAAGGTGATGAACGTCGTGTGCGTGTTTACGGCAGTGGCAGCCGCGCCGATTGCGAGCAGCTGCGAGGCCACAACAATTGAACGCGAAAACAAACCCTGCTTACTTTGTGTTTGAAAACAAACGTGCCAGCTATTCTTCAAGTAACGTGTGAATTCGGCCGTGAAATTGTATCATGGCAAGTGCCTTACACACTCGTTTCTTTCGCGTGTAGAGCCCGAAATTGTTGACTTGTCAAATTTTAATTTTCTACGGACGTTGATGCCTGGTAATGAGCATGACTCCGGATATTTTATTTTTAGTACGCGTTCTTCTTTTTTTTGTCACATTATTATCATTACATTACATTAACATGTTACTTTTAAACTTTAAGTTTATTGGAAATTTGTTCATAATGATTGCCATTTTCAGGGTTAAATGTTTTACTTTTGTTATTTTGCTTTTCCTATGTGCATGGGCGACAACCCAAGAACAACCTAATTCAGTTTACCCATTAAAACTTAATTTGGTTATAAATATAAAATAATTCTGCTAACAAGCACAAGGGCAGGTTAAAAAAAAAAGAATGAAAAACGGTTAAATAAACTAATGAGTCCACTTCACCTCTGTGGCTCCTCAAGTCGTCACTTCTTTGTGCTTACGACGTGCCTACGCCATTTTCTAGAGCGGTATCCAACAAATATCGTAGATAACCAAAATCTTCATTGTTTATCCCGTTCTTCCCCGCTTCGTACGTCAATTCCATAAAAACAACATTCTACCATAGTACGTACGTACGTATTGAAGGGTTCTTACGTATCACGACGTCTCTCTACACTAATGGAATTACAAAATTGTAATATTGGTAGAAAACATCCATTTTTGCGGTGTTCGACGGAAAAATCCATTGTATGTATTTTTTCAGAGACTCTGTTTTAAAAACACTTCTCATGTGAAAAATATCTGCTAATGATACGCGATTTTATAGTGTTTATACATTCTTTCAGTTATTCTTCTCCTTCATCGTATGATATAGATACAAAGTGACATGCAATTGCTCTACAGTGTGTACGCATTACTGTAACTGTATAGTTTCTGCCGATATTTTGTGCTAATTCTTATTAAAGATCAATTCATTCAGATAATTACAAACACAATATAATTAACCCGATCCGATGACCGAGTTCGTTAAGGGAGTAGTGCTGTAGCGATGTCGGGCCGATGGCTTGCAGACTCGAGCTCCGCCTTGGTCGTGGTTGTATTTGTGTTCCTTCCTATCAACCCTGATCACAACCACATCCTTTTTCATCTAGTTCACAGATACCAATAACGTTAAAACCAATAGTGGTCGCCAATGACCTAGATGTTGATGTGACCTTAAATAACACACACACACACACACACACACACACACACACACACACACACACACACACACACACACACACACACACACACACACACATATATATATATATATATATATATATATATATAAAATAAAGATTTTTATTTGTTAAAAGATACACAATATTATAACCAAACTAGTTTCGGAGAGAATTTCCCCCTTCTCAGTGAGTTCACAACTACAACAAAAAGAAATACGTACAAATTCTATAAAGTAAATTTTACATATTCATCAATATTGCTTGACGGATCAATGATTCAGGGAGCGTCAACTGGTGAGGTCATTGGTCCCGTAAGTGTGGGGCATGTTTTAAAGAGGATGGTGGCAGAGATCAATCCCCGCTGACTGGCGAGAATTGACGCTGACCGACTTCGGCGTGCGGGGGTTTTCCACAACCAGGTATCTCCCACCAGCGGGGCACCGCCCCTGCCGGGACAAGACCTAAGCCCCCGACCGGTCCCCCGACGTGTGATAGTGTAGTGCCTGCGAATAAGACTAAGTGAAGGGTGAGGTAAGTACAAAGAAGAGGAAGGAGAGATTGTCCATCGCCCGTTTGGGAGGCTCCTACTCCGGTATTCGCCTGGTGTTGATCGGAGAAACCACCGGTCAGAGCAGCCGACCGCCAGAATTCTCCTCCAGACAGTGGCTGAAGTCGACCTGGCTATCTAGCTAGTGTTGGAAATCCTGACACCGTTGGGGGACTCGAACTCTACGCTCTTCCAGACAGCGGCACAGCAGTGACATCAGTTCGACATGCAGAAAAGCCTACAATTTTAAAAGAGATACTATATTCATTCTTTGATGTACATGCATTCAACAAACGCACCAAGTGGATGCAGGGCGAACGCCACGAAACGGCGTTCCGGTACCTCGGAAATAATTATGAAATTATACTATAATTATATCGATGTATATTAAATTAATAATTAACTTGGGGCGCGTTCGGGGAACTAACATTTTATGAATGAAGCACTGAGTGTGCTGGCTCTGTTGGTGTTTTTAGAAGACGACTAAATAAGTACTTGTAGAGGATGTATTTTACCGCACAGTTCAGAATACACAATTTGTAAATTATTATAGATAAAGTGTAGTGTAGTGCAGTGCAGTGCAGTGGAAAGCTACTATAATTAGTTATATGGCATAACCAAAGAAAGATGTAGTGAAAGTGTAGTGTAGTGTAGTGTAGTGTAGTGTAATGTAGTGAAGTGAAGTGCGACAGTAGGTGGGAAGCAAATCTAAATGCTTAAAGAGCTAACTTTAAAAATCCACATTGTGTTTATATTTAAAAAACAAATTGTGTAACTGATTAATTTTATGTATATGTATATATGTGCATGTTTACTAGGTGTAACTAAATATATGTTCTTCATTTAAATGTAGGCGTGTATAATATGTAGGGCAAGTGTGTGTGTGTTCGTGTTATGTGTGAACGTGAGAGTGAGCATTCATGTATAGGAATGTGTATGTATGTATGTGTGCATGTGTATGTATGTATATGTGTGTATGTATATATGTGTATGTATATGTATATATATGTATATATATGTATATATATGTATATATATATATATATGTATATATATGTGTGTGTGTGTATGGGTGTATATATGTGCCATAGATGTATACAGGTCTCTGTATGTTTATATATTGAGTGTATATGCTCGAAAGGAGTGTATTGTAAATTGTTTTTATATGGTAAATTGTTTTTGAATTATAAATGCTCATATATTGTAAAACTGTAGGGTTATGGCTACCACCTGGCAATCAGCCAATTGTAACCAAATAAAAATATTATCTCTTGAATGACTTCCCCAGGCCCCAGTGCGCGCAGGAGGACTTCTGGCGCGGCACCGCCAGATCGCGCGCTCTGCCGGGCAGGGCGGGGGTGGGGGGAGGAGGGGAAGGGAGAGGGGCGGGGGTGACCGCGGAGGAGGTCGCGCAGGAGGCGGCGGCGGCGGTTCCCAGATTGAATATTGATCAGAGGGCAGACCTCTGCATCGTGCGAGATTGGCGTAGTCGGTGCACGGTGCCTCCGCAGCCGCCGCTCCCCCCCCCCCGCCACCTCCAGAGAAATATTGTACTTCGAAAACCGCAATCGCTTCTAATCTCTGCACACCAGCAGCAGAGATGCCCCGTTGTTGATGTCTTCGTGGAATTGGGTTTTCGCGGGGATGAATACGACGCTAACTTGGGTCTCGGCGATGATAGCTTATGGGATCGTCCAACTTGTCGTGTAAATGAAGTCGTAGTTTTTTGCGTGATCAGGTAACAAATCAACTTTGACAGTGAACAATTTTAACTAGGAACAATTTGGCGAATAATTTTAATGTGCGTATTTGAGTCTATGTATTTGTACGTTGAAAACCACGATTGCATCCGATCTCTGTATACTAAGAGCAGCAATACTCCGTCTCTGCTGTCTTTGTGGAATTGAATTCTCGTGAGGATCAATACGTCGAGAACTTGTGGCTAAGGTACGATAGCTTTGGGATAATGCAACTACAATTGCATTCGCGGTACAGCCTGAGATCGGATAACAAAGATACGCTTTCTGAGAACAAATCGCACAAGAACCAATTTTGCGAATGAGTTGTATGTGCGGATTATGGACCCTTCAAGGAACGTACACCAGACGAAGCAACATTGGGTGCAGGATTTGGAAACAGATTTTACTGTTATTTCTGATCGGATGCTGGGAAAAGACCTTAAGTGTTGTATTCAGAATTAACTCTACAGTAACTACGAGGTGATTCATTTAAAGCGAACTTTCAAAATCACTTGTAGTATACATTATATCAAAATCACTTGTAGTATACATTTAATAGAACTTCCGAGGGGTGGGAATTGTCACATTGCAGGGAATTTATAATGCTAATGATTTGCATGTAGAGGTTCTCGTGAGTTATTTTTGCAACATTTACGGTAAATGGAAGGGACTGATGGAACGGTACCTGTAAGGGAATTTCTTCAGTGCCACTTCTGTCCTTCCCGAAGACTTCTTGAAGGCAAATCACATATGAAAAATAGATAAATGGGTTCTAGCTTAAAGTAGGCTAGTGAATGAGATAAAAAAACGAAGAAAGCGCTCCAGTGTATGCGACATTAAGGATCTTCTGTTTATATAAAGAAATTTAGTGTGTGAATAATGCAGACTAGTGTATGAGACATGAATGAAAAAATAGAAATTATAAATTCGTGTTAATTTAATATTTTACTGAACCTCATAAATCATAAATCCAATCATAGTTGAAAAACTAATTTATTTTGAGATTTTCTATAGTAAACCTTTCATATCTTGAGCCAAAATGTAATTTCCCATATTCTTACTACTACAGATGTAGAGTGAACTACGAAAATAGCTTATGAAGAGAGAGAAAGAAATTGCTCAGATTTACTATTGTTCCAAATAAAAAATAATATTACTGGTGATACTGCCGAACTTTATTGATGTATGTATGGTTTATCGGTATTTTAAATAGACGTAACAAATTTCTGTTGGGTATACTTTTTAAAATTTATTTTGAAGGCAACATGACCGAATGGCATTTTGTTGAAGGTAAATCAATGATCAAACGAAGAATTTTGGGAGCAAACATCGTCCTTTAACAGATCAAATTCCAGATTAACTGATTATTTCCAGGAGTGTTTACGTTTGAAATGAGTCATTTGTACAATGTCCGAAAAGATTAGCCAAATATCACGGTGCAAAGATTGTTTTTCTTGTGAGCATAGAGTCATTATTAGTATCATACGCACGACTTCGCTCAAGGATTGAAGCAACAAAAGCACCACCGGGTGGTTAAAGATACTCGTATCTATAGAAAACCTTCAGATATGGGTATATTGCTGTCACTTGCTGAAAGTTATTAGTAATGTTGGTATTGAACCTGCAGTGTTCTTCGTACTTATGCAACGCCAAGGACAAGAGCAGAATGCATTACGTATAATGAGCTTCACGTTAACAATGCCAACTGCATGTAACGCTGAAATTGTACTTGCACGATGCAATATTTTCACACTGCAATTTAAGACGCTGGTTTAGAATTGCATCTCAAAATATTGCACTTGTGTCGCGAGGAAAATCCTTTTATTCTATAGGCGAGAATAGTAGAAGAATGGGCTTGGTGATATTTTCAGTTCTTGCTACAAGGCTGTGGGTAGTGCACAACTGTAAGAACTTTTTTTTTATTTTGTCGCCCCACTGTCATCATTTTAATGCTTAATAGTTTGTCCTTGTTGTAATGAAAAGTAATTTTTATATAAGTTATGAAAATGTTCATTCATTTTGGTAAGTGATTTTTGGAATGTTCTGTACTTAGGATAGAAATTCTTTGAAATAACAAAGCGTATTCAATAGATTCCTTTCTCCACTATTTAATGCTACATAATTACAAAAAAAATTGGATCCATTATTTTATTTTTCACGTCACAGTACAAACTATTTTTGTCGCTTGAATATTTCTACTTACGTAAGAAGACATTCCCCATCATGGAACTACTCGTACCTTACGTATATATTACCCCTCCCTGCAACGTCAGGACTATAACTTGCGAGTCAATATCCAATTGAAATTTCCATTACCTCACTACGATCTTTATAGTATTTATTTATTTACAACAAAAACAGGTAAATACTGTGTATGACGTGGTATGGGGAAAAGTTAATTTGACGTTACATTACTGTGTTATAATCGCATTTACTTCGTTACACTGAAAAAATAACGTAGCTAGTAAATTACGTACTATTCGTACCCTCTAATCAAATATTGAAAATTCAATACAAATTTGCTTAAACCGTTTTCAAGATAGTTTTTATCGTAATTTCAAGTGAATACCAGCCTGTGGTGGCTCAGGGCATCACCTGATGTCCATGAAGCGCCTCTGTCGGAGATGTCGTAGGGTTCGAGTCCGATGTTGACAGGCTTTCCGACACCAGCTGGATAGGCATGTTGAATTGTTCCTCTGCCTGGAGAAGAATTCTAGCGGCTGCTGCTCTGATCGGTAGTTTCCCATAGTTTCTCAGAACAGCACCTAACGAATGCCGGAGCAGTACCCTGACGCACGGACCGCATGCGATCTTTCTTTTCTCTTCCTTGTCCTATCCTCATCCCTTACGTAGGCATACTTACCCCTCCATGAGCTACCCTACCGCACACTCCAGAAGACCAGTAGGGGACTCAGAGCTTGTTCCGGCTGAGATTTTACCCTGCAGGTGAGAGGTGTCTGGTTTCGTTACAACAAAAACAGGTAAATACTGTGTATGACGTGGTATGGGGAAAAGTTAATTTGACGTTACATTACTGTGTTATAATCGCATTTACTTCGTTACACTGAAAAAATAACGTAGCTAGTAAATTACGTACTATTCGTACCCTCTAATCAAATATTGAAAATTCAATACAAATTTGCTTAAACCGTTTTCAAGATAGTTTTTATCGTAATTTCAAGTGAATACCAGCCTGTGGTGGCTCAGGGCATCACCTGATGTCCATGAAGCGCCTCTGTCGGAGATGTCGTAGGGTTCGAGTCCGATGTTGACAGGCTTTCCGACACCAGCTGGATAGGCATGTTGAATTGTTCCTCTGCCTGGAGAAGAATTCTAGCGGCTGCTGCTCTGATCGGTAGTTTCCCATAGTTTCTCAGAACAGCACCTAACGAATGCCGGAGCAGTACCCTGACGCACGGACCGCATGCGATCTTTCTTTTCTCTTCCTTGTCCTATCCTCATCCCTTACGTAGGCATACTTACCCCTCCATGAGCTACCCTACCGCACACTCCAGAAGACCTGTAGGGGACTCAGAGCTTGTTCCGGCTGAGATTTTACCCTGCAGGTGAGAGGTGTCTGGTTGGGGAGAAAGCCCGCATGTAAGTGGCGCTAGATCTCTCTACCCAGTGGGGGAAGAACAGCACTACCTCCCACAAAAAATATAAGAGTCAAGTCATATCAAGAGAATATTTCTCCGAATTATTTCAGCTCTTAGATAGGAGACTTTCAGAATTAAGTTCAATATTTATTTAAGTACGCAATGAAAAAAGTGCTTTGCAGACAGGCACTTTACATAACTTTGGGAATCTCTCATGTGAGGAGAGTACAGCGGCAAAGATCCACTGCGTGATGATAAAAAAATTTAACTTTTTTCATCTATCTTCAAGATCTATTATTCATCACATTAAACTGAAGTATGTATTACACGATAAATTATATTTTTTATTCAGGTTTTGTTATTTGGTTTATTTGTGTTCCCTTATGTGTAGGTTTATTGGAGCTGGTTCATAAACTGATTAGTAGATAAGAGATGAGTACATAATGGCATGTTGGTGAGGTGAGAGGCTGACGAAAGAGACGAAGTTAGAAGAAACGGGTGTAATGTACGTCGTTCCACATAGTGGCGTAATGTTCGGGCCCGCAAGGCAATGCTGGCTGGCCCAGGTAAAGAGGACCTATTTTTAGGGGATATTTCTATTACTTAAGGTACTAACACTACTTGTGTTTGCTACACGCTTTTATTAAGGAGTCACGGATAAACGTTTTGCAGGCGCCCCCGCTCTCATTTCGTTACACTACCTGTTTAGTAGATATGACACCTAGAGAGATTTGAAATCAGTAGGCAGAGTTGGGGCGCTATTGCGCTGCCCGCCTTGCTGCGAGTCGCCCACGCACTTTCGGGCTGTAAGCGGAACGCAGCAGATGTGCGACCTGTGTATTCTCAGCCGCCCGTCGCGAGATCCACGCGATGGCTGGGGCGGAGCACAGCGCCCTAACAGGCACGGCTGTCGTTACGTGGATGTCTGTGCTGGCGGGGGGAGTGATGATGAGGAGGTTAATTGTTTGTGGTGGACGTTTTGAAGGTGGTGGTGGAAGATGTGATGGTGGTGGTGGACATTTTCAAGGTGGTGGTAGTGAGGGAAGTTTTGGTGGTGGTAGTGATGGAAGTTTTGGTGTTGGTGGTGGTGATGGAAGTTTTGGTGGTGGTGATGGAAGTTTTGGTGGTGGTGATGGAAGTTTTGGTGGTGGTGATGGAAGTTTTGGTGGTGGTGATGGAAGTTTTGGTGGTGGTGATGGAAGTTTTGGTGGTGGTGATGGAAGTTTTGGTGGTGGTGATGGAAGTTTTGGTGGTGGTGATGGAAGTTTTGGTGGTGGTGATGGAAGTTTTGGTGGTGGTGATGGAAGTTTTGGTGGTGGTGATGGAAGTTTTGGTGGTGGTGATGGAAGTTTTGGTGGTGGTGATGGAAGTTTTGGTGGTGTTGGTGGGGGTGACGGAAGTTTTGGCGGTGTTGGTGGGGGTGACGGAAGTTTTGGTGGTGTTGGTGGGGGTGACGGATGTTTTGGTGGTGTTGGTGGGGGTGACGGAAGTTTTGGTAATGGTTGTGGTTGTGGCGATGTAAGGAAGTAGTGGACGTTTTGTTGGAAGTGATGGCTGTTTTAGAGGTGGTAGTTGTTGTTTTTCAACTTTAGAGATGAGGGTGGTAGAAGTTCTGTGGTGGCGGCACAGTTGGCGGTGTTGGCAGCGATGGCAGTATTGGTAGCGGTGTCTGGTAGCGGGCGATTTCGGCGGTGATGGTCGTTGCACTGGCGGCGAATGTGGATGAGGAGGCGGCGGAGGGCGCCGCGGGCCGCGTGCGAGCCCAGAGGTCAAGGGGCGAGAGCGTGGGCGTGGGCGTGGGCGGGGCGCACGCGGTGCCGGCTCCACTGCTGCAGGGGGCGTTTTACAAATGGCGCTCTCGGCCGGCGCTTCTTGCGGCAACTGACTCTCGCAGCCGGCGCGGCGGCGTGGGCGGTCGCCGCAAGCGGATATGCTCGCTTGTTGGCCTCGAATGGGTGGCTCTGGGCATGAACTGATGTAACTGCATGGCCGGGAGGCTTCGAGCCTTGAGCCCCGAGGATGGCAACATTTTCGACACTAGCTTGTCGGCTAGGTCGAATTCAATTCCTGTCCGGAGGAAAATTCATGCAACCGGCTTCTCTGATCCGTAGTTTTCCGTGGTTTCTTCGATCCACACCAGACGTGGTAAGATTTTCGACACTAGCTGCCATGGTAGGGATTTCGAAAATACATCCCTAACTTCAAATAAATGAAATCTCACAAAAGCTGTGAGAACATTCCCTTTTCTACCAACTCCTTCCTCCCTCGCTTTCATTTCTGTCTTCAATGTGAGGAACTCCTCATTCAAATTGCGTACGATTTTCTCGTCGAATGGCCTTCTTTTCATGAATTATTACATTATTTTTTTTTAAAGTGGTCTGGCAGAAGAGCAGGCGAAATGGACTGAGCCTCACCACCAATAAAACCTTTATTTATTGATTTATTTGTTAACTTACTAGCTAGAGAGGTAGGTCGGATTCAGCCGTTGTTTGAATGTATCCACTTCACTCCACCTGGTCCAGCCCTTCCCAGCCCCGTCCCACACCGCCCAGCCCTCCTCAGTCCCTCCCCAGCCCCGTCCCGTCCCGTCGCGTCCCGTTCCAAAATCTTTACCTCCTAATCCCCCGGCCCTCTTCACCGCCACCCCGCACCTAGTCCTTTCACCCCTGTCCCTTCATCCTGCCCCTTTATCCCGCCCTTCCACTCCGCCCCTTCAACCCGCTCTTCCGCCCCTCCCGTTCGCCCGCACCTATTCACCCAACCATTCATCCCACCAATTCACCCCGCCCATTCCGCCCCCTCCATCACTCCGATCACTCTCCCCGTCCCTCACCACCGTTCCATCGGCGCTGTCGCACGCGGCGCCCTGTGAAGTGCGCTACCACGCGCCCCGTTCGCGTGCGCCCTGGCGCGCTTGCCCTTTGCCCCGCCTGCTCCGGTTACGCGCGCTGCACCCAGCGTCAGCGCGCGGGCGAGGTTGGACGTGGCAACGAGTGGGCTGCGAGGGAAATCTCTTTAACTCAGAGCAGACGTACTACTTTTAACAGATAGTATATAATTATATTTTGCTTGTTGTGAGAGAATCGAGAACGTTTTGCTTTTCTCTAGCAAAATTTGATTATAAACGCTAAGAGGCGCAGTGACAAAGTGCCCATAAAACAACTTTATGCTGGGCCGAATCATTTCACCTGTCACCAAAAGTTATTTCATATAATTATACACTTTCGAAAGTGAGTTTATGTAATGCAAAATTGATCGGTTCTGGAAATGCTACGAATCTAGCTTCGAAACCTATCTTCCCCGTATTTGTTCAAAAAGTAGGGGTTACGTTGAGATTTAAAGTTAGTACTACAATAGTACAACGAGTAGAAAAACGTATTGGGTCAGAGAATCTAAAATGAACTTTTATTGCAAATATCTCGAACCAACTGGTTTTTACCTTATCTTTAAAGGTGAATAGTTCAAAACAATTAATTCTACTAACGGATTCTAATGCGCTAGTTAACCAATTACAATCCCAAGCAGCCTATTGGCATGTGAGAGTTGTCAGTGGTTTCATTATGTATTCAGAAACTCGAGAAAAATCCATAAACTGTGAAACATATTCTAATTCAATTAAAAGATGCCAGTATTTGATTATGTTATTCCCCGTGCTCTCATTCTGCGCGTACTGGCTGAATTTTCATACTAGTGCATTACACGTCATGTCATGACTCGGCAGGGTTCCGAAGAAGAACCCGCTACTTTTAAATATGTGCTAATCACACGCAACTAGCGAATGTTTATAAAAAATTAATTGTATTAAACTGAATCTGTTTTAATATTTTTGGTATGTAAAGAACTATGGCCGGCCTGGATAACCGAGGTCACTTCAGCTGGATGGTCGGGGGTTCGAATCCCTTCCAGGGCATGGATTTTGGTGAGTGTCGATGTACGAGTATGCAAGTTCTGCTAATGTTGCCCCAAAAGATAAAAAAAAAAAAAAACGTTACTTAATATGGTCGATGTATGACCTTAGTTGTTAAAAACAGAACTTAAATCAGTAAAAAGTAACTATTCCACTGTATAAACGTAATGGCAGGATTTGTGAAGACAACTTTTGTTAAAATATTTTATTAATCCCAGTGTTCTACGCGAACATTTTGTTCGTTATTCTTGAACAGTTTGCGTGCTACCTTTTGGAAACGATTTGATGTAGTTTTGTTGGGCATAATTTTTCTGCCGCAGGCGATAAGTACATCAAAACCATTCACCCATTCCAGGAAGGATCATAAGGCGCAGGCACTGTATAATAATCCCGAATAAAAAAAGGCTGCTAGCGGGTTTGAGACAGGGCCGGAAGCCCCAAGTGCCGCGAAGTTCGTGCACGCTCTGTGCGCGTCTCCTTCCCGCAGGCTTCCATCTCCGGTGGCCCCGCCAATACGCAGCGAAAATATCCACTCAGGCGCGATGGCAAATCAGGTATGAAAGCGGGAGAGAGGAGAAAAAAGTGTGCAATGGCCTCGGGGAAAGTATGACGTGTCGTGATCGAAAAGCTTTCGTAGCCACCGCGACGCGCCGGGGCGTTGCCGCGGAGCGCCCAACTGCGGCAACTGCTCTGGAGATCACTCCGCCGCCGCACCCAGTGCTCCCACAGGGCTATGCGCGCGCACGGCTTCGGTTGAGAGATTGATCGATGTTGCCGGGCACTCCAACTGCTATGGTCATTAATAAGGGTGGTTTTAATGACCTAAAACATTGCCAAAAATGTCAATAAAATGCTCTAAAATGACCTGAAAACAAAGAAAAATGACGTTAAAAATTTGATCAAAAACTCTTCAGATAAGCAACTCAAGCTCTTGGATATGTTACTGATGTAATCGAGGCTTCTTCCTTTTGTTCAAGTGAACTCGGTACGCAAACTTTTTGTTAAGACTGTTGTTTAAAGGAAAATATCTGCCATTGTTTATCCCGAAATCAGCTGAACTGACATTACAATATACGAGCGAAGAAATCGAATAGAGCACTCAGCAATTATGTGGTGAACATTTGTTGCAACTCGTAAATATTGCTTGAAGCAAGTACCATTAAAATGACATTTAAGTTGATGAAATCATCAACAAATACATTAAAATGAATTTGAAAGATTATCTATTAGTTGAAATCGACAAAAACTGCAAAACAATTACCTTAAATTCTCGGCTATCCGGGAGACTCCGCGTCGTTGGCTGGGAGGCCGACGTTTCGCGTGACATGTCGCAGGCTTCCTCACGGCAGTGACACTGCGGCGCTATTGCCTATTAAAAATGGTTTGTTTCGTTTTGCCATCACATAAAATGAATTTCTATACTGACAGGCATTGTCCTAAAGTGAAAAGAAGCAAAATGACATTTCATTAAAATCCGACCCTTAGTCATTAGTCCCTTTAGTGTAGTGAATGTATCCCATCCGGGCCACGCCGATCCACACCACATCTTGCAAGAGAATTCCCTCTGCAGATATCTTCCCCTAGGTGTGAGAAGCTCGAAGCTCTCGACTGATCTCTGAACATGTCTGTTTAGTGTTTGTAACTAAGTATATGTGTGTAAGGGGAGGAGATACTAGGAAGAGGAAGGAAGGACCTCATGCGTTTCACATGGGATGCGTTGCATGGGATGTAATTACTCTAAGGCGTGAAAAAGGGTCAGAAATTACTCTAAGGCGTGAGGGTGAATTGTGGCATGCGCACTAGCTTTCTACCTCTGGGTACATGGGTTCAAATCACCTGTCGTAGAATTTCGGGTGCCTCGGGATAGAGACAGGTTCTTTTAACACTATTCTGTTGGCAGAGCAGGCTATTTATTGTGAATATTATCAATACACAAACATACATCATCCACATGCTTACATACACTATGTATTTACTCATGCATACACCATGCACACACACATACATGTAACCATTCACACACAAATACACACCATACACAGATACATACACCATGCATTCGTACATAAATACATACACCATGGATTCACACATACATCAGCATGCAGCCACACAATCTTTGACCTCCCACAGACATATGTATATAGAGAATGCACATACTAATCACCACGCGCGTACACACACACACAAATCGTGCACAGTTAATGCTCACTAATTCATTGCTCATAGGTTCCGATACGCTTTCAAATCCGTGACTTTTCCCCCCTTCCCTAATTACCCTTTGCCTAACTCGCTGCACCTCAGAACCTTCCCTGAGAAGTTTCTTATTTCGATCTCAACGCGCTGAACGCCGCCATGGCCGACACGCGGCGGCGCTGGCGCGGTGCGGGGCGGGCGCGCCTCCCCGCCCGGCCGCCGAGGCGCCACTTAGCCGCTGATTCACGGCGCCATCTGCGCCTGCTAATTGTGGGAGCCGCACCGCCGCCGTCGCCCCTCGCAGCCTCCCGTGCGCGTGTGCACGCGCGCGTTCTGTGAGGACCTGCTCTTCTTGTGGGCTGCCTGGCATTTTAATCGCGCGCGCCTAGGAAGCGTATCCAAAGCGCTCCGAAAATTTCGAACTTGCTGTCTTTTTCGTACTTACAGGTGAGAATATTATACGATGTATTTCACTAAGCCTTGAGCGTGATGCAGAAAGGCAGGGAGTGAGACGGGGAGAGAGACAGAGATCAAAAGAAAGGGAGGAAGAAATAAAAAGAGAGAGGTACGTAGATAGGAAAAAACAGGTAGATACAAAAAAATAGTGATAGACACAGATGATAACGAGAAAGGTAGACAGAGATAGAAAAATACACAGAAATAGAGATGAAGGCAGAGAGAGAGATAGAAAAACCATTACCTAATTTAATAAGATGTGTTCTATAGAAATACCCACGCGGCTACCGATCCAGCAATTACCTGAGCGTGTGAGTGTACATACGTATATGAAATTCTGTTCTGTTGTTTCGTCGGTCGCTATTGTTGGGTTTGGAAAGAACGGGGGGAAATATTAGTGTTTTGAATTTTAATCACACGCGTGAATGTTGTAGCAGCAGGTGTTCTACTGACTCTGCTGAAGTTTTCTCGCAGTTGGAAACATAAAGATCATGTAATGTCTTTCAGTAAGACGTTTACACTAGACACAAGAGAGGAAATGGGAACTTTTTTAGACATTTTCTATTTACATCCTTATTCTTCTGCTGCCAACACGTCAAATGTTTTTCAAAGGCGCATACACATGTCTGTTTCCCGTCGCTAACTGAAATACTTCGTTGTGACAATGAATATTGTAGTTGTTTAAAATATTTTTTCGCAGATCGCGGCGTTAATTTCATGACATTTCTAGTATTTAGGTCTTTCCGAAATGCTTTTAACTTTGAGTATCATTCACAAACGAGGTAGTTGTACATTTGGGAGTTTCTTCACGACATAGCGTACAGCAAAGGTCTGCAATTTCGATCTTCTGCGCATGCGTATATGGACAGAAATTGTGCAAAATTCGAAATGCGAATGTGCAGAAGATCAATAGTTCTGTCAATTATTGTAACGCTTCGACGTGCAAAAATTCCCTATTGAAAAGTTTATCTCAGGTGAGCCGCAGCAAAGCAGTCAGCGCACAAACTTCCTACTTCCGGATGCCAGAGTTCCAATCCTATTCATTCTAACACGACTTTCGGATGGCCGAAACAGGTTGTGGGTTCCCCGCCGGTTATGTTGAGTTTACGCCTCTATCATTTCATCGTTGTATCTAACCAATTCATTAACATATTCCTGCTGCAACTACGACGAGCTCAGAGGCTGGAATCATTAATTTACTGTTCTTTCTGAATTGTTTGGTGCCGTGATACAGCTTTAATGTGACAAGTGTTGTTCGGACGATCTACTTTTGAGAAAGAACGCTGTAAAAAGTACTGCAGAATCCCAACTTAATTTGCTTTGAATACTTTTTGTTGCGATTTGTTAAGAATTATCGAAATTTTTATAATCTCGTTTGAACTTAATACTGTGAACGACTGCCAAACCTCCTAGACTAGGATGATAGTATTGAATCGCGGTTGTTCTTGGAGAGATTTCTAGAAACAAAAGTGGGGCTTGGTTTTCAATAGTACGCCTGTGTTCTCTAATAACTCGGAAAGTTTTTTATGTCGATCAGCAGACCCGGCAGCAAACTCGTTCACCTCAAAGTTCTTCCTGATCGGCGTACATCTTGGTTCTGTGTAAGAGAGAATATGCAACTCTTAAGGAGAGGAAACTCGTGGGCGAAAAAACAACTAACGTGTAACTGGTTTTGGAAGGACCTCGGAGAAACGTACGCCTGCAGGTAAAGATATGAAAAGAAAAAAAAGCATCTTGAGTTGGTAGAGACTGTGAAATTAAAGTCTGCGAGAAGGCAAGGAAAAAAATAATAGTTTTAATTTGCTTAAAACTGTTGAAATTTTTACAGTATCTGGAAGTACAAATTTTAAAAAAACTAATAATTTAAGTACTACCATTATATCGACGCCTTACCTTGTTACAAAAACAATAAAGCGACGAGGAAGTAACGTGAAGCCCTGTACGCACACATGTTTGAAAGCCTATTGAAATATTATAGAAATAAATCCAAAAAAGTGCTGTTGATTGAATTGTTATTCACCACAAACTTCTGTTGCCTGAAGGATGTCGTTACAGGAGATAAATCTCCACCTCACATTCAAGGTTCTACGGGGACTGGATTGGTGCTGATCATGATTCGTTTGTTGGAAAAGGCTGAAAATGTACATAATATCGAACAAAATCTTCGTAGCTCGACGCTATCTACGACGTTTGCTGTCATGACCCGCAATCTCGGGAGAGAATTCATATACGTCCACAACATATACGTATGCGCAGATACTATAGTGCAGTAGTGAACACCCTCCCGTGTTGGCGGAATTGGACAGTACCTCTAGTGGGGACGCTACGAGACGATATCTTTCCTGCTAAACCACGTGGGGCGGTCGCGTTCTTGTAGCGCCCTCTCTCCGTGTCGCGGTGTCGTGTGTCGCGGCGGCGGGGCGTGGCGCGGGGCGGGGCGCGGGGCGGGGCGCGAGGCTCCGGCGCTAAAAGCCAAGACAGATGAAGGCTTTTAAGCGTCGCCGAACGGAGCAGAGGCCCGCGCCGGCGTCGCTTGTTGAGCAGACAATGTGGCTTCTCCTTTGTGCGGGGCAGCGTCTGTCTGACTAAACAGCCCGTCGCCTATACGCGGGTAATAACCGCTGCGGTGGGCGCGATAATGTTCATATATCATGTTGTTTGCCCGTGAGCGAGCGCGCTCGCGCGGGGGCGGGGCGTGGGGGCGGGAGGTGGGGGCGGGCGGAGGCGGCGGCGACGCCGGCGTCGCCTGAGCGGATCCTATCTGTGCTTTCAGCGCCGCATTGAAGCTGAAACCGATACTACCGTAATGCCCCGAAATCTGCGCCGGCTCACGTTGCGTCGATACGACGGCGAGGACGGGGCGCGGTGCGGCCGGCCGCTGCCCCCCTCCTCTTTCCTGCTTTCTGTCGCCCACTCCCACTTGAGCCTCCAGCTTCACCCGCTCGCCTTCTCTCGTCCTCCTCCCCTTTTTGTCCATCTCCGCCGCGTCCTCTCTATTTCAAACACTTCCCTCTACAATCTCTCCATTTCGAATCTCTCTTTCCTCTCCCATCGCCCGTCTATTCCTAACTCTCTCCCTCTCCTTTCAACATCGTCCCTTCCCTCTCTCTTGCTCTCTCCCTCTTCCCCTCTAAACTTCTCCCTCCCTTCTCCCTCCTCTTAACCCGTCTCTTTTGTATCTCTCCTTACCTTCCTCTCCTCTCTCCTTCCTCTCCCTTCTCTCCCCTTCCCTTCCCTTCCCACGCCTCTTACGTCTCTCCCCTTTCCCTTCCAACCCTTTCTCTGTGTTCCCTTCCCCTTTCACACTTTTCCATTCCCCACTCTTCCTCTAATTTTTGCTTCCTTCCCTCTCCCTTCCTCGCCCATCCCCCTCCCTCTCAAAAGCTCTCTGTTCCCCTCCCTCTTCTCATTCTCCGAAATCCACATCCTGCGCCACAGAATCACCCGGACCGGACTCACTTCCGAGGCGATATTTCGAGGATATCGACTGTCGCGTTCTCAATCTATCGCCGCGATAGCAACGAATGCACCCAGGCGAGGCGAGGCGCGGCGCGGCGCTCGAGGAGAATTGTATGTGTGTGGCGGGGTGGGGCGGGGCGGGGCGTGGCGGATGCCGAGATGGAACGGCCGTTTCCAGAAGCGCGACATTTTCCTCGCCCGCCCTCTTCCGGATGAATGTTGTATCTGTGTATTATGTTCTCCGTAGTGGGTTTATCGCTGCGAGGCGATTGGGGTTTTATGTGGAGGCGGGAGCTTCGAAAACAAGGGTTGTTATTTCTGCAAAACGTCTATTACTCGTCTCTGTGATTCTTTGCGATAGGAAGCTATATCATTTCGTGCAAACAATTTTTCTGGGTCACTACTTGTGTTTATACTGTACAGCGATGTGTATAAAATTGATATAAACATAACATTGAGACGTGAGTTTCTCTGAAAAATATACAAAATGAGCTAAAAACAACCAAGAGTTTAAAGTAATTCTTGCGAAGTTTAAAACGAAGCTTGTGAAAAGAACTTGTAAAGATAATTTCAATTAAATTTTACTCTAAATACTGATGAATAGAAGAAAAAGAAGAAGAAAAAAGTATAAACATAATGCCCTCTTTGGTCCAGTTTTCTTGTTCTGTTCGAATACACGTTCGTTCACGAAGACATGGGCGACGAATTTCTACAGTCGTAAAAGTTTCCTATAGAAGAATTGTCTAGGAGTTGAACGATATAGACATTTAAGGAGATAGAAGTTTCTTGCAGAAGCATTTTCTCGCTCTGCGTTACATTTTCTTGAGACAATATTGCGAACACCTGGCGTGTACATTGACAACGAAATAAAAGTTCACGAGTTTACCAGACCATTAAGTTTCCTTATATTTTAATGGTTTAACAGCTTAGTTTTTAATATGACCATGAGGTTAACCAATATTTCTCTGGCGTGGAACACTCATCCAGTCGGGAGCGTAGAGCTTGTTCCGGTTGGGGAGTGCCCCACTGGTGGGAGATACCTAGTTCGGGAAAACCTCGCTAGCTTACGGGAAGGTCAACGCCGGATCAACGCAACGGAAAGGTCAACGCCGGATCTTACCATCCAATGGGAAGACCACCGCCAACTCCCGAAGGAACAACATGCTTTACACACGGGACTCGCTAATCAATCAATCAATCAATCGAGCGAGCTGGCGCGAATGCGATTTGGGCAGGTCTGTTTGTAATACGGGCTGCGAGGAGGTCATTAAAACTCCCAATTTTGACTTATTCTGTATTTGGATATTACCGCGTGATTTAAATTCTCAGATAAAGTGGCGTACGTCTATGTTTCGTGGCCACTTAACAGCAGCAGTGCGCGAAGAGCCGAAACACAATCAAACGACGTAACAGATCGGAAAACGCTGACCTGTAAAATTAAGGGTAAATGACTTATCTCTCAGCAGCTCATATGGTAATATAATATCTAATTGGTACTTGGGCAATGTAAAACACTTGATCCTGAGAGATTTTTATGTTGAAATTAATTATTCATTATGGAGTATTCATTGCTGATATTGGTTTGTATTTATAGGTTGGAGCCATTGTGCTGTTCTACTTAATCACATTCTAGATAAGCGTTGCTATTCGATTTGCATTCACTTTCCGAATACATCGAAACAGTTTATGCGATATTAATAGTTTTCCACTGAACGTGCATCGCTTCAAATCCCCAGGGTATCAAACTGGGATTTGAAGGAAAGTAGTTGTGTGTCATTTAATTTTCCATAGAGCTGTAGGTAATCAAGTGGTTCAAATGTTCAAGGATGTTCATTTTTTGGATGTTTATTCATTCATGTATTATTTTGTACATTCATAGAATTATTTGCTTCTTTATTGTGAGCAGCACCTTCCAAACTCAACACCTTCGATTTCCTTTCTTCGTTCCTTCTTCCACCTGTATTTACACACAATTTTCCTGCCATCAGCTTATTTTTTCATCGTCCTAAACATTCCCTGAACATACAGCCCTTCCGCCTCTTGCTCCAACCAAGTGTACCTACACCTCTCTAAATCTTAATCTTAATGTTTTAAAAGAATATTTCGTTTTGCTCTGTAAACTATTTAGCATATTCTTTCCCTTCTACCTGCAAGCATCCAACAGATAACACCAGTACTCCCCCTCTATGCTGCATTTCATTCCTCTCAAGGTTTTCCTCTCTGCTCAGCCAAACGTCACTCGACTTAAACTTGTTTCTCATTACAGAATCGTGTGATTCGTTGTTTGTTTGTTTGTTTCTGTCTTTCTCGTTCGTATCTTCCTGTAATAACAATGTAATAATTATTCTGTAATTTGTGTTACTAATTGCTATTTTCGTAGAAATTGAAGGAACATATGTGGTCTGTAGCCACAGAATTCTCATACTCAGTTCGTCACATGACGCACTGCTTCCGACACAGCTGACGTCATGGGACTCCAGCTCCAAGGAGGATGCCCACCACTTAATTTTAAATAATAATATTGTAATTAATATTGTTAATAGTAAATTTTACTATAGAGGATTTGCGTTATAGAACGACGTTTTATATATTCTCGGGTTGTGAAGAATTGTACTCTAAATTCTTAAATACTAAACTGTTATTGCTATACAAGAGTATTTTATTATTGTTCGAGACCACTGTTCTAGACTACCTACGTTTTGGAAGACCAGTTTGTGCGGTTATATTGAGCAGCATTTTGCTGTTGCGGCCGACCACTAGTAAAAGTATGAACGATGTTTCATTTAGACTCCAAAATCTTTTTCTGAGTGTACAATACTTGGATGTGCTTCACTCTTTTCAGTCAATACACTTACTGAATATACTCATAAATAAATATGATGAAAATATGCTAGAGATGAAAATTAATCTATAACATGTAGTAGCGCTACAACAGTACACACTTTCTCGCATTAGTTCTAAATATGTAATAATTTTCCAAACTCCAATGAATTCAACGAAAATTAGACCTGCAACATTTTTTTAAACGTCCCTTGTTCTACCTTCGCAAAAAACTTGAAGAATAAAAAAAATAGAGCGGTTTTTGACGAAATGCTTTTTTTATAATTTACATTATCTCTCAAGCAGGAATTACGCGTAAACTACTTGTTGTTTCAAAAAATTGTACATGATCTTTATAAAAGATCTAATATTTAGAATAGATTGCATGTGAAACAAATATACCTTCTTTCAATATTGTAACATTGTGCTTTAAACTTTTTGCAATTGTGGAAAATGCAGAGATCACCGAAATTTGGACTGGAACCAATTTTTATTCCGTTATTTTATATGTAAACGTTTGATACATAAAGGGAAAAAATTTAAAGAACAAATTTTCAGACCGTTTTTTAGAAAATATGTTAAAAATTGAACTTTTGGAATTTTTTGAAAATACAGTGAATTTGAATCCGACATTTACCATTCTTTTCAGCTTTTTTATGCTATCCGATGGCAAAGTTCAATTCAAGAATTTTGAGCGCTTTTTTTTTTTGAGAAATTTTCAAAATGTTAAGGCTTAATGTTAAGTACCCCCAAAATCAATCTATGTTTCAGGACCTCGAGTTTGTTTAAATCGTTTTGTTAAATTCAGGTCATTTTTTATTTTTTTTATTTGTGTGTTTATACATTCAGTTATTTAATTGCCAATCTTGGCTGGCAAATGTTAAGTCGGTTCCTGAGCTATGCTCGTACCCTGATATATAGTTCGCCTGTCAATTTTAAGTAACACTATTTAATGAATAACAATTTTTTGTTTCAGTAAATAACAAAAATATACAATTTATCTTCTTTATTTCCTCCATTACCACTTCATATTATGTCGGATCACACACAGTCTACCACTTATCCGTCGCGAGGCGACGTTACTGTTACTGTCACCGATGGACAGGCGTTTTGTCTTCTTCAAAAAACGCATTTGATTATGAAAAAATCGAAGAGTTAAATAAAGAGTTAAAATATGAGTTTTTGAACCGAAAATTCCGTTTTCCGGCGCACTATTACAATACTTTCTCTTATTGCGGACTAAGAGCTAGAAAATGAAAACGGGGATAGTTATCATGGTGGAGGCTTTGTACTGCCTTCATAGATCAGATCGTTGGCTGCAAGCCATACTTTGTGCCCCGAATCTGACGCAGTATAGTGGACACTGTCTTGGCGTACTGTGTGTGAACATAACTTCGCTACGAGCACTGTACTGATGCTACAAACTTGTTTCTCTTAGTCCACGTAATTTTTGCAGTATGTCAAGAGGATCTACTTCTTTAGTCGAACTATAAAGTGAACTTTTGTTCGTTACGTTAGTTATGTGTTTTCAGAGCTAGAAAGTCTGCTTAATATTTTAATAATAATAAAAGAACGAAACGGAGTTTTGCCTACCTTTCGGGCTATATTAATTATCATTATTCAGCTATCTGTTGAATATTTTAGTTAAATAAGTATTAATGGTGAAGATGATATAAATTAGTAACACCATAAATCAGTTAACAAACTGTGCTTTGAGCTTATTGCAACAAATGTACAATGTTAAATAATATTACCCACTGACGTATCACTGATTATAGGCTTCAAAGTGTTTTGTTTTTATGACGTTTCGAGTCGATTGTTTCTCGAAAATTATCGTACTGTTAAGTACTAGTAGGTTAATAAAACAATATAAATTGAAAATCGACAACCGACACATACTTTTCCTTTCTTTCGTCTGTAGTCTTTTAATGTTATGACAATTGGCTAAGTTAGGCACACCAACTGGAGCCCTTTAGCACGCAAAATTCCTAAAACCAATGCGGTCTTTCTGCGTTGTAGTGGAGTCGATTCGGCGCGCGCGCGTTGTGGCAGCGGAGGGGGCCGCGCGCGGAGCCCTCGCGCTCTGTCGGCTCGCGAGCGCGCGTGCCTGCTTCCGCCCGCCCCTCCGCTCCTCTCCGCTCCTCTCGTCCGCTCCTCTCGTCCGCTCCGCTTCGCCGCCAGCGGCGCTGATTGATCCCCGCGATCAATCAGAGCGGCGGCGGCGGCGGCGGCCGAGGGCGGAGTGCGCGCGTCCTCCCATCGCTCGGCAGGTCGCCAGCGCTGTAACGCCGCCCTCGCCCGCCCTCGCCCGCCCTCGCCCGCCCCGCGCCCCGCTGCTTCCGCTTCCGTCCGCCATAATTACGCGCGCGGGTAAATCAGCCGGCGGCGGCGGGGGGCGGGGGAGGGGGAATGGAGATGGCAGCGGGAGATGTGGAAGCAGTGGCAGCGAAGGTGGCGGAGGTGGGGGCGGGGGTTGGGTGAGGGGACGTATAAAGGAAAAGGTAGGCGGTGTTGGTAGTGGAGGCGTAGGCTCCAGAAAGTGAGGATGGGGGCGGGGCGGGGCGGGTGGGGTGGGAGCAAGGGAGGTGGTGGAGGGAAAGGCAGTGGCGGTGACTGCGAAGACAGGGAGGCATGTAAGGTGCGCGGGTGAAGGCTGGCGGGTGGTGGCAAGGCCGGAGGCGCGGGCGGCGGCGTGAGAGACGGAGGCGGAGGTGGAAGCGGGTGCGGTGGCGCCGGGTAATGAGGCGGCGGGTGGGGGCGGGGGAGGCGCAGCCCACTCAGCCGCTGAGGGCGCCCCGGGCGATGACAGACCGCGAACACGTGCCGGCGGCAGTGGCGCGGGAGCCTCGCGTTGCAGCTTTTTATCTCCGTTTCATTCCGCTGTGCGGTGCATTCTTTAGAATGAGTCGCGAAAGACGTGGTCGCGCTACTATAACTACTTTTAATATCAGAGTTGAATGAAGCCTTAATATGTGATAACCGGTTTTTCCTCCGCTGATGAACTATGTGAAAAACACAAGAATGAAGAAAAAATGAGTTTTTTACCAAAACCTATGTATGAACGTTGTTACTTTATTACATACGCGCCGAGAAGATTCAGGCATTTGTGTATAATCTTTTCGATTTCCTCTTCGTCGAACATTGCTGGCACCGATATGAAACGCCATTTGTTTGAAAGCTTCTCTCTGGTCTGGATAAGAGCCTCCTAGCCAATTCTTCAATTCGAGGAAAAGACGAGAATCACTCCCCGCCAAGTCGGACTGCGCGCCGAATGACCAAGCGCGACCGATCTGCATCGGATGTAGTTTGGCTACAGCTCCACTGCGAGGGGCGTCTCCAGGAGTCAACGTTTCTCCTTTATTTGTGAGTCTACAGTGTGTACTCGACTCGTTCTTTTGTGAATTTCTGCTGCACTACTCCTTCTTGGAGGAAGCAGTCAACCGCACCTCCTTCTTCACGAGCTCATCTGCAATATGGCGGCAATATTCCTAGAGATTATAATGGAGAGGATGCACAAACGTTCAATGCACATCCCCACATCCTTCTGTTTGACTAGTGAATTAAAGTCTTGATCGATGTTCAAACGAAAACGGCCCGCGTATAATATTAATTTCCATGAAGAGCAGAAATAGAAAGAGGCTCCGGCCATGGGAGAGATGGCTATAGTTTTGTTAGGTACTCAAGAACTCGAAAAAATCTAACAACAGTGAAATAGTTTCGATTTTAATTAAAAAAATGTAAATATTTGATTAGGTTGTTTCGCTTATTCTCATACTGACCGCATCAATCACCTTGTCGTACTTAGTACGTCACTTCTTTCGACATACCTGACATCATGCGAGAGCAAGGCTTCAAGGAAGAATCTCCATTTACATATTTGCTACTTACATGTTGCATTATGGCCCGAAACCGTATTTTATATTCTTGATATGTACAAAACTGTTGTGTTTACAGCGTTTCTCAGTTTTTGTAGTATTCATGGAGACTTTTTGTTAAAAAATATTTATTTTAATGCAGTATGATATTTTATATGATGTTATTGAACACTGTGCCAGTTACTTTTTGGAAAATTCTTTTGAGTTATTAATTCAGAGGTTCCGAAACTTTTTATTCAGTATACCCTTTCAAGACACTTTTCTCCCACAAAATCCTAATCCGCTCCGTAATTTTTTTATGTTCACAAATCGATCTTTTAACGAATCATATTGATTTGTTGTTTTGAGTAACTAGTAAGTTGGAATACAAAAATAATACATCCATAAGGTCTTTTTTTTAATGAAATGTCTAAGAAATCAACTATTCGTGATTTAAGGTAACATGGAACATTTAATATAAATTTGAACGTTTAATAATGGACGATATATCATATTGCTACTTAAATTTGCTTTAAAATTAGTCTTTCTATAAGACAAGTGAATCCTTAAGTTTTAGGATTTTAATACTTGATTTGAAGTATTCTTGTCAAATCATTAGAGGTTTTCGCAGGACGCTAGGTTTTCTCTGACCACACTTTTGGAACGTCTGCCTCTTGCCATTTGGCATCATATTTTCGTCGGTTGTCACGAAGAGTCGCTCTGACGGGAAATTGCAACAACATACAAGGCTTAAAAAACAAAGGACCAAGTTTTCTAAAAGAGGTTTATGGACGACTGTGGGTTTAAATTTGATTAGCAAATGCGAATAATTCTACAAATATATTATAAAACTAGAGCTGTAATCTTCGATAAACGTTTTTTCGACAATGCAAATTTCAATGTTTGTTTTTATTTTCCTGACGTTGTAGGGTAAATAAATATACTTTAGAGCTTCTCAAAAGTGGGAGTCTGCATGATTTTCTTTCAGTTTCTGGGCGCATTGGAAATTAGTAATAGAGATATAGATAATTGTTAAAAGTGGATCGCTAAATTGGTTAACCTTCATAGCAGTCTGTATGTAGTTTACATTGTTCTCGTTTTTTCCTTTATGTTTTTTTTTGCATTTCAGCAAAACTATGTCAAAATTTGATACTTTTCAATTCAATGTCCTGAAACGCTTCTGAAAGAATAAAAGAGAACTTCTTGGGGAAGATTGTAGTAAATTTTACTCAAGTTCCTCAGATCCTAGAATAAAATCAGAGGTGCGTAATACATAATCAAACTTGAGTACGTTCATAGAACTAACACTGTATTCAGACTTCCAATATTTTTTTAAACATAAAATTTGTATTGTCACAAATATGTGAAAAATAATTATAGTTAAATTGCAAATATCGTTTATTGTGGTATTATTATTATTATTATTATTATTATTATTATTATTATATTATTGTTATTATTATTACAGTTCTGTAGTCCGTAAGGATCCTTAAAATATTAAACCATCGTTGTGTAAAACTATTTTTTGAACATTGACCGTCTTAGGTGTCTGAGGGCGTAAATTGATGTCACTGTCTCTACAGGGTTCAAGTCCCGACTTTTTTACACTAGTTAGATCGACATCAGCCGCTGACTGGAGGAGAGTTCTAACGACAGGGGCTCTGATTGGTAGTTTTCCGTGCTTTTTTCCAGCGAATGACACCAAGCGAATAACGGAGCGGTGCCCTAGCAAACTCCCTAATATTTCCTCCACTTTCTTGTCCTACCTTCACCCCCAAACTTGCACACACACTTACATGTAACACACTATCTCACATGACGGAAGACCGGTCGGGAACTTAGAACTTGCCCCGGGCTGGGGCGGTGCCCCAGTACTAGGAGATGCCTGGTTGGGGGAAGAACCCACGAGTCGACGTTTAGGTCGGCGTTAGATTTCGCCATCCAGAGAGGGATGATCATATCCAGCTCTCGATGGAAACATAATCAATACACTTACGGAACTAATGACCCTAGCAGTTGACGCGCCCAGAATCACTAATCAGTTAACCAATCAATCAGTTAACCAATCAATCAATCAATTAATAAATCAATTAATTAATAAATCAATAAATCAATTAATCAATTAATTAATAAATCAATTAATCAATCAACTAATCAATCAATTAATCAATCGATCATTCTTTGGAACCTTGACCTTAATTTTTTCTGCGCCGCTGCTTGTCAGACGTGAAAGGAGCCTCTCGTGGCCGCTGACTTGAAAGAGCGCGCCTTTTTCCGATTTCGCGCCGCTCTCGCTCGCGGCGAACGCTTTCTGTCCGCGGTTCGATCGGGGGTCGCAAAGGAAGCGAGTGAAAAGAGTTCACCACGTGATGTTCTTACCGCCATCGAGGTGGAGTCATTGATTGATTGGCCTCCATCCGCGTTTTTTAGTGTCGTCGAACACTGCCAGCTACTGCTTTGAGTAGAAAAGAAGTGTGCATGGCTCACTCTATAGTGGAGCTTAACCCATGAGTAGGGGCAGCTGGGGCAACTGGCTCTAGATTTATTTGGGTCCTAAATATTTTGTTTCGTTTAAAACAAATAAATGTATTTATTTCTAATTCAAATGAACCACTTTAAGTTATTTCTGTTGCATGGAAAAATGAATCCTTGTTACGTTACTACCTCTAAAATAATGTAAGAACATGTGAATTGTCCACATGATTGCCATAAAGTAGGTTACAATGGTCACGGAGAGTTTGTTAGAGATCCAGGGAACAACTTTGACAGGGTGGATAGAATTTCGTATGTCTGTTGAATACTACTGAAAAATTATTAAAAAGCTCGTGTTGAAACTGCCTAAATTGTTTAGTAGATTAATGATATGCCGAGAAAGGTTTTACCATGTTGATTACCATTGAATCAAATTGTCACAACTTAAAATCTAAATAACTTGGTGGTGGACATTACAGACAGTCAAGCTGATTTGTGTCATTTGTAACCCCAGATGCAAATCATGTTGTGCAACATTCTAAAAATTCTGAACTTCTCCTTTTAGATATGATATTTACGCTCACTTTTACATGTTTAGTAAACTTTTCAGTTTTTAACAGTTTTTTTATAGATGTAATTTTATTTTTCATGGGAATGGGGTCCGATATGTCCACAGTTAGATTCCACGTCCCCCCTTTGAATTACAAGAAAAATTCTAATGGATCATGTTCATTTCCGTTTCTTAATATTATGTTATGGTTTCTGATTGATAATCTCACGTATTTTTGTGTTAAGAGTTGGTTGCACTTTTACAAACATTCTCTTGGTTGTAAGGTAGATACGTATGTATAGTTATAAAGATATTCCATTTTTTTCGGAAATAATATTATTCTTTGTTATTTAGTACAATATAGTAAATAAAGCAAAAAATAGCATCATTTTATCAATTAATAATTCCAAATAACTTCCGTGCATGAAATACTTGTAAATTATTGTATTAAGCTCTTAAGATCAAAACTGGCCCCAAACAGAATCAACGCAAGTAAGGAGAAAGAGAGTCGAAGAGCCAAGTTGAAATTGATGGTTATTCATGGAGAGAATCCTCAGTAATTGGATGAGAGAATGGCAGCGGCAACGTCTAGATGAATGGAACTCAGCAGCCGCTGCTAGGAAAATAAATATGAGTGAAAGTTATAACGCTTGGCTATGTTCTTACAAACATGAAGCCAGTCAAAGGTGCCTCTGACTGCGAGGTTCTAGGTTCGAATGTCGACGGTGGCAGGATTTTCGACACTAGCCAGATAGCTAGGTTGAGTCCTGTCGCTGTCTTGAGGAGAATTCTAACGGGTGGCTGCTCTGATCCGTAGTTTTCCGTGGTTTCTCCGATTAATACCAGGCGAATGCCGGAGCTGTACCCGAACAACCTGGCCACGGATTAGCGCGATCTTTCCTTCCTCCAGCTTGTCCTATCAACTATTACTTACAAACACTAACTTACACACATCTTACATGCACTACATTACCACACATGCTGGGGGAATTGTCGGGAGCTTAGCGCTTGTCCCGGCTGGGCGGTGCCCTGCTGGTGGGAGATACCTGGTAGTGGGAACCCCTGTTAGCCGACAGTGGGTTGGCGCCGGATCTCACCGCATAACGGGGAAAGATCGCAATCACCTCTCGAGGAAAACATATGCACTACACTTATGGGACTAATGACCTTAGCAGTTGATGCGCCCGGCATACTAATTAATCAATCGAAGAACCCGTCAAAGGCGATTGCGGTTAGAGAGCGTAATAATTAAGTTCATGTTTAGAAGGAGCGCGGAATTTGTCTTTAACATAAGGAACCCCTGTGAATCAACTGCGGCAGGCCTGCTTTCACTGGGAGCCCTGCCCAGGAGCGCTCGAATCAACATTGTTGCGAGTCGCGCACTCACCGTCGTCGCCCTCGTTCACGCATTATTGGAGCTATCAGGTGGTACGTGCATGCCATTTTATTGACCAATTGTTATGTTGCTGAACAACACTGCTAGAAGACAGTGTTGGCCATGGTCGGAATGGAAGCGAGTGAAAATAAATCACATGACGGTCTTAACTGTCATCGAGGTTGAGGCATTAATTAATAGACTGAATATTCTTCAGTCCACGGTCGGAATTTGGTTTTTGTCGTCAAAAGCTGAAAGCTGGTGCTTTTAAATATAATAGAAGAGGGGCTAAAATGTACCCTCTGGTGAATCTTATTATAGCATGGTTCAGGGTAACATGTTGCTGGATGTACGTGCGCGTGCATATTTATTTGCTTCATACTCTAAAATGTTTCAAAATTGTTATGTTATGTCTGCGTTATTGGGTGGAAATTCCCTGTCCAACCGTAGTAAGTTGGCGAGTGTTTGCTTGAGCGATGTCTTAAAAATCGTATAAAGCTGTCAACCCTCTTATATCAACGAAAGAGAGGGGATTATTCTGTTTAAAATGAAGTGAGAAGGGCAATGAAGCCTTGCAGGTTGTGCAAACGTGTGAACGCCAGTGGCATTGGCAAATTTTGTATTCATATTTATTAGGCAGAGGTACGTGTACAAAATAGACGAGTGGAGGTAGAAAATCGTAGTTGTACGAACCGCTGCGGTCTTTCGGTGGAGTAAGCGCTACTCGAAAGTCATCTCAAAGTACGTGTTTCGAAGCCTCTTGAGGGCTCGTCGTGTTTTTCAAGCAGTTCTGGGAACGAAACAAATTAAAAAGCTTCCTGGAACGTCGTGCAGCTTCAATCTTTTATTTCGCCGGGGCATTATATGGTATATCCCCTTTAAAGAGGCTAATGCTTTATCGATTGGCTGGATGTGGGCCGCGGGAGACGAGGTCTGCGTGCTGAGAGCACTAATATGATTAAATAATTGAGTGTTTCCTTAGGGATATTTTTACGCCCGAGGAGGAATTTTGTAACCAGAATTGGGGATGAGAAACTGCAGTTTCCTTTTTGCTTCCTGCACGCTATTACGCTCCCTTCTGCTCTTTCATAGTGCGTGCCGAAGAAAAGGTTAATGAAGAGGGACGTAGGCGTGAGGTGAGGGGCGCAGGGGCACCGTGGCCCTCTGAACATTTTTAAAGGGACCATACACATAGTCTACGTTTTAAAATATTTTATTTTCTTCAATATTTCTAAATCCTTTATATTCTCCCTTTGAACAGACAATTGAAGATTCATTAAAGTTTTATTTTATTTTGATCACTTCAGGAACAGCTGAGGTCATTCGCGGCCATTATTTTAGGCATAAGAACATTTTAAAAATTATAATAAACACAGAAAACGGTATTACAATAATTTACATTAATTTTTCACTAAAAGTAAATTAGAATAATTGTATACATATGTATAAAATGTCTGCTGCTTATTCATAATAAATGTAATAGATCCGCAGTTGATTAAAGACAGTTATTAAAGAGAAGATTATTGATTATTGAATTTCACATTAAAACACAGTTTTACATATTTATTGAAGCACATTGCAATCACGACGTTTCGACAATTGTTGCATTGTTTTATCAGGTGCTCGAGGTTATAGAATGTACAAAAGGAAAAGCCAATATTTTAACAAATCGATAAACAAGAGTAGAATTGAGATATCAATCGTCTGTATGTAAACGAATGTGCCATGTTTGGACGGTTCTAGTAGGTCTCGGTTTTGTCTAGCCTAGCGAGAGTCGTGGGGAGCTTGAATCGGAGGAGCGATTCACGGGGAGCACCTTTACTCGTGGGAACGCCCTTGAGCCCTGTCGGTACAAAGGCGCAGTGTACGGAGCGCCCTGCCCGGAGGTGGAGGAGAAGGCCACGGCGACGGCGGAGGCGTGGGATGGTGGCGAAGGCGGCGGCAGCGGTTGAAACAGTGGCTGGTGATGGGTTACGGTCGCCGGTGCAGAGGGGGCAGAGGCAGAGCTGCAGACGACGATGGTGGCAGTGGCTGCAGTGGGTGGTAAAGGAGGTTACGGTTTCCGGGGCAGTGGAGGGGGGTGAGGAGGAGGAAGAGGAGGCGGAGACGCAGGCGGTAGTGAACCAGTGGTGGTGGCGGTGGCGGAGGAAGTGCGAGTGGACGGAGAGAGGACGGTGCTTGTGGAGACGCATGCCACTGCGATGGGGGAAATGGCGATTGCAGTGAAGCTTGGGGGGGTGGAGGCGACACTAGTGGTGGCGGTGGTGCTGGTGATTGAGGCGACGGCGACAGTAGTGGTGGAGGTGACGGAGACGATGTTGGTGATGGGGTGGAGGTGTTGGTGTTATTGGTGGCGGTAGGGGTGGCGCCCGTGGTGTTGGTGGGGGTTGGTGACGGTGGTGGGGTGGTGGTGGGGGCAGCTGGAACCCGGCCTGGGCGGTTTGTTGGCAGTGGTTGCTGGATGAGAAGCATCTCCAAGTTTATTCAACGGACCCACATTAGGCTTCCTCCCATGGTCAAGGAGCACGGGGATTCCTGCGTTAATAAGGCGTACGCCGTCTTGACAGCGTTCAGCGCTGTGCAGTAGCCTTTGAAAACCAGTGAATTGTTATTTGCCACATCAAATTGCCAATCCATCTTTTTTGGAATTAATAACAAATACAAAAGGAAAAGCCATAAAATATTATTATGGCTGTATATAATTATATGGTAATTAAATACATTTTGTGCTTGTCTTTAAATGTATTAAGTTCTGCAATTCATAAAATAAAATCAAAGTTGTAAATATGATACTAACACTTGAAGAGTTGTTCAAATTGTTAGTTTTGATGAACACATTGTTGGATTAACAACACAATAGAAACGTAAGAAAAAAGTAGAGCTGAGCTTGTTAGGTGTAAAACAAAAAAAGTAAGATATTCATTCATAATAGGTACATCAAAAACCTAAAGTAACATACAATAACATACATTACATTAATACTAAGGACTGTTACTATTAACACACATCTCGGGTGCAATAACGGTTTGAGCGAACAAGGTCACGCCAGATTTTTTCGGTTTTCTTCAGTTTTCCCTGCTTGTTCCTCAATCGTTGCTGCATCACAATATTCTCAATCATCAATCAATAATTGCACCTGTAGTGCTACGTCGTGACATTTAGAAATTTTCACAGACAAAAATGATTTTGAAAAAAAATGTTTGATAATTGACAGAGAAAATTTTATTTTACTATTATATATAAATTAGTTCAGAGCGTTCTTTATCCAGTTTATAATAATAATTTTATTGTTATTATTATTTTTATTTATTACAAATTATTAATTCAAGGAGAAAACTCGTACTTCTTGCAGATTAACTTGGCTCTTTATTCACTAAAGAGATCGAAAAATCGCATCATTTTTATTCTACGTGTTTAATTGACAGCCTCATAGACATTTGCTGCAGGTGACGCATATACCCATTTCAACACAAAGCTTTGTGAAGCCCAATTCTAACGAGGCATACAGGAGTTATATCTAGATCATTTATGTACAATCCTGTTAATGATAACTACTAGTAACAAGGTCTTGTGCTAGTAACTGTTTGCTAGTGAACACTAATTAGTAGAGGACTAACTGCCGAAGTCGTAGTGTGGAGTTTGCACTTGGTTCAAAGGACTCGTAATGCAGCGGTGGGCAGAGGCGCCGCTGCTTGTTGATTAGCGCCGTGCATCTTCATCAGCGCTTCGCAGCATCTTCTTTAACTCGTTGACGGGGGCGGGGGCGGAGGCGCAGGTGGGGGTTGGGGGCTGAGGCTGTGACGGAGGCGCAGGCGCAGGCGCAGGCGGAGGCGGAGGCGCAGGCGGAGGCGCAGGCGCAGGCGGAGGCGGAGGCGCAGGCGGAGGCGCAGGCGGAGGCGCAGGCGGAGGCGCAGGCGGAGGCGCAGGCGGAGGCGCAGGCGGAGGCGCAGGGCGGAGGCGCAGGCGGAGGCGCAGGCGGAGGCGCAGGCGGAGGCGCAGGCGGAGGCGCAGGCGGAGGCGCAGGCGGAGGCGCAGGCGGAGGCGCAGGCGGAGGGGCAGGCGGAGGGGCAGGCGAAGGATGAGAAGAAGGAGCAGGAGACGGAGGAGCAGGCGGAGGCGACACTGACGAAGTCGGCATCCATCGCGCGTTGATTGGGCAGATCGCGCCCGGGGCTTCAGACACTCTGCGGCAGCCGCGCCAGACGCCGACGCCTACTCAGATGCCGCCGGAACGTGCGAAGCGCAGGGAAATTCGCGGACTGCCGTCCACGCTGGTTACCCCGCCCCCGTCAGACGCTCGCCTCTCGCTGCCTGCCGTCCCCTGTCCCCCTCCCCCACTCTACTCACGTCCTTCTTGCCCCCCTTCCCGCCCTTCTCCGCTCCCTCTCCGCCTCTCACTGCCCGCCGCCCGTCACTGTTGGTGGCGTCAGTTCTGAGCCCGCCATCCTTCCCGCCGTTCATTTCTCCGCTTCGCTGATTTATCTTCCGCCCCCGAGGTTCCCTAGCGCTCAGCTTGCGTCTCATCCTCCCTGCCTGTCTTGCTCTTTCCGTCCATTCCGTTCCGACACGCCCTCTCCACCGCGTCTCAGTCTCGTCTCCCGCTCCGGCTTGCGTTCTGACGCTCCGATAGTTCGGCCCGGACCGTCCCTCCAACCTCGGTTTCACGGGCTGAGTGTAGTTTAGCTGTCTCCGCAGCGACTTTAACCGGGATACGCCAGGGTTCGAGTTCCGACGGTGCTGAACTTTCGACAGTAGCTGCATAGCTAGAATGAATTCGACCGTTGTCTCGAGGAAAACTAGCGTGCAGCTGTTTGTGATCTGTAGTTTTCCTTCGTTCCTCCAATCAGAACCAGGCGAATGCCGGATCAATGCCCTAAAAGACGGGCCAAGGACCGCGCGCGATCTTTCCTTCCTCTTCCGTGTCCTTTTCTCGCCTTCTTACTTACAAACACACGCGAGCGCGCTTGCATGCACTACACTATCACATTTGTCAGGAAGCAAGTCAGAAACGTGGAGCTTACCATGGTTGGAGCAAAGCACTGCCGGAGGACATTCCTAGAGGAGTAATTCTCCCGCAAATCTCTGTAGGTTTGTGTCAGATCGCACCATCTAGGGGGAAGTAATATCGCCTCCTCCAAACTAAAATATTCACTTCACGAATGGTTCTAAAGGCCATAGTAGTTGCCGAGCCAGGAAATATCAATCAACTAAACCAATGAAATCGATCTTCAATCCACCTTGGTCTCCTCTATCACACTTCGACCTCCTCTGTCCCATCTGTCTTACGGCTAATCTCTGTTCCGTTCATCCTATCTCTATTCCCTGTCACATTCCTGTTTCTTCCATCCCACCACTCTTCTCTTCGTCCTGCCTCGTCGCCCCTCCGTCCTTCCCTCCGTGCGCAGCGCTGCGGCGGCAGCCGCCAGCCCCTCTCCCGCGCTCTGCCGCCACCGTCCACGCCGCCGCCGTTCTTTATGCGGGAGCTTAAATGTGGCCTCCGTCGTCGGAGTCAGTGGCTCGAAAGCGCTTTTAAATGTATTTGCAGAACGCACCAAAATAGACGCTGCGTTTTGTTTTGGCTCCGCGGAGCTCCGCTCGACATCTTCCCCGCTGCTGCGTCTAATTCCCCGCCCCCGCCCCCGCACTCTCGCACTGTTTGGTTTCGCCTCCCCAATTCCCCTGAAACGCCGGCGCTGCGCCTTCCCTACCCATCGTCGCTGGCGATTGTTCTTTTCCTACATCTGCGGTTTCTCTTTTCAAACATTGTTCCTGTCTGTCTGGTTCTACAAAGGAATTGTTTTCTTCTTTCGCTTTGATCTCCTGTCCCATTCGAGTCGGCAATTAATATTCATGTTGTTAGTGCAAAGTACATTTCTCAACACAGAACATACAAAGTGTCCCTTGCTCTATTCATTGCATATTCTCACACTGCCTTGATAATGGGTTCCACTTTTGGTGAACTTCACTATCAGATTAAAAGTAGAATATAAGGTGTAGACATTCGTCTTCAATAGAATTCGAAGACGTGACCTTTTTTAAACACAGGAACAAGCACAGGACATTGCTGGAAACTAAGCGGCTATAAGCTTATTTTGTACTCAATAAGCTTATTTTGTACCTGGATCCTTCCTAAATTGTTTACGCTCTGTACGCCTAGCTGCCCGCGCACATTGCCAAATTAAGAGATATACACGCAGTAAAGATATCGTTTGAACGTAACTGATAGGTCAGTTTTTCACGCCCTTTATATTCTAAATTGTGACATTTAGTATTTGTAATATTAAATTATTTTGTAGAAATTAATAACATATCTAATCGTGAATATCATATAATCGAGTATATTAGGAAATAATCCTTTTGGCACTATTTTTACTGTTGTTTGTATCTGTATTCAACTCCAAATGTATACCTTCAGTCGTAAGAAACTTGCAACACTTCTCATGCGGGGGGCGGGGGGGGGCTGAATAATGCCTTTCAGAGTTGCTAGCGGGAGGATGTTTCCATCTTCAGACTTTTTATACTGGAAAAGTCCCAAGAAATCATTGTTATTTAGATATGTTGACAGAAGTAGAAAGAAAATATTATACTGGGGTTAACCATTATATTATTTGGCGTAATCTCATTGGCATTAATTGCATAAGTATAAACATAAAGAAACCGAAGATATTAGAAATTTTGAATCCGCAACTGATACTTTCTCGACTGGACGGTCTGTGCTTTGAACATTGTGGGATTTTGTGCGTAAATGTGGCGCTGTGGCTTCCTGAACTAAAATTCACACGGATGGTTGCTCTGAACGGACAAGATTTCCTAAGCGCCTTGACCTCCATCTCCAAAACTTCGCGTTCCGATTGCACCAAAGTTGTTACCGTGCATTTACGAGGGGAACTCTCGAATGCAGCCCGTTTGGTTTTCCTCGTCAGAGAGTAAATAGAAGACATCCTCGGCGAGCTCGGAGCGCGACAAACAGAGATCTTCAGTCAAGAGAACATTTCCCTGTAGCTGTCAACGTTTTTTTTCCGGTGAATTGAAGAAGAATTAATTTCGAGGGATGCGCAGCCGGATTATTTTGTTTTTCTTTCGACGAAATTCCGACGAGATGTGGTCGCACAGAAGACGTCTGTTGCCCTGTACGTGGTTATGATACAAACTAAATTCTATTAGAAATGATAAACTTCAACGTTTTTTCAAAAATCATTTCCATGTTCTTTTGCAGTAAATCCCCTACATAAAAGTTCGCGGAAACGAAACATAGGATATACAATCAGCGCAATGTTTACGGTCGTCACTTGAACCACGTTTTGTTCGGATCCAGCTCTGCGGCGACTCTCACCGAGTGGTTCTGGGGTTTTCTTTTAAGTAGTTGTGGTATGTTTATTTTGTCAAAACTCTTGACGGGAAGTCAATTTTTATTAAGAGGCTCATAAATCGCAGTACTTCAATACATACGATGGCTCAACATTTTAGTCCGTACATCAATGTGACTATGGAATTGTGGCCCTCAATGATTGAACGTGGGAAGTAAATTATTTTACAGTCACACGACCGCCTGTAACACACCATACAATCATTAATTTCAAACCACATTATTCGAACAAAATCGATTGTATTAAGCCTGTACCCTATTAATGGAACTTAATTCATCGAAATGAAACATTAATGAAGTAATCACGAGAGAGCTCTGGTCACATAAATCGGAACACTATTCTTCACTTCCAAAAAAAATTAAACATGCAGCGCTGTCACATGCACTCTGAAAAATCGTTGTAAACATCTTGTTAAAGCTTGTAATTTTAATCCTGCTAATAATCATTTGTGTAATATTATTTTAAACTTAACAGACTGATGTCAAGTTATTTTTTATAACTCAGATTTGGCACCGTTTAAATCTGAAAGCGTTTCTCTTGCTTTTTACGTATGGAGTTTTACCTCCAAACGTTTTGCGTTCTGAAATACGAAGTAATTTTTTTTAAGAATACAGTGCTAATTTTTAACAGATCTGAAACCTTAAAGCAATTGTTGAGAGGTAGAAGAGAGGAGAAGCAATAGATGTCTAACGGCGTGACAGCTCTAACACTTAGAGGAGGAGGTTGATGGATCGATTATATCGTCCATCCTGGTGCGTCAGCTATGGTCATTATTCCCATAAATGAAGTGCCTGCTTTCATCACGAGAGGCGATGGTGTTCTTCCCCGCTGGACGTAAGCTCCGGCGCCGAATCGCACTTCGGCTTGTGATTGGCGGCTCCAGCCAGGCATCAGGAAGAGAACGGAACATTTTAGCTTTTGTTTGCATTTGTCTTGGAATTCTTTATGATCTATTTGTTGTCCTTGGCCGTCTTCTAAAAACAATTAAATATTTCTTCTATTGTTTCATTTCTTATAACATTTTTGTTAACGGAAAAACGACTTGATTCAGTGAATAATATGGTTACAAGGTTGTTGTTACAAAAAACTTCGCTAAACTGAACCAAGTCAAAATGTTATAAGAAAAGAAGCAAAAGAAGACGTATTTAATTGTCTTTAAAAGATGGCCAAAGACAACATAAAGAGATCGCTCACGCGGTCCATGAACCGTTTAAAGAGACTGGTCCCGAATACCTGTGACATTGATCGGACAAACCAAACTACCAATTAAAACAGTCGTAATTCTCTTCCAGACGGCGAGTAAACTCTGCCTAGCTATGTAGCAAGTATCGGAAATCCTGCCATCGAGACTCGAACTAGAACTCAAGGACTTTCCAATCACAAGCTCTTCATTTACATCCGATGATTCTCCGGCGGTAATTCTACCGCTGTTTCATTCTTAATACAAGAAAATCGTGTTATTGGGGAATCGTTTGCATAGGAGTATGTAACGTGAGAGAAAATTCGTAGAGTAAATGTAATTCATAGGAAGCCCTATATAGACTTAACCAACTACTTTTTGTAGGAGGTAATGCAGCCGCCAGCCGCCGGCCAGTGGCAGTCTGCGCCTTCCCTTTACATCGCCGGGCGCGCTGTTATTTACGAGCCCTCCGCCATAAAATGCGGCCTTCGCCTCCCTCCCAATCGATTATCGCGCCGTCGATAATATGATGGGAGCACTTGGAGAATAATAGGCCCGGTCAGCGTGCGGCGCGTGTGGCGACTCCCCTTCGCGGGGATCGACCCCCCCGCAGCCCACCCCGCTGCTGGCAACCGCTCCCGACCCCCGCTCCCGACCCCCGCTCCCGACCCCGCTGCCGACCCCGCTGCCGACCCCGCTGCCGACCCCGCTGCCGACCCCGCTGCCGACCCCGCTGCCGACCCCGCTGCCAACTCCCGCTCCCGACCCCCGCTCCCGACCCCCGCTCCCGACCCCCGCTCCCGACCCCCACTCCCGACCCCCGCTCCCGACCCCCTCTGCCGACCCCGCTGCCGAACCCGCTGCCGACTCCCGCTCCCGATCCCCGCTCCCGACCCCCTCTGCCGACTCCGCTGCCGACCCCGCTGCCGAACCCGCTGCCGAACCCGCTGCCGAACCCCTCTGCCGACCCCGCTGCCGACCCCGCAGCCCACCCCGCTGCCGACCCCACTGCCGACTCCCGCTCCCGACCCCCTCTGCCGACCCCGCTGCCGACCCCGCTGCCGACCCCGCTGCCGACCCCGCTGCCAACCCCCGCTCCCGACCCACGCTCCCGACCCACGCTCCCGACCCACGCTCCCGACCCCGCTGCCGATCCCGCTGCCAACCCCGCTGCCGACCCCGCTGCCGACCCACGCTCCCGACCCCCGCTCCCGACCCCCGCTGCCCACCCCGCTGCCCACCCCGCTGCCCAGCCCGCTGCCCACCTCGCTGCCCACCCCTCTGCCGACATCACTCTTAACTCGTCGTAACCATGTTCCTCGCCCAGCTTCTAAGTCTCCTCCTAACCTTCATCCTAATCCCGCTATTTCCACTTCAAACATCGCTCGTTTCCCCGATCCTTCTCCTGCTCCTGATGCATCCCCTAACCCTGCCCCCGGCGCTCCCTGACACCAGTCCTAACTCTCCAGACCTCGGTCCTAACTTCACTCACACTTCCCGCTCCTCTCTCCGCTTCTCACTCAGTTCCTTCGCGGCTTCTCTCCCCGCTCTTCACTCCAAAGTGTAGGGGGATTAACGGGCAAGGGGGAGTGGGGGAAATACGACCGCTGGATGTAATCGAACGATCCCCACGAGCTTAGCATAGAAATACAAGTCAATAATAAGTATTTGTTAATAATGCTAAGCTATATAAGAATATTTACCTATGCTTCGAGGAGAACCTACTTTTGTGTAGTGGACTGCCCAGCACGTTTTCAGTATTAAAATTGTTTTATATAAAGACGATGTTTTACAAAGTACAAAAAAAAGGTCGTACTAGTATCAACACCTGCAACCTAGCCTCGCCTATTTAGCTACGTGCACTAAAACACACTGCACGACAGTGATAAAACAAAACGGAAAAATGAAAAATCAAAAAAAAACAAAATGAATAAACAATCTGTTGTCGAGACGAAGTAATTTTTGAATGATATAATTAATTCATGTTTAATTAGTTCAAATATATTCATGGATTGAAGACAAGCAAGTTAAAGGTATCTCGCGGTTTAGACTGGTACTAGTTCCAACCTTTCTCATCATGCTCATCACGCAAGGTAACCTCTATTCTCAGTTGACTCATTGAAGAAGCAGGCTAGCTACTTTAAAAGATTTTCAAAACATAGATTCTGACATCCTTCATTAAAAATACTCATTCTCACTGTTTTCTGTGACGCCATTTTGATTTCCTACTCATCATTACTGCCTTTCGATCAGACCGTCCGTGGTTACACACCACCTCAGCCTGTGATTTGCGGCGTCCCCGCTGCCAGCGCTGAGGCATCTGCACGTCCCCGCAGGTCGTTCTTGCTCGTCGGCGCGCAGCAGCGCTGGCCAAGTGGAGCGTCACGTGCTGCTCTCCTCTTTCGAGCCCCGCTCTCCGCAGCTCTCGCGTCGCCGACAACGCGCACTTCCGCCACCCGTCCCTCCCGGCGCGGCCTCGTTCCCGCGACAGCTTCCGCCCGCCGCCTACGACCGCTGCTTAAGCTCATTATGGCCGCCTCGCCCCGTCCCGCCCCGTCTCGCCCTGTTCCACCCGCCTCTACCCGGACGTCGCCCCGGCCTCGCCCCGCCCCCGCGCCCCCCCATTCTGCACCACTCCGTCCCACTGCACTCCACTCCGCCCCATTCCACTCCTCTAAGCCGCACTCCGCTCCGTGCCGTTCCGCCTGACCACCCTCCGCTCCTACCCACTCCCACCCACTCCCACCCACTCCGACCCACTCCGACCCACTCCGACCCGCTCCGTCCCGCTCTGTTCCATCCTGCCCCATCCCATCATGCCCCGTCCCTCTTACTCTGCACTCACCCTGCCCCTCAACCTCCTCGACCCGTACCATCCAGTCGCACTCACTCACCCCTTCCGCCCTCCATCCAGCTGTCCCCTGTCTCACCACTCAGCTGCGTCCCAGCCACTGCTCTCCCCCGTCCCCAAAGCGCTTTGCACCTTTCCTTCACTGCATCGTGACCCTGCCACCTTATCTACGTCTTCTGCTACATCGCTCACGTGTCCGTTTCTTCTCGGCCTCGTGGCCACCTCGTCTCGGCTTCGTGTCTACCTTGTCTTGGCCTCGTATCCTCCTCGCCTGGGTGTCTACTCCACCTCGTCTCCACTTCCTCGAACTCGCCCTGCACTCGATTCGGTCCCGTCCTTCGCCGTACCTCCCCATCCCGCCTCCGTTAGCGCGCCCGCCGCCCGCAACGCTGTGCCCACGACGGCGCGGAAAATTGGCGCTGGTCGTCGTGTGTTTTTAGTCTCGGAATTTGAGGGGCGTGGCTCATTTGCATTGCCCGCCCTGCTCCAGACCTCGGTCGCCGCCCCCCACCCCCGGCCGCCTCTTCCATTCCCTCCTCTGCGGACGCCAAACGCCCCCGACCCCGCTGTCGCCCGCGATCCCGCTCCCGTTCCCGATACCATCCCGCTCACATCTACGCTCCAGCCCCCGCTCTAGCCTCTGCTCTAGCCCCCGATCCAGCCCCCACTCCTGCCCCCACTCCTGCCCCCGCTCTTGCCTCCGCTCCCGCCCTCGCTTCCGTTCTCGCTCCCGCTCTCGCTCCTGCCCTCTCGCTCCCACCCTCGCTCCTGTCCTCGCTTCCGCCCCCACTCCCGCCCCCGCTCCCGCCCCCGCTCCCACGCCCACTCCCGCCTCCGCTGCTGCCCGTCGCTCTTCGCGACCTGCTGCCGAGAGAGAGCTCTGCCGTCTCGACGGCTGCGGCGGCGGGAACGGAACGGAAAGGGCTGCGATGGGCGGGGCGCGGGGCGCGGGCGCAGGGCGGCTCAAGGGCTGAAGGGCCGCTGCATTCGGCGGTGAAAATGAGGTCGAGGCCATTTCGCCGCGGAGGCCGGCGCTCTCGTCGGACTGAGGCGGCGCGCGTTGGGACGAATGTGGCGCTATGATTAATGCCCCTCGGGGGCGCGGATCTGGAGGGGACGCATTTAATCACGTCCCTGGAGCCAACGCGCCGTTTCTTGTACAAAAATCCCTTATGTTTGAGAAGCAATGTGTCTGGCTTGGTGATCTCCAATTAGACGGCGTCAGATGGCTGTCAGCTCGATGGCCGTTGATGCCATGCTGCGCGAGAGGCTGCCATGCACTGCTGTTATCGTTCGCGTCGTAACAGCGTGGTTCACCGAGGGAAAGTTGTAGCACAGTGTACTAAACATATTTAGTAAGCGATCATATAGTAAATACAATTATTCGTGTGGTAAGGTGCACTAAACATAGTTTTTAGTTTCGATTAGTAAATCAGAGAATTGAAAATCGTAAGTCAATGAACAAAGAGAATTCTCAGTGACACTATACTTCTTTCGAATATAAAATCATTCGTTGGAATCTACGTTTCATGTTGTTACACTTACTAAACACTGTGTGGTAAGCACGCTTTCTCAGAAATCTGAACGATTCGAATGGTTATAGAGCCCATGGAAGTTTTCATACGAAAGGTTCACTCAGTGAATTCATTTTTCAAGATTCATATACCAAAAATGGCCTTATCGTATTTATCATATACAATTAATTACTAATAAACAACATAGATATTACGTTCGTAATATTTCCTTCTGGAGAGCAAAGTTGTACAATAAATTCGACCTTGGAACAATTCATATGTTTGGGACAGTACATTCCCCACAACTGTCAACCATTTCCTTTCACGCATATTTTTTATAGTGAAATAATACACGCACAGCGAAGAACTTGTCGTTATTCCAAAAACCTATCTCGCTCCTAATACAGTCGTCTAGACGTCTATGAGGCACGCAGGTTTCCAGTGCAACGGCGGCCTTCAAATTATTGCGTAACTGCAGCGCTATCAGTGAGCCTAGTTTATTTCTATTCCAACGTCTTTGGCCCCGAGATCTCACTTATATAGCATTTTCCTAATGTCTTTAGTCCTGGGGTTATTGTGTTTTTTTCTTTCTTTCTTTCTTTCCCGTACTCTCAAGAAATTGCATATCTGAAATTTCAAAATATTCATTGTTTTCGACCATTATTTTTGTTTCATTTCATTAAAGCGTATTTAACAATGGTATACGGGATTTCAATGCCAATAAGAGTTTTTTCGCTCACTGTTAAAGTGTTATTGACTTGTCACAATTTGGTTGAAAGATGAACTATCAGCGGGTTCGTTGAAACGCAGAGTGTTTTTATTTTGAATTTCGTGGTGCGTCTATTTAGCTGCTGGGGCATCGTTAGAGGGCAACCGTTCCAGCGTGACATCATCAAAACACGTGTTGCGGCGTCGCCACTCGCGCCAATCGAACGGCCCTCAATTTCGGCTGCGGCGAGGGCAGGCGAGGGCGGGCGAGGGCGAGGGTGGGCGCCAGGGCGAGGGGCGGGGTCAGGGCGCGAGTGGCGAGCGCGCTCGTGTAATTAGGAGCGGGTGGGCAAGCGTGAGATGGCCGGTGGGGCGGCCGGAGGGCGAGGGGCAGAGCGACTGGCGGCGCCTGTGATTGATTTACGAAGGGCGGTCGCTGCGGCCGCGCCCGCCACCTGGCTCCCGCCCGCAGCCCCGCCCCGACCCGCCCTCCTCCCCGGAGTCGCTTTGTCCCTTCGCCTCCCCGCCACGCGCGCCCTGCCCATCGCCGTTCCTCCTTCCGCCCTCGCCGCCCTCTGCCACCCTGCCCGCCGTGGCCTCCTCGCCCTTTTGCCTCCCCAATGTCCACTTTCCCAACTCGTTCCATTCTTCATCTTCCACTCGCAACTCTCCCATCTTACCTCTTCTCATGCCCACCACTCGGACCCGCTCTTCACCACCGTCCCTTTCAATCGTCGATCGTCCCTTCCCTCCTCGCCTGAACTTGCCGCAGGCCGCTCCGGCGGGCTCCACCTCCTCCAAGGTGGGCGCCCAAGCCCCCCCTCCCCTGCGCTTCTCCAGGGCCTCCAGCCCAGCGGCTGGCAGACGCCGGGGCGACGCGACGGAAAGCCCTTCCCCGGAGCTCTCTGCAACACGTGCGCCGACCACGCCTACAACGCGCGTGCTTTGCTTTCAGGCAGTGGCAAGCGACGTGCAAATTTCTTGCCTTCAGTTTTTTGTGAAAAGATAATGACTCAGGATAATGGTTCTGGTTAGATGTTTACACTCGAGAACAATATTACTAGTAAAGAAAGAGCAGATGTGTTTTTTTTCTTTTTTGAGTTCTTATTAGTGAGAACGAGCTGCAGTAGGTCTTCGATGGGTTTTTTTAATCGTTTTGTGGGATCGATCAGTAAGCCGGTTTCTTTTACGAAATTTCCTGGGCATTGGACATTTCTTGGAAGATTTGCATTTCCTTCGATTACCTTTGTCGTAATGCGCGCTGTAAAAAAATACTGTGAAGTGTTTCAATAAATAATGTATTACCGTTGTCTAAATAATGATTTTGTAATGTAAATGCCACTTAAGTGTTTGTTTCTTTGAAATATTTTATGTCCATCTTGGGGTTCTCCCGTACATTTTGCATTTCGTTTCACTTTCATTATTATCTTAATTATCTTCGCTATCATACCCATTGCATCGTCAATTGTGTTTCACAATCCCTTTAGCACCTGAAGGCTCTGTAAAACGAAGTAAATAAGTAAATAAATTTATTAAAATGAGTTACAAAAGTGACATTTTTTGTTTTGTCACACACTATTTTAGTGAAGCTGAATTTTTATAGTATACGCTTCTGTGGTACTAATTTCTGTTGATGTTATGACTGTGATGTGTTTAATATACAAATCTCTCAACGAATGTTCATGGAATACCACTTGCAATAGCACTTCATTTGAATTAAAAGGAAAGTGCTATTGTTATTACAATTATTGCGTCATATTACGTCAGAAATATTAGAAAGAAGTTCTGATTGATTACAATGTTTCATCTTTGGTTTAGTACTCGAACAGCATGGAAGAGATGTAGGGAAGGAGGAAAGAACAACAATTTTGTCGTCAAACGCACTAATGCTAGGCCTGACGCCAAATCTCTTTCCGATTGTCGTTTTTCGATCTCGCCGATTGCCGTGGAAGAAAGACGGCGGTATTTTCGAAGGTCTCATCTTTATAATTGTAAATTGTTTTGTATGGTGTATTAAGTACTAACCCGCAAGTGGTATTTTATAACGATTGACGTAGAAATATGCAAGTTAAATTGATATCCACGCTACACAGTAATACAAATTCCATTCTTACAAAATTATGTTACGAATCGGAAATAAATGAGAGCTGTATTTGTGATTCATAATATAATTATAGTACAAATCCACTAATATACGATTATCAAAAGAAGATTGCATTGACTATGATGGTTTTAAAAAAAATAATAAATATTTGTAACCAGAGCATTATAATGAATGAAATCTGCTTATCGAGGTTTAAAGTAACCTTTTCATTTGCAGAGTAGTGTAATCAATGTTCTCGTATTAAAAGCCCAATACATCTGTCTTTATTTTTAACTACTGATGCGAGATTCTAAATCCTCAGTGGCTTACAAAATCCTCTGCAGCTTACAACTTGTTGGCAATATCACCTAATGCAGCAACTCACATGGCGAAACAAAAATTTGCACCAAATTTGTCAGGGAAAGCTTTAACTTTTGTCCCGAGATCGCGGGGGAAAGCTCCCAGCACCATTCTATTTCCAATTCCTCACAGTGATGCACGTCCTGCCGGAGCGCGTAATTCGCGGAACGCGGAGCGAAAGGGTGGCTCAATGGAACACGCCACCGCACCGATACAGCCATTCAGCTCGTCGCGGATCCGCCCCTTATGAATTCCAAATCGCTCGCCGGGAGTTGCCGGCGGCTCTGCGTTATCAAGGCCCGCTTCAGTGAAGTTTCTCTTGTTGCAGGTACCGGCTTAGGTGGGTAAGGGCATCAACTGCTGTCACTGCAGTGCCTCTGTCCGGGAGGTCCTAGGGTTCAGGTCCCGAATGTGGCAGGTTTTTTCGACACTAGCTTGTTAGCTGGGACTAGTTCAGGCGCTATCAGGAGGAGAATTCTAGGGAACGGCTGCTCTGATAGGTTGTTTTGCGTGGTTTCACCGATCAAGACCAGACGAATGCAAGAGCAGCGCTTTAATAAACGTACCACGAACCGGACGGGAGCGTACGTTCCTCTTCCTTGCTCTGTCATCACCCCTTACCCTCTTACTTACACCCACATTCAGTACACTACCACAGTTGTAGAGACACCAGACGGGAGCTGGGGTGGTGCCCCGCAGGTGGTGGATACCTGGTTGGGGAAAACCCCGCTAGCCGACATATAGATCGACGCCGGATCTCACCATCATCTAGCAAGGGAAGATCACCGCCACCTCCCGCGATGACCCATTCTCTACACTGACGAGATGAATGACCTTCTTAGCTGACTCTCCCGGAATCACTAATTAATCACTAATGAAACACTCAATTTTGTTGCAGGTGAGCCCGTTGGACGCGTGCGCGACCGCTGCGACCGAGTCCTCGGTGGCGCTCGGTCGTGACCGAATCCATGCGCGCTCTGCGGAGGTGAGCTGTGCGTCACCGCTGTTGGCCGAAGGATTTGCGGCGACCGATTCGCGGAGTCGGCTCATCGAATTGATTCACGACGAGAGCGGAATAACATTTATCGTAAATATTTTATTGATGGCGGATTAGTTCGATTTACGAGCGACGGGGCTGAGCTACCGCTGGGTGCCCGTGGGGCGGGGCGAGGAGATTCGGATACTGAGGTGCGAGGCGAGGCCAGGTGGACGGGGGAGGGGAGAGACCGGATGGGTTGGGGAGAGATAGGAATATATGACGAGGGTTGGGAGCGGGGTTCAGAGACCCTGAAGGGAATAGCTCAGACATACGTCTATCTCTGCAATCGGAACGTATATGTTTCTTCAACCATTTCAATTCCATCAATGGGTCCGATGAGCTTTACTGATTTTTGGTGTTTCTGTAATAAAATAATGCAATATAATTGTTTTGATACATAATGATTTCTCTCCGCATAGCCTAGGACAGGTGAGTTTGACCTGTCTGGCAGACTAGAGCACACTACTGGTGCGGAGTGGGACTGACATTCGCTTTATGCCATTGGTCACCTTTGGCTTGAGCTGGCTAGTGTAGGCAGTTTTTTGCCGACTTGTAGTTTACTAGTGTTTGCTGGTCGGGCAGACGCTAGATTATGTAGCGCCTCTTCATGCAAACCGAGATACTTCCAATCCCCATGCTAATATTGATTTTTAGTAATAAAGTAATATATCCAACAATATAAGATATAGTTTTATTAGACATTTAATCTTCCGCTATTTGGGCTCTTCTTATTTACACCAGTAGTGTATTTTTCCAATTTGTGGGGTTGGTAACTAGTTAGGGTCGAAGCCGCAGTACACACCTGAAGAAATTTCAGAGAATGCATGAAAATAATTTATTCCTTTTAAAACAAATTAATTTCTTGCAAATTACGAACCTCTATGTACCACTCTTCTACGTTATCTAACATTGGACGCAGGATGGTGCTGAATAAATAATTATATTCATCGGGTTAATAGAATTCTTAAAGAGGGAATTCATTACCTGTTTTAGGGAACAATCAATCAGTTCGACGTAAGATGTCGGTTAATGAAAACAACCGATAACAGAGATGGCCGTTTTAGCTGATATCATTGTATAAATTTGAGCTTCAAAAAATATAAGTTCACCTCTTGCAACAAATTGTCTCTGGTATGTTAGAATAATCCTGAATGCGAGAAACGCATTTGATATATTATTTGGTAGGCATAAACGGAAGTAAAAAATAAAAATAGAAAATAATTCGTTGGTTTCCGGGTAAGGAAAGTCATGAAATTACTTGTGGCAGTGTTTTGTTGCTGAGATGTCAAAATGTAGACTCTTAATTACAAATGTACAATTAAAATGCAGTGAATTTAATGTTTTTGATTTTGTATTTCCTTTACCATTATCACACAACATTATTTTTCTTTTTTTCTTCAACCTCGCTTTTTGTACTTAAATTCCAAAAACATTTTATTTCTTTACTCACATGTTTTTTGCTTGTTATTTGCCTTCGATACGGTGCTCTACATACCCTGCATAACTGTCCTGAATCGAGAGGCCCATGATTACGTGGATGCTTACGAATATGAAAACGTTGAATGATGCTACATGTTTTCGTATGGAGGGAATTATGAAAGGGAATTGCGGGAGGGAAATATGGAAAGGCTAATCGAGTAAAGTTAACTTCTATTTAATTAGTAAATAATGATATTTGAATCATTAAAAGTAGGTAAATAATAAAATCTTATATATATCACCAACGTGAGTTTGTTCTAATGGTATCTGGTCACAAAAAGCCGTCAGACCAAAATTTCTCTTTTTTTCGCCGTTAGAACCCTTACAACGCCCTTGTGTATAAATAACTGTTACATTATAAAAGAATCTTCCTAAGGTTTGCGCCCAAGACAGAGGCATTATTTCCCTGTAGATAGGGCCGGCCCTGCGGACCAGGGCACCAGCGTACTCGCTGCGAGTGGCAGTTGGGTTTCGGGATTCGGCGGTGGGCGAAGGGAATAAAGCGACGGATTATTCTGGATCATTCGGTGTGTTTTTAAGCGGCTAATTACTCTTCCCTAACAATGTTTTAATATTGACGTTGTCATGTAAAAATAACTTGTATTTTGTGGATCTGCTCGTTTGGTTGGTGTAGTTTTAATTGGATCAGAGGACACGAGGCAGCCTTGTCAGTTTGAATGCCTGTCTGCCATTTAGTAACTCGAGTGGGGGCGGGGGAAGTGACTCCTGTAGTGACCTAGTAGATTTATAGACACCTACGTTGTAGGACAGTAATAAGTTTACTTGGTTTATTGTTATGCTACCATTCCTGCAATTATTAATTTTAAAAGAGAAATTAATAATTGTAAGTGGTTATTCTAATAAAGATCGAAATCAATATTTAATAGGGGTGACAAAATGCATCACTGGCGCACTTTCATTAAATTATGAATGCTTTTCGAATTTTTCAGTATGGTTCGAGTAATATAAATATTGAATCCACGTACACAGATTCTAAAATTATATTTTTAATGAGATAAAGATTTTGATTTGGTTGTCCCTTATTATCATTTGTTTTCTAATATTTTTTTTTAATTTTGGACAACCAATTCTTTTGATTTTGTTTCATACTGTTCATTGAATTAAATTATGATATATTTACATGTATTTAATTGTCGTTGTCTAAAATTAAAAAAAGGGACAAAAGAATATTAGAGAATATGAAATTCATATGTCTTGGTTTCAACTTGTATGTAAGGTAACAAAGTAGTTACTTTTTCATTCAGATTGACTTCGATATTCATCATTTTATTGCATTACTACGTCTTTGTTGTAATGGGGTAAATGTTAATATTGATGGATAAGGACACTTCAGAACTAATGTATCTACTTCTTCTTTCATAGTGAGCTTAATGTCACATATGAACAATTAAAAGAGATTTTAATGTCATTCACTTTCGAGTGATGCGAACATCCGCTTATTTTTAAGCAAACTTCTTTATTACGTGATCGATTATTATATTATTCAGCCGTTCTGCTCTTTCATGTGTTCGTTGATGAACACAAAATACAGATCACATCATTTACCGACAAATACATGGCAATAGAACAGTTTAAAAACAATGGAAAAACTCAATCGAGCTCCTCCAAATGATTAGTTGCTTAGGATACGATATGACCGGGAATTGTGGTAACAAATAAACACGTACAATGTACTTCAGCTTTTATTACTACCCACAAACCCAATTCAAAATCCAGGCCAGCCAATGTTCCAAATTTCCCGGAGATGTTCCAAATCGTAGCATATCACCATTTCACCAGGGAAGTTCACAAAGTAGCCAACGTCCACCTGTAGTTGAAACCATAAAATCACACCAGGGCCAAATGCACTTCAGAATAAAAGCATTTTTGCACGCCACAAATTACAGAAACGGTCCGAGCCCACGCAGTGGCCCACTCGCCTGCCGCTTATCAGTGCTCGCCACCGAAGAGGTTAGGGGCGGGGGGAGGTCGATGGACTCCTGCGACTCCTGTCCCTGCACCGACGCCGCTGCCTCCAGTGACGAAGGACTGCATTAGGCGTCGGCCTGTCGCCGCCTTCGGCGTAAGGGGCTGTAGGTTCGAATAGTGTAGAAAGTGGTTGATACTTCCATTTTCTTGGTGTGAAAGTGTCTGTTTCTGAAGATGTTCTCGGAATTGTGTTAATGCATAGTTCTAATTCAAGATGTTAAATGTATTTGATGACTGACATTTCATTGCGGAAGCTAATACTGCAATTACTACCCTTCATGATTTCATTGAGCAGTGTAGTAATAATATGCCGAACCTCTTCATAAAAAGGTGAAAAAATATTATGATAAGAGTTATGTAACTTTATATAGCATGTTTTTGTACATACTTTTCAAGTTTCTTTCTAGATAAATGCAGAAATATTTCACAAATTATTAGTGCGTATAAATTCAGTTCCTATTTATCAGTGAACCATTCGAATCTACACCGCTGTGTGTGATAGACTGTCTAGATCCCAGTAACTCTGTCGGAACTCTGTCGCATGTTTCGAGTTGTCTTCGTTAGGCAGTGATTGTAATAGATCCACTCCTTACTTAAACCAGTCGATTTTGTCGTAATGAGTTGTGCAACAAATTCCCACGGACAAATAGTACCTGTATTTTTATGTCCTTCTTCGTACAATTTGGCGACAAAAAGTGTCGACTACTCAAATATACGTACACACATAGACTACCCTCATTGCAAGTGATAGAATACAAAATGACATGTGAGTAGTGTAATACATAATGAAACGGTGTTTGGAATGAAAAAAAAATCAACCCACAGTAATTTCTTTCCATTTTTATGGACAGGCCAGCCTTAATGAATTGTTCAACCCTGGAGTCCCTTGGTACATACCCTCTATAGACTCTAGGCGACCTCTATAGACTCAGCGAACATTTGCTCGGCCATTTCCTTCACAACTTTCTAGAGACGTTGAGGCGCACTGAAGCCATCGCTGCTCGGCTGCGTCCAGCCTGGGTCACGGCGCACCGCCTCTCCCCAAGCCCCGCCACCTTTGTTCTCGTTAGGGCATCTCGGCTGGAACCCAAGTAGCCCTTACTTCATATTTCGCTCCAATTCTTGCACCCTTCTACGGGAATAAGGGAACGGTTCCCAGTAGCGCTATTGTAGTAACATTCACAAGTCTTTGCACAGCACTTTTGCATCTTTTTCATTACCGACTAAGGCAGAGCGAGAAATGCAGGATAACGGTTTTAATTTGCTCTGTAGGAGAGTGTGAATAGCCACATTGCGTCAATCTCCTCTGCAAACATCCGTGCCGTGGTTGGAAATCAGTCTTCGTGCGAAGCGCGTTTAGACCCTCCTATTCCTACTCCTCGTCAATTAACCTACTATGTTTTTCTCGGTAAAGGAGAAAAGGTTTTAAGGCACTTTTCGTCTCTTCGTTCTATCAATGTGTGTTCAGATAAGAGCACTTTTTTTGTAGCGTACGAAACACCTTTCAATTATTCCTCTCCCTCCTCATCGTTAAACGTCCTAACAACGTGGCTTTCATCCCTTGTGCCACAAAAGACATGTATTTATTTCTTGAATTATTTTGGATAAGAGTATTAAAAAGCTCCATCGTTATTATGTAAGGCGTGTTCAGTTTTGACTGGCTGTAGTCACAGAGACAAAATACTATTATATTGATTACATACACCATTTTTGAAGTTAGTGTTCTCAATATTGATTTCAATAAATCACATTGTTCAAAATATTAGTCTCCCGATAGTTTTAATAATATTTTTTGAACGAAACTATTTCACGAAGTCTCCGCTGAAACATATGACACTGCGTCTTAAACGAAACCACGCGAAATATAAAAGAATTGAAAAACGCAGAATGAATGAAATGTTGGTTGCCCAAAACACCACAAGACTTGAAAATGAAAAGTGGCAACACATTTTTCCTCTCGCGATTTATTTTAATTAGACTTCATCAAGAGCGATTTAAAAATCTAATATACAATATTGTTTTTCTATTGATTTCACAAAGCCGAGGGTAACAAATTACAAAAAGGCAGATAATAGTTGGCCACAACATTGGCGATTGTAGTTGCCCTGCGATGACCACAATTCTTCCGATCGCATTTGGGCCCTGCGGGCGGGGAGGCGGGGACGAGTGGAGGGGGGCTGGTGGGTGGAAGAGACGGGTATGAGGGCTGTTGGGGGAGGGGGTTGGAAGCCACTAGCGCGGCCACACTGCCGTCAGGCGATTTGGTTTGACTTTTTGGTAGCACACAGTGGTTCGCATGCAAAGAAAAACTGAAAAAAATAAACGAAATTTCGAAAGTTTTATATCGTGTTTTGTAAATTTCCAGGTAATAATCATAGTATAACTAATAATAATAATAATAATAATAATTATTATTATTATTATTATTATTATTATTGTTATTGTTATTATTATTTCACGCCACCAGATTACCCTTAAAAAATTCTACACGTCTTTGATTGTCTGTACTTGGAATCCCAAACGAAGAGGGAATATTTAAGACGAAAGCTAATAATATTTATCACAATAAAAATAATTCTTGGATCAAAACATTTCAGACCTTTCCTCCCTGAAATTGAAGTTGTCATGTATACAGTATGTCGCCATCGGAAGGCTGATTGATTTTATAATGAAACTATAGGGGCTACAACAGCACATACTTCCTCGCATTATTTCTACATTTGCAATTTTCGATAATTTAGAGAGGTCAATGAAAGTGAGACCCGCATCAATCTTTTAAGCGTCCCTTCTTCTAATTTAACGAAAAAATTGGAGCAGTCTTTAAGCAAATATGTTTTACAGAAATTACATAATTTTCAGTCGCAAATTACGCTAAAACTACCCTTGTTTCAATATTGTGATCTTCAGACTGAGTTGGAAATTGAGGTTAACGTTTGTCCCAGTGGGACTCGACGGGCACCAGAAACGAATACCGAAAAGGAAGTATCTTAGCACTGTATGGCTTAATGAGAGCCTGGCGAAGCAACCGAAAAAGACAGCCCTGCCGGGCAGTGCTTCTATCCCACGTGAATATCTTCGAGCTTCCTATTTCCTAAGGATTGCTCAGAAGAAACCACGTGGGGTGTGTGTGTGTGAGAATAGGCAAACGTTTAATGCTAATATTGTTTTAAAATTAAAATATTCCCCATGGTGCAAACGATAGGTCAGAGATAAATTCTGAAACATTAATCAACACCATTAAATATAATTTTTCCGGTATGTTATTAAAAATTAATTGGTGTATAACACGTTTTCCTGTGAACGACTAAAAATATCGTTATAAATATTTCCCTGACGTTAAAAAGCGATGAATATGTAATATTTAATTATAATTACAAAATAATATACTTACCGACGCATACGAACAAACACCAACGTGAAAATACGTGCATCATGAAAACAAAAATATAAGAAGATATAAACCACCCATATACAGAACAAACAGCAAGTTGCAAGTTGTAAAAAGAAGAATAACTGTTAAATATTACATTGTTACACAACATGTTCTATTTGTTAAGAATTTTTCGCTAAATCAGGTCTACGGAGTTTTTTCCGGAGGATTTTCTCTAGACTTCAAATCTAGTAAATATGTTTTTGCAAGCAAACCCAGAAATCTACAATACGATTATCTTCATATTTTCACACTGCGCCTTCCAAATTCCTTCACTCCATTGATGCGATCTGCCTTGTATCATCAAATTTAGTGCGAAGCGTAACCTCCAACTTAACAATTTAACCGAGCAACAGATTTTCATAATTGCGGCGATCGAAGAAGTAAAAAAATTGTTACCAACGTAGGAGAATTATGAGTTGAACAAAGTGTAGTAAACCATAATGAGGTGAACACAAATTGGGCAACTTCTGTGACGTTTTGCTATGCATTGAACCTATTAGTAGCATTAATATTATTATTGATTAAAAAATGTATTTTGTCGTAATGAAAAGATAATACAAGGAGGTTTTAGAAATCCAATTTTTTTGTGAAAATTAAACAGAGAGAGCACTGGGATGACGAGAGTAGATGCTATTTATGTACCACACCTATGACACAATTATTTTATTTCGACTAAATTATTCTAAAACCTAATAACAACATAATTTTAACATTAGATTTATTCATTATTTCAGCTTCTGTTATTACGAGTATTTGGCGTTTAATCTATTTTAACTTATGTATGCTTAGATAAACTGGAAACGTTGCTGAGAGTTTAATCCGTGTCAATCGGAGTGGTTAAAATAGGCCTACATTGCTTCGTCTTAAACGAGAAAGACGAGTTTCGATCTTAAAATTCAGTTATCACTGTCACGTTACACTATTAGGCTTTTAAGAATAGTAGGTTTTTCGTTCTTTGGAGATTGGGATGTAAGAGACGACTGCAAGAGCTGCAAAATACTCGCCGGAAGAAGAAGAAGAAGTATTTTTGATTTCTTAACTGAACGATAATACATTTGGGTTTGGGAGTCAGCACGATTTGGGTGTGTTCCGCCGCAGCAGCGTGCGGCGCCGGGGCGACTGCAGCGGGGTGGGCGACGGCCGGAATGGCTGCGGCGCTGAGCCAATGGGGCGATAGCGGGCGCGGTGAGAGGAGCTGATCCCTCCCCACCCCCGGCAATGGTACCGCCCCCGCCCCCACGGCCCGCCTCTCTCCCTCTCTCCTCCCTCGCCACTCCACTCTCCCTGCATCCCTCTCACTCTTCTCCCAATCTAAAATTCACCCTTTATTGTTTTGCACATTTTACTTTGTTTGCATTTATCACAATGGATATGTTGTTTAAGTTCAAAATATAGCTAATGTTTGGAATATCCTGTCAGTTAGTACATTAGCCACACGGTACGACTAAAACTGTGTAAATGACGACGAGGGGATTACTTCGGACCTCATTAGGCTAATGTTGATTTATGCCACAGAACGGTGCCTAACGTTAAGTGATTGTCAGCATTTTGGATGTCCTTCGTGTTTCTATGAAGCATTTTTTCATAAAATATAGTAAAAAGTTTGTGTTGCAGAAACTTTTTTTTTCAATCACGAAGATCGAAGTCTGATGCCTCGTCGCTTACTAAGAAATATGTATCGAAGCGCCAAGATAGGTAGTGTATAATTGAGTTACGTTAGGCTGTTAGGTGGTATCATGTGAGCAGGAACTTACGACTTACTCATAGTAAGAAGAAACTACACACGTTGTCTCTCACTTGCTTTAGAAGCTTTCAACCAGGAGTCATATACGTGTTCCTCTTATACAAGTATCTGCATTTCGTCACCGAAACTTCAACCCCTACGTGTTCGCTAATGCAAACTGTTCGCGGCTTGACACCAAATAAGCTACAAATGACGTTTGACTGTGCAAAGAACTGACTGCCCTAGATACCCCCAGTTGCTCTGACAGCTTTCTCTACCGGGACAATCAACTCTCCGAACATCCTTTAACTCAGGGCATCCTCTGATCCACTTCAGTGCTTCTGACCGGGAGATCCGAGAGCTGGCAAGATTTTCGATTCATATTGATAGGTCGGATTCAAACGCAGTTTGGAGAATTCTAGCGGCTGGCTGCTCTGAACGGTAGTGGTTCTCAGATCCATACCTGGCGAATTCCAGAATACTATCCTATCAATGAGGCCACGGACCGGGCACTACCGTCCCTTCCTCTTCCTTGTTTCATACTCACGCCTCACTAACACACCTACATGCAAATCACTACCACTCATAGCTTTTTGGCTGTCCGGGTGACGCCGCGTCGTTGGCTGAGAGGCCGATGTTTTGCCTGTCACATCGCAGGATTCCTCAGGGCAGTTCCTCATCTGCCCTGAGGAAGCCTGCGATATGACAGGCGAAACGTCTGCCTCTCAGCCAACGACGCGGCGTCACCCGGACAGACCAGAAGTCAAGAACTCGTGCCGCGGAAGCTTACGTGTACGCTACCACACATGCCCTGAGACCAGTCAGAACTGAAGAGTTTTATCCAATTGGGATGAGGATAGCTGGATGAGAAAACCACGCAAGCCGACGTGTAATTCGGCGACGGATCTCGCCATCCACTTGGAAAAGATCACCACCACTTCCCGCGGTAAAAAATGGCATGCGTTGACGCGCCTGGAAACACAAAGTAATAATTATTAATCATTGAATTTATTGAACAGCCTCTAAGAGTTGAGAAAGAGCTGTGACGGATTCATTTCATATTTCCGCCAGTTGTAAATTTTAAAAATTGGTGGGAATAAGTTTCTGTTTTGCAGTTGCCAACTACCGTTGCGATTTCATAACTCCTTATAACAAGCTCCTCATGGCTTATAATTAAAGTTTGACTGTGGTTAGAGGAATTTTGCGTATACCGGGAGATTCGTCATACTAAGAAGCTATGGGGCCGTAACGGTTGTTGGCTATTGCCAAAACAGGAAACATTACCAAGTGAGTCTCAAATATTACAACTGTAGCCAGTTGGTGAAATGATAAGTTGGAAGTTTGCCTGAGAGCTGTTTCTTCTTCAGACTTTATCCTTTTTTTTGGCGAAAGTGACCGTTAACAGGCTAATTCGGGAAATAGCCAGATTTGGACTTAACCCTACCAAATACCATACGCTCTTAAGATAATTTTTCACGGGTGCCAACGACGTTAGAAGTTGAAGCGCCCTGAAGCCTTGCTCACCGTCCGCAACCGAGGCTGAACAGGGGCGATGCGTGTGGTGTGTGGTCGGGCGGCGAGCGCTTCGTGGCCGCCCTCTAAAGAGGAAGCGGCCGCTCCACGGCGCGATTGTTTGGGGGCAGAGTTATTTCGAGGCTCTATTAAACTCTCGCGCCGCGTCGGCCAGCCCCCCCCCCCCCCGGCCTCCCCATGGCCTGGGCCTCCTGGACATCCGCTCGCCTCATCATCTCACTGGCGTCGACAATCGCGTTATCCTAAATTCTGCGGATGTCATTAATTATGGGCTCTGATCGGGAGGTTGGAGGGTTCGAGTCCCGACGCTGGAAAGGTTTTCAATTCTAACTAAATCGAATCAAGCCTCTGTCTGCAGGAGAATTCTAGAAATAGGCTGCTCCGATGGGTAATGTTCCGTCGTTTCTCCGATCAATACCAAGCGAATCACACACGGATCACGGGCTCCTTAATTACACTTACCCTTACACTTACCCTTACACGCATTACACTACCTCACATGTCAGGTGACCATTCGGGGGCTTACCCATCCAGGAATGCGCGGTATTTTGAGTTGCTTAACTTCCGTGAATTTACAGAGTGGTTAAAGAATTCGGCTACTGACGCCGGCACCGATTAATGCCTATCTCGTCTCTGGCCTCTTGGCATGGTCTGGACTTCCCGTCAATCGTACCCTGTGGTCATGGAGTCTGTAAGAAGGAGCGTCGTCATGTAGTCCCACTCTGTTAGCCTCAGAGACTTTCCGCGGTCAATAGGAAAACCTTCTAAGGAATTATCGGCCAGTGGACACGAAGCTCATGTGCCAAGTCATCTCCATCTCTGCACTTACTCTCACATACACTCAAGAGAAGATGAAGTAAGTTAAGTGCATGTACGCGCGTCGTTATAAACCGAATAAGCCGAGATAAGTTCCATCATTCACCATGTGCTGTCGCTGAAGCTAAGTGTGCTGCGAATGATTTTCGTACATACGTGTACCAGCGGAGTTCAGTCTTCTTTGTAAAGCCTTCTTGGCTGCAACACTGCTCGGAAGTTGGAAGTAACTCAAAACAATTTTTAACGCAAATTTTATTAACTTAAGGACAATAAAAAATGACAATTTTTCAAAAGAATTGAATAGAAACCTTAAAACAGTGCTTCTTACACTTTTACCTCATTTTTATTTTTCCTTACATCTTGTGTGGACAGTCATTTCTACATTTTGGATAATCAGTAAATCTTTGCGTAATAAAGCTATATATTCTAAAGACCTTCTACATCGTAAAAAGTTTCCTAAATGTTGTTCCAGAATAGGCAAAAATGTAAAGAATATTGTCGAAATAAAAGGAGGATACTATCCCAATTCTTTGTTTTAGTAACTTCACTATCTTTAAATGTAGGGATATAAAAAATGTTTACAAAATAATTCTCAAACAGTTATTTTCATTCTGAACTTTTACACCCTCGCTTCGTAAATAATCTATTCTATTTCTTTGTTTTTTCATTAATTGTAAAGTATCTCTAAAGGATCCCCTGGGAATATCCGTAGTTTCTAGTTTTGTGTTTTATATATATTTCAAATATTAATAAATTACTATTTCTTATACTTTACTTATTTATACAAATATTTATACATTTCAATTCGTTGAAATCATTAATAAGGCTAACAAGAAAATATTTAAAAAACGCCCAAACGCTCATAACAAGAGACACGTTATCGCGAATGTCGGATGAGTGAAAAGTCAATTTAACAACTTTGGGAATGGACGTCTCTCATAGAGACAAAAAATTGTTAATAACACCGTTGGTCCTTAAATGCATAGTATCGAAGTTGTCGGCTCTCTGTTATATTTGCTTTGGTGTCCGGTTTTCGCTTGGTATACTCCAACGCAATCCGCATTAAGTGCAAAATTACAGATGTCCAATACTCAAGTAATGTGAATGTAATCCAATGAAGAAACTGCCTTCATTTTACCCTTAATTATTTATGGAGCCCTTCACCATTTCATGTGCTTTGCGTGGAAATGAGGACTAAAAAGAGAAGGGTTTAATTGTTTAAAATTTACCCAAATATTGCATTCGAACAGTGGATCAGAAATTTGAAAACGTCAGAGTATTACAAATAGCACTCTCCAGTTCTTGAATTGCCCTCCGCCAGGACGCGCGCGGCGCGAGGTGTACGGGGGCGCGAAGGCCCAGGCCACAGCGCAGCGGCCGGGGAGGGATGGGGATGGCGAAGGGCCACGCCCAGGGCGAGGGCGAGAGCGAGGGCGAGGCGGCGATCGAGCGCTGATTTCATCCATAGTTGAAGAGGCCTGCAACATTAAGCGGCCGCGACAAATGGAATCGGCGCCGCAGCCAGTCGCCGCCTCAGATCCGATCCCTCGCCCCCTCCCCCTCCCCATCCCTCCCTGCCCACGCCGCCCACGCGCGTCCCGTCCCTTCTGTTGCTGGCCCTGGCCCCGGCCCCGGCCCCGCTGCTGTGGTTCTTGTACACGTGTCTGTAACATTTGAAGGACAAAAGGGATTATAGGTAAAATAATCATTTTACAATCGATACACTTTTTGCATGTATATTTGGACAATTTACGTAATTCACGTGGTGCCAAATGTGAACGATTTTTGTTGAATTCTTGGTACACATAAATGAAATAATTTTATTTGAAATTCTTTCAGGATTAGATAATAGTATGAAAGAATTAATTTACAATGTTAAGCTTTATTACATGACGTCAGGAGCGAATTTTCAAATTTCTACGAATGCAATAAGGAAACATTATAAACGAGTTGCATACGCTATTTTTTGTGGAACAGAATATAAGAGAATCGAACTTAATTTAGCGAAACAATCTTCTTGTGACGTCTCGTGTATTTCACGTCTGTCAGAGAAAACGTAGGTGGTCGGCTGTTGCGTTTACCCTCACCTCCCCACGGTTCTCTCGCTGCGATAGGCTGAACGTGTGATGACGCAATCACATATCGGTTAAATTCCCTTCTATGAACGATTTCTTGCGGCAGAAAAAGTCGTTTATAATGCTGGTATACAAAAAATAAGTATATAGAACAATGTACGTGAATAAATGTATAAAACATTGTAATTACTGTTTTATTTTAGATAGTAAATATCTCAATTTACAATCAAATGGCTAATTCTGTTTGATAGAGTGAATGTAGTTTCTAATTCAAGAAACATTTTATAACCATTGCTAAATAAGTACCTAAGAGGTTTAAGGGTAATCATCTACTGTTCATTGTGAAATCTGGAGAAAACAAATGGTAAAAAACACATATGTGTCCATTATAACTAATATAATATTAACGTTCACGATTTTACCCACTTTCCTTTGTACTGAGAATGGCAACATTTAAAATTAAAGGTGTAAATGCAAATCGTAATTATAATATTTAACTCTACATCGGTTGGTCGATACTCAAAAATTACCCACGGTGTTCATAGAAATCAATAAGAGATCAAATTCACTGTTATTACACATCCATATATCTATTCTATTTGATATGTTGTTTCCCTCTCAGTTAACATTTTCCACAGTATTTACATAAGATTATAGTTACACTAAAACAAACCAAAGCAACTCAACGAAAAGTGTAGTGTTCGATTATTGCAAGTCAATGACATCTACTACACTATGCGAACAAGAGTAGCAATTGCTGCTGAAACAACGGACATCTGTTAAAATCACATTGTCCAATGAACTCTTGTATGTTTCGTTTATTATTTAGAGCGACACATTGTACCGTATTTAATTACTACCACCGGCTGCATTCAGCCCCGGATACATACCCATCCCATCGTCTATTTTGCAGTTTTTCGACGTTTAATCAATGGAAAAAAGAAACAAACGGTTACATGGCTCTCGCATTTTTCGCATGAAGAGACGTTTACTGCCTGATTTCGGAGCCGAATCGCGCTCGGACGCGCGTCGTGCCTCCTGATGCAGCTGCGCAGCCTCCGACAAAATGCACTTCATGCGCAGTAGTAAAAACGGGCCATCCAAGCGCATTTAATCGGTACTTGCGCTCTCTGAACCTGGCAACCAAATTCAATAATTTGTAGTTTAATCTGTACAGATCCTTTTGAATAAAGTACGTATATAAATTCTAATTGAAATGCTTTGTTGTATATATAATTTTGTTTCGTATTTGCTATCAAATCGCGGATTAATAATTAACGTATTTCCTTCATTCCCTTATTACCCTTTGTGATTGAATCCTTGAAAGTATCAGTTGCAATGTGTGTTTTCTTTAAAGATTTATATAGTAAAACTAATGATTGTAGCTCTAGTCATACAAAACTCTGTGAGTATTCAACGTCAGTTTTCAGTCAGTGTGAACTCTGGTGGAACAGCGATTGACAATTTTGTCCAATTCAAGTTGTCAGCGAATTTGTTGGCGTAGTAGCAAGGTGTGAACCGAAGACCTATTTCCCTGAAGTGCTACCAAGTACAGGAATGGAGAGTAGGTCGTGAAATACAACAAAAAGCAATCCATTGTTGGTGTTAAGTTCCTGAATCCTACAGTATTTGTGAGATTTAATACTAATGTACACACGCTGATTTGTTCCCTGCTTCACAAATAACTTCGTGATTCACCAACTGAAGATCTATCACTGAATCGTTTACGCTATTCGTATAGATTTGTAGCAAAACGTATTTTATTATATAGTGTTTTACAAGAAAAATGGTCTACTAGGATGGACAGTAGTGCAAGAATTTAGTATACATTGGATTCTTACACACTCATTTGTCATATGTTTCTTTGTATTATATTATAGTAATACGACCCTTACATAATTTCACGTTTTATCTAGCATATTCAAATACCCTGTGCTTGTATCATTAAAGTAACTTTGAAGAGTGAGTTCAATCAATAGATTACCTCTTGTCCACAGTGTGGCCGCCACTTATTTCGGACAATGCCCGTCGCACAATGGAGGAAAGCAAAACTCACGCGTAAAAAAAAGAAGTAACACCATTGATCTTTTTATTTTATACTCCCTGTTAAACATTAGTATTTTTCAGAGAATTTCAACTTTAATTGTTTTCATAACATTTTAGGACGATCCCGCATTCATCTGGATAGTACTCATGGGGCGTAGAGAATGAAATAAACTTTATAATTTTGTTTCATATCGTTCTGTATTGAATTTAATATTATTTATACATTTTAGTTTTGAGTTTAATGTTGAACGTTATTGCTGGACGGAACATATTTTTGTGTTTTTATATTTGGGTATCTTGAACTGTTGATATACTAAGCTGCTCATGCCACGTCAGTATTTCGGTGCGGGCCAAACATAGTTTAATTTTACACGCCCCCCCCTCTCGGTCTCAGCCACGCCATAGGCGGGCTTTAGAAGATCATTTTCAACGAGATATTACATGAATTCAATGAATTTTGGAAAGAGACAGATCCCTTCGTATTAAAGGGGGGGTTGAGTTTTTACATCAATATTTTAAAACATAAATTCAAGTTACAGTCAATGCCGTTACAGGCTTTGCCCTCAACGTACGACATTCCAACAACCTTGTCTGTTGTCGCTATCAGTTATAGGGTTCGTTTACAAGATGACGTTGTTAAATAATAGAAGTTCTTGATAACATCTGTTACATTTTAGAAAACGGTGCGTAACAAGAGAGTGACAGATTTGCTTGGCAACATGCATATGACTGAAGAAAAATCTGCTTTCAGGAATTTCAAATGTTCATTTATTTTTAATTTAGATTATTTGTGGCTGTAAAGGATGAAAAAGCCTTAAATTTGCGAAAAAAAATTAATTCCAGTTGATCACAAATGTGCGTCTTAGAAAGAAAATGCTGGATGTTATTGGATGTTCTGATGGATATATTAGTTATTAACGCTATTAAGGAAATAGAGACCAACCAAATCCGTGCTGATCAAAACGTTTCGTAATATCACGACTCAGAAAGAAAAATATAAGTAATAAATATAATTCCTTGGGGCAGAAATACGCATCCGCCATCTTTAGCATCTTTAGCTCTTTCAATCGTAACTAAAACTTTACTTCCGTTCTTCACTGCTGTCGGACTGTAAAATCCTTGACGCACGCCAGCCGGCAACAGTGGCTTTCCGTTTCTCTATTTGATTGCGTTAGATTTGCTTCTTCCAACGATTCATTTTAAATGAATTCTTTTGCTGCCCCCCCTCCTTACGTTTGTCTACAACAGGCACGTCGAAATGCGACCGCCCGAGCTACTTGCCTGGGGAGCCCGGCGCTCTTACGGGCACGGGACGCCTGCCCTGACTTCTCTCTCCTTAAAATCCAGAGAGCAGTGTGCATGTGCAAGCTAACGCGGCGCGAGGTGGTCAGTAGTGGCTTCGTACTAAAATGTGTTTGCCAATTTTTTTTCTATCAAGTAGCCTATAATTACAATATGTTTGTATTATTATTAATTACTTACTTATTGCTAATAGATGTTTATTTTCTTTTTAAATTCTCCCTTATATAAACATATTTGCTAAGTGACAGGAATATATTTCAATGGCGAGTTCTTTCTTTGTTTTCATTTTGTGTTATGTTATTAAATCATACAGTTATTTATTATGTTTAGCAATAGTATGAAAAAAATAACAAGTCTCTATATGTTAGGAATTTTCTCTTACGGATGGACAGTGCTTTTAACAGACAAGAATATGCGTCTGTTTAACAGGATTACAAAAATAAATTGAAATTGGACTGATCTATTATTTCATTTTGATTCATCATTTCTTTGCCTTAATGATAAAATGAGAATTTAAATGAGTTAATTGATGACAATAATTGTCAAGTAACTTCTCCCAAAGACCATCACGTCTCATGAGCCAGGTATCCAGTGACGTACCAGCCACACCGTAGTTTTTGTACAACCCTCTTTTAAATCTTACTCCAATTTCTCTGGACGCAGTTCCCGCGAGCTCTAGTTGTTACCTTGCCCGCAAACTTAAATGCTTGGTCTACAGACATTATCCATAATGATTGCACACAGAATTGCAAATAAATGCCTGAAAGATAACAATTACGTGCACCAATGTTCTCGTATCTCAATGTTTCAATAATAAAAGCTTCCGCTTTATTGAAATGCGATAATTACAAAATGTTGAGTGTTTTTTTTTAAGATCTGACCATTACATTTCTCCAGAGCGTATTGTGGAAAATACTTTCTTGCGCGATAGAATATCGTTGTTAATGCAGGGTTATACTGCCTTGAATTGTCTAAAAGTCTTCATTAATATTGATGAATGACAAAAAACGACAGGAGAGATGAATATCGATGCAATTTTGATTATCCTAATTAATCGCTGGTTCATATTCGGCTGTTGTCACCCAATTGACCCTTTAATAATAATTAACCTCCTTCAAACGTTCGCCGACCCCAGGGGGTCTATAACGTCCCCGTTGAGTACCCCATCCGTTAGATCAATGTAACAATATTTTAGAACATTTCTTTATCGTTTTTATCTAATATAATCGCATACTTATTACTTGCATCACAAAAGTAACGTAGTGAAAAGTTTCAGCGGGATTGTCCATTGAAATGATCTCCAGCTGGCATGTCAATCCGCCTCGTGTTTCGGACAAGGCAATCGTTCGTGTTCGGATGTTCACCCCCAATGGACCCCTTAATCATCATTGAACCCCTTCACATTTTCATCGACCCCCAGAGAGTCGATACCAACCCCGTTGGAAACTCCTGTATTAGAACAATAGAACAAAACATTTGCAAAAAGTCTTTATAATTTTTAGTGCAAACTTTCGAATTCACGTTATTTGCATCATTAAAGTAACGGAGTGGGAAGTTAGCGCTGGATTGTCCATTCAAATGGTCACCAGCTGGCATGTCCATCCGCCGCCACCAAAGAGAGCGGTCGCCTCGTGTTTCGGACAAGGCTCACCAGACGAAAGCGACGAGCAGAGAGAGAGAGAGAGAAAGAGAGAGGGAGAGAGAGTGAGAGGGATAGAGAGAGGCGGGCGTTGTGAGCGCCTCCCGCACAAAAGGCTGCTGATATTCGGCCACCGCCATTTGCCAGAGGAACTTGTCCCCTGTCATCGGCGCCCATTCGTCACGAGCCGCCGCCAGCTCGCTTTCATTTGAAACGTGTTTTATAAAACAGCAGGTACTAGCCACCGCACGCGGCGGCCGCCTGGAGGGAGAGGTATGGGGTGGAGGGGGGTGCTACCTATTAATCACCTGGCGCTTCAAAGCGCGCACACCGCCGCCGCCGGACAAATATCGAATTTCATGCGGCGGACGTTTGGGGGCGCAGGCGAGGGTAAAGGGCGAGAACGAGGGAGAGGTTGAGGGTGACTCTGAGGTCGAGGCCGGAGTCGAGGGGAGGGCGCGCTCATATTCTCCACTTCATTGATTAATTGATTATTTCATGAGTCCGGGCACGTAATGGACTATGGTCATTATTCCCGTAAGTGTAGGTCTTGTTTTACAATGGGAGGTGCCGGGGTTCTAACCCCGCTTGGTGGTGAGGTACATTTCCGACGTACGTGTGGGCTTGTATGGTTTTCTCATCTAGGTATCACCACTAGCGAGGCACCGCCCCAGCCGGAACAAGCTCCAAGTTCCTCGATATGTGCGGAAGTTTGGTGCACGTAAGTGTAAGTAAGAGGTGACACAAGTCAAAGAGGAGAAAGGAATGAACGCGCGCGGTCCGTGACCCGTTTGAAAGGATTTTGCTCCGATATTGATAGGAGAAATCACAGAAAACTACCAATCAGATCAGCCAGCTACGAGAGTTTTTCGGACAGGGACTGAATTCGGCGAAGTAGTCTAGCTAGTGCCAAAAATCTTCGCAACATCGGGGTTCTAATCCAGAACCTCCCAGTCACAGCCACTAGAATAGCATCAGTTGATGCCCTGAGCCACTACTTCAATGTATCATATGAACGGGGGAAACCAGAACGGTGAAAGTGACAAGTCGTGGTGCTTTGTTTCATCATTAAAATCACGTCATTTGAATTGTTCATTAAAACCACAAACATACATTGCTACTGAAATACTGCCTAAAATAAACACGTTTTTGTAAGAATTTATAAAATGTCACTTATACCGTTCTGGTTTTCACACATTCATGTGACGTTCATATACACTCCGTAAGACCGTTCTAAGCACTAGCAGTAAGATTTTTTAAATTCTGCGTTAGAAATTTCTTAAGAAATTTAGAATTATCAGTGATAAGACACTTTGTGTGATACTGTTCGGCTGTAAATTACCTCACAGCTTGTTCTTCACAGCACGCTAGTGAACATCCTCACAATGAGGGCAACTTGTGAGTCCTAATGTATTGTTTCCAGAGGTGGATTAATGCACACGTGTTCTAAACCCGCCCAAAAGCCTATTTCTGGATAGTGTCTCTCAATCATTTTCACATAAAATGTTATATTTGTTCATAATATATTTATAAAAATTTAAAACATTTTATGAATGATGCAGTTTCTTACCGATCCAAAAAGGTATTTAACACAGACAATGCATTAAACATTGTCGCACAAGTGTAGAAGAAAATTATTTAAATTAGTTTATATGTATTTATTGTTTATTATTTTAACACTAAATGTTTGTAAAGCACAGCTAAATTTTTGGGTTCATTTTGCTTCTTGTTCGTCCGTGGTCTATTGTTTACCATTCTAACTCTTCTGACGTTCTGCATGCGCGCGCGTTCACACACACACACACACACAAACAAACAAACAAACACATTTATTCGCATTTAAGATCACGTTGTTTTTTAATTAAAACATAACGTGTTTTTTTTGTACTTTAACCCATACGGTATTTAAATAAGTATTATTTTGTATTCGTAGATAATTGGATGTCTTTGGCACTTGCCAGCGCGCTTGCCTTGCATCACGCGATCCCCCGTTCGATTCCAGGTCGGGGCAGATTAGAGTGTGCGCGTTCCTTGATTGCTAGTGTGCGCTGTGATTGGTGCTGTGTGGCAATGAGAAAGATCACTTTTCAGGTTGAGAGGACCAGAATACGGCGTAGGGGTATCTACATCTTCTTAACACATGACCACAGGAGCTGTTGCCCTAGTACAGACAGTTAATTAGATAGTGTCTGTGTATATCTAGTATTAATTGTATATGGTTTATTTGTAATATTCTAATTGCCAAAATGAGTGCTCTTAGCTGTCTGGATGACGCCTCGTCGAAAGCTGTGATGCCTTCTTTTCGACTATCGTGTCATGGTTTTCCCCAGGGCTGGTCTTGCGAGAGATAGTCGCAACGCCGGCATCACAACCTTCGACGCGGTGTCATTCGGACAGCTAAGTGCATTCATGTTGGCAATTAGAATAATAGAGATGGTCAATTGATGAACCAAATAAAATTGCACCCTCTAGAGGGAATTAATGCCATAAAATCAGTGGAGTTAAATGTACCCATATTTCTTACTTTGAATGCGAATAAAATCAAGAAATGTTCTCCAATATTACAATAGAAAATAATCCCTTTAAAACTCACGGTAATATTATTTCACTGAGATCTCTTGCTAATAATTCCAAAACAAATGAAGTGAATTTGGTGTAGTTAGGAATATGGAATTACTCACCAAATGGGTTTTTCCTTGTGTGATATTTGACATTTCCAGCGTAGTAAAATGAATAGAGCTTAAACGCAACATTGTAAGCTGCCTTGAATTACACACGATGTGAAAAGCAAATTGTATGAAATCAGACACAACCTTCGGGTTGCTGTGATATATTTTTATGTGAATCCCCGGCTACAACAACGCAATGAACAATCAGACGACACCGCAGTGACGTCGTTCTTTGCAAAGGGTTTGGTATCTCGTGGGACACTGATTGATATGGTTGGTGACGGCGCGATTTTTAAAAAGTGAATTAAGGTGTGGCTGTCAGTGCTGTTATTAGCCGGGACTCGTTTTTCATGTTCAAAAGGAACCTCAAGCGATATATTATAGTTGTCACGGAAATGAGCAATTCTACACATCAAGCGCAGTGACAAATTTGGACTCCGCAATTCGTTTCATTTCCCTCGACGAGTAAGCATTTTCTCCTTCGCTAGGTTGGGTTTGGCTATTCATTTAGGTGAAATTTCATTCTGAAGCTTCATTGTGTATTCTTACTTCAATGAGAAACCTGAAGGAGGCATTTCGTTACCTACACTTTCATTGATCGACAAATGTAATTAAAGTACTGTAGATGTAACTAAAGTCTTATAAAAACAATTTTTACTTTCTCACCTTACTGCTTACGTGGTAAAGAGAAAGTATTGTAATCGTGAGGCGAAACTTGGCGCCTTTTTTTCTGAAAACAATGTGGGTCCCTGGTAATGGAAGAGTGCATAAATCTCGTTCCTATATGTAAAAACATTTTTGCGACTATCTGTAGATGTGATTAACACTAACGACTAAATCGTTCAGGCTGTTTTCTTCAAAACTGATATTCCCGGATCGAACAGATATTTTGGGTTTGGAGGGTACTTTACAAGAATCTTCAACATCATTTTCAACTATTTCTTAAAGTGACTACAATTTTTTAAATTAAATCTCCTCTTCGGATGGCATAAAAACGTTTAAAAGTATGGCGCAGGTTGCATTTTCGTTAAAGTCTTTAAATTTTCGAACATTTAAAACTTTTAGTCGCTTTTCGTCAACTACCATATTGAAGATATTTTAACATCCTGCCATACTGAAGGATTTTTTCCTCTATAAATTCTGTTGTTCAAAAATAGATTTTGAAAAAAGGACAGATATATTATTTCAAAAATTTTAGTAGTTTTCTCGTAATTTTGCGTGACATGGCAGGCAATGTTTACACAATTATTTTCTCGGTGCTACAATTTTTTCCATTAATTTAACTAATTTGCATGAACGGACTTTTGTATGAGGGAAGTGGCGCTGGTTCCAATTTCGGCCAACTCTCGTTTTTTCAAAACTACCAAAATTTGTCATTGCAATAGTATGTTTTTGATGACGTCATCCTTTACAGAAGGCCATGGACAATTTTTAAAGAAACTAGTAATTTTCCCCTAATTTCTGCTAGTCCTTAATACAATTTATTAAAAGCTTCTTAAAAATATCTCTATTTTTATTCATTTTATTCACTGATAAAAAAAGGACTCTAAAAAGTGGAACAGGTTTTATTTTTTGTTAAAGTTTAATAAATTTTAAGCGTGATAAAGAATGCGACAGAATGTGTGTTGTAACACCACTAGTTTTGAAGTTGTTTCATGAAATCTATGACAATGTTTAGTTACAAATGTTAATTGTGTTTAGTAATAATTTTGTTTGTTGTTGATCACAATTTTAATTTACACACAATTTGCCAAACAAAATCTGAATTTTAAATATTTTCTAAGACAGTATATCGTATATTTTTCCTGCTACTTGTATGTATTGATGAAATTGCGTACCAAAAGGTTTTAACCCCATTTTGCTTCTTCATATTGAACAGAATGGAAATGTTAGACATGTGTTGCATGTCTGCTGCGGGAGGGAAATATGTGCTCGAATTCTAGTTCATAGCCATTCAATGCATCTGTTTATTTAGAAGCGTACTTTTGTTTCTATTTTACGTTTCTATAACATTTCACTGACTCCGATGATTTTCGAAAATTAAGATTTATTTATATTGTATCGCAATGAATGCGATAGGGTCACGCGGTCGAAAGCGACCTGTCTGTGTTATTGTGATAAGACAGGGCTGTGGAACTATCGGGGGCTGTTGAGAACCCACAGGTGGGAAAATACGGTCACAGAGCAGCAGAGACCGTCGGACGTGCTGTACCTGAAGGGGTGAAACGGAAGGCAATAACTGGGGACGGGAGAACTAGGGGAGGAAACGGGGTGGCAGACGGAACGGTGTAGGGTGTAGGGTGTGTGGACACAAAATGACGAATGGTGTCGAGGGGAGGGTGGGGAATGCTGAACGAGGACGTGATAGGACGGTCGCCTAGACAAGTGATGGACGCGGATGGGAATACGAGGGGCTGATTGGTAAATTATTTAGTGTTTCTGGACGGTCATTTCCTAACATTAGTCCCGTAAGTGTAGTATAATTAAAATGCCTGTGGGGGCAGTAATCCGCCCAGCTGAGTCGTGAAGCCGGCATCTATCTACACGGCGACGTGTAGGTTTTAATGGTTTCCCCCTCCTGGTACCTCCGCCAGCGCAGAGCCACCCTAGCCAGAGCAAGGGACGTTTGTACGAGTAGAAGTTCCGGAATGGCTGACCCTTTTTTGTTTGGTGTAGTTCATGTAAGTGTGTGGGAGAGCGAAGATGGGAGGGAGACGGAGAGAGATTCATGGGGAGGATGAGATCGTGTGTGACACGTCCTTTTACGATATAGGTAATGTTAAAACTGCCGATGAGACCAGTGGAATTCGCCCCAGCTCTCCAGCTTGTGTGGAAAATCCGCGCGCGTCAGGACTCGAATCCTCAGATCTCCGCGCGACACAGACAGCGGCACTGGGCGAGCGGGGACGAGAAGGCAGAGGCCCCGGGCGTTCCGTGCGGAGGCGCAGAGAGGTGACTTACGGCGATGAGCCAGTGCGAGTAGGGGAGGGGCGGCCGCGCCTCTGGAAAAGGACCCGGGCCGGCGCCGAGCGGCGCGGCGCGTGGACGAGGGCTGGGGGGATGGACGTGGCGGGGATGGACGGGGCGGTGAGGGGAGGGGCGGGCAGTAGTGCCGGACGGCGCCGCGCGCGCGCTTTGTGATGCAGATGAGGCGGCTCCAGATTAGCGGCCGGCGACGGACTGCCTTCGCGGCCCCGCCCCGCTCAGGAGACTGTAGGGCTGGGAGGACGCACTCTCGCCGACCTCGATTCACGAGGACTGCGCGGTGGGTCAACCTGTAGTCCTCCCAGAAAATGAGGACCGTACATTGACAGCAAGTTAACAACTTCATATCTACGTAGTACCTACTCAACTATGCGTTAAGTTGGGGAATTGAGTTTTATTAATAAAATAACGTTTGGTTACTTTTTTAATTCAACTGTGGTGGAGGTAACTCGTGGGAGCACCGCCATAAACGTGCCAGGGATAGTGCGCGATCCTTCCTGCCTCGTTCTTGTCCTCTCCTCTTTTCATACTCACTTCACTTCACTTCACTGTACCCTTAACTGCACGGCACTTCATTACCGCGATTGGTGAAGTGCGTATGTGTATGTAAGTGTACATGGAGGCCATACGAGAGAACACTTAGGACTTGTTCTGACTAGGGCAGCAATCCGCTGGCGCAGATATCTGAGGCGGGGGAGGGCTGTACAACTCTAGATGTAGCTCGGCGCAGATCTCAAACTTCAGCGGTGAGCAATTCCACCACCTCCAATGATGGACATATCTTACTGAGGAATTAATGACCATATCGTTTGACGCACCGGACACATTATTGAAACAGTCACTCAATAAAACAATGTATCAATCCGCATAACACACTTCACTTGTCCTACTTACAATTGTTATTACAATGAACATACGCACTGTAAAAATGTTAAATTCCATTCCTAAACAGATTCATGTGACATGTGTAGAGCAGTCTCTTTATAAGTAGCGTACTGCCACGGCATTTCGGTCCATGGCGCGCGTTTTTGAAGGAAGGTGCGTTTGTAAGGAATTCCGCGTGGGCGGCGCCTGCTCCGCGCAGCGCTGCGAAGCACACGCGCCCGCCGCCGCTCCGCCCACGCGCCGTAACATACGCCCCATTGTCCCGAGGCGGTGCTCGGCCAAAGTGGCGTGAAATATGTATTGTCCCTGTGTCTCAAGAATCTCGTTTGCTCCCTGGCGGCGTCCAGGCCTGCCTGCCTGCCTGCCTGCCTGTGTCGCAGTGCCGCCTCCTCCGCCACTCCCGCCGTCCCCGTTATCCACTCCTCTGCCACCGCGCCCGCTGCCTCCGCGGCTCCGTCGCCTCCCCCGCCTTTCTCGCCTCCCTAACATCCACGCCTCTGCCACCGCTACCGTCTTCGCGGTCCCCGCAGTTCCCGCCAGCTACCCCTACCATCCCCGCCCCCGCAGACTCTGCCGCCCCTTCACCCACGCGGGGTCCCCGACGCCTCCCCCTCCACTCCCGTCGCCTTCGTCATCCACGCCTTTTCCACCGTCCGCGCCGCCACAGGCCGCCACGTCCACCTCCGCCGCCACACCTGTTACCATTCCCGCCGCCACGCAACCCCCGCCATCTAAGCTGCCTCCTCCGCCACCCTCTCTGCATCTTTCGCCGTCCGACGCACCCACATCCTTCATCGCGCCACCTACCTCTCTTCACCCCCATTCCTCCGCCCTTTCCCCATTCCACCTCCCTTCCCCCATTCCACCTCCCTTCACTCCCAGTTTACCTCCATCACCCCCATTTCACAGCCCTTCAGTCCATCGCCCTTCAGCACCAGTCCATCGCCCTTCACTCCTATTCCACCTCCCCCTACCGCCTGCGCTTGTTCCGCTAACGCCGTCATCTCCCCCTGTCACCGCCTCCACCTCCCTCTTCACCACCGCCGCCGCCTTCTACAGCAAGGCGTCCGCCCTCGCTCGGGCTGCTCAAAGGCCCTCGTCTCAGAGGGCGAATGAATAAGTCGCGGGATCCTCTTGCAGCTCTTTAAGGATACATGCTCCCCGGAAGCTCTACGGAGGTGCCGGCAACAGTCGCAGGATTCCTTGAGAACCGTTGCGGGTTCCACGAAGAATTATTATACCTCAAGAATAACCTTCGCACAAGCACATAAACGGTACACTTGAAACGGTATGGAAAACATCCTATTATTAAGACAACTAACGGATCAAAAAAACCTGAACCAATTCAGATTAACATCAAATTGTGACTACATTTTTATTTTTTTACGTACATTTGTAAATAATACGAACATTGTGTCTTGTACTTCATTTCTAGGTATTTAATCTGGCCTCTCCATAGAATTTACAGTATTTGTGTAGCGGCATTGTTGACATTGTACTATTTAGCCTATTTTTTCCGCTGTGCTTTAATGAACCTTGCCATCGTTCTAAAACTTAAAATTGTTATTTTAAGGGCACTATGTGTTAACGACTGTGACTGTCTGACTGTGTGACTGACTGTGACTGTGAAATTTTTCTTGCCGGTTTGTGAAATCGGTTAATTCAAATGTATTTATTGCATAATATATAAACAAAGAGAAAGTTTGAATATAATTCTGATTGCGGAGGGTGACAATTTCCGTTTTCTTTAAATTGTAATGCTTTGTGATTGCATGCGTATCCAATGCAAGTTGCTTATCTGCAGGTTAGCTTTAATAAAGTACTCGAACCAACATATTTAAAGCAGTTAAACTAAACTTTGTTTTTCTTTCGAGTTTTATACTGTAATTTACTGTTATCAATTTTTTATATGCGTATAAAAAATTACCTTCACGGTTATTATCAGCAATAATTACAATTGAATGGGTCGATGGGAGATAGTACTTCTTTAATATTTCTTTACTACCTGTCCAATTGCTGTGCAATTGAAAAGAGTTGAATATAATACATTATGTAGAGGTTAGATGTCAGCATATAATTGTCCGAAAAAAATGTTACTACATAATTTAATAAAAGTCATTTCTAAATTTAATAGAAGTATCACTAACTTTAATAGGTTTTGAGTATGCCCATATCACGAATATCTCAGCAATCATGTTCCCATTCAAAGTTTCTTTTTACATTTTCTAGCCATATGACAGAAACATACCTGACTAATTATGTCTACCCTCCATATGATATATGCTCGTGCATATGTTGGCCAAACATTATAAGAGCTGTATCTCCAAACTACATGAGCGTGGCTTAAGATTATCTCTCACCGAACCGTCCTGTTGCATCCACTATTTCCCTTGAACTTACAAGGGAAATACTTACTTGGAACCTAAAAGAAACAATATGACGTTTACAAGAGGAATCGCACTTTAATTTGTAGACCTGACGCAATTAATCAAGTGCAGAAACCGATTGCATCCCACTTGTTGACCCTTGGCCACATATCCTCTTCCGCGTGCAGGTGGCAAATAGCCACGGTCGGTTGCGGCCAGCTCGCGGAGTGTTTAGGTCGGTTGCTGGAGGCGCAGGGTGCGCGGGGCGGGGAGACGCTGCAAGGCACGCAGCGGCACGGGCTGGAACAGGCTTGGCCGGGCAAGGGGAAGGTGGTGTAGTTTGTGGTGTAGTTAGTTTGTGAAGTGTGGTGTTTGGGGCGTTGTGTTGCGACGCGAAGTAATACTGTTCGAGGTGGATGGGAGCGAAGTGATAGGGAATGAGATAATAGGGGGACGGAGCGGTGGGGACGGAGCGGTGGGGACGGAGCGGTGGGGACGGAGCGGTGGGGATGGAGCGGTGGGGAGGGAGCGTTGGTGAGGGAGCGGTGGGGACGGAGCGGTGGGGAGGGAGCGGTGGGGACGGAGCGGTGGGTCGGGCGAAGAGAATGCATCAAAGTAATGTTGATGGGTGGTTGGGGTGGGGACTGGTGAATGTGTGCGGAGTAGTGGGGGCCGGGTAGTGGAGAGCGGGTGGGGATGCGGCGAAGATGGCGATGTGGAGTAAAAGATTGGGTTGGTGCAGAGAGTTGAGGAGCGGGGAGAGGTGGCGAGGGGCGGGGGCGGACAGAGGGAGCGTGCCATCGCCGGAGGCTACGATTCCGCCCCCGCCGCAGCACATGTCGGAGGTGGCGCGGCGCGCGGAGACGACGCCAAACGCCGCGCGGCGGCTGCCAGCGGCGGCGCCCACGCGCCCTGAGCGGCGCGGCGCGGCGGGCCGGAGCAGTAAATATTTACGTTACGTTCCCGGCGAGATTAAGCTCGCTCCCACTGCGCAACACCTGGCCATGCGGAAACCAGAGGATTCTGTGCAAGTGAATTGCGCGATGCGCCGCACTTTACTTACCCGTGTGTCCCTCGCGTGCTGTTTGCGAGATTTTTGTTGGTCAACACGAGGAATAGTGAATGAAATTCACTTTTGTGTTTTTAACTTTCTAGCCTCAGTTTATAGGAAGAAAAAGTAGCGATGTTTCGACGGAAAAACACTTATTTCCGGGCTCTGGTGACGAAGTGAATTCATTTTGTTAAGGAAATTACTGCACCTAACGCATTGTGTCAGCATGCTAGTTTTGTGGGTTTATTCCGAAAAATCGATTGAAGGCAAGACGTCTGCCTGAGATTGTATGTGCTCTTGTAGCGCCATTAAGATAAATGGAAAGCCAGAGGGACAAGTAATCGGTCTAACCACGTTGTTTAAAACAATGAAAATGGAAGAGTCTGTTTTTTTAACATTCCAATAATTAAAGAACTAGGTTTAGTGGGTATTCTGATCGAATTTCGATGTATGGAATCCGCAAGTGAGGCCGCAAGTATTGCAGAAAATATTTGCAAGAGTAAAATGATATGATTAAAATGTTTCTTAAATAAATTAATGAACATAATAGCACTAAAGAGTAATAATAATAATAATAATAATAATAATAATAATAATAATAATAATGATTAATGATGATAATAATGATTAATAATAATAGTAATAGTAATAAAGCGATAGTAAAATATGATGATCGCATTTTTTTAACCATGACTGCCCCATAATTTTATTCAAGTTCTAAATGCACAAATTCACATCAGATTGTTTATTGATTCATTACGGTTTCGCCGGGAATTTCCTATGTAAATTAATCTATGCCTAATTGGTAACATTTGGCTGTGAAGCGAGTTTGATGCATTGATAAATTGCCTTTGGTAATTTTAAAGAATATTTTGACAAGTTGAGGTTAAAAGAAATATATGATGAATGGAAACTATGTGTCAGTATTTTGATAAATTAATTTCTCCCTTGCAAAATTTCTTTGCAAAATATTTTAAATGAACTTTTTGTGCTCTTTTACCGATGCACCAGTTCGGCACCAAATATTACATAATTAATTGTTGGCACTGTGTATTTCTTTTTATGCCTTGACGCGAAATAATTGAGAATAGAACACTAAATTGAATGTTTAAATTTCCCGATTGCTTTTTTCATAATTACATTACATTCTCTAGACAATATTTGGTAAGTTAATACAATGAAAACTTTTTGTGCTGTTCGACTCCCTTGAATCATTGTAATATATATTTAAATACCTCACACACACACACGCACGCACACGCACGCACGCACACGCACGCACACACCACACACACACACATACACACATATGCGCGCACACCCGCGCGCGCTCACGCGCACACACGCGCGCGCTCACGCGCACACACACACACACACATACTGCAATTCAACCGCTGAGATTTAAGTTACTATACTGTTTATATGGATAATGAATATGCCTTCTCATTAGTATTGATGTAGGACAGCAATATTTACATATTAGGAAATAATACCACTTAGTTTTAGTACGATATGGTTCTCATACATTCAGTTTTCACAGTCACTTTAATGAGTACCGGGATAGGTAGAGTTGTGCTTCAGTTTTAATGTTCTGGCCTTATTGGTCTGTGACTTAAATTATCACGAAATAATTTGTTTTGTAGCTCATGAATGGAGAAAGGAACGTTCATCCGAAATCAGAGGAAGGAAGCATTCCAGGAATATTTTCTACTACTGTTTAATTTTTTGAATCCACACGACCAGGAAAAGATTGCTGATCTCTTTCGCAGCTATAACAAAAATTTGGATAGAAATTTTATGTCGCTATAAGATTAGAGTCATAGCTTTATCCTCATTATCAGTTTTACTTTCTCAAATACATACGTATAAACGGAATAATATGTGTAGTATAGGGAAGTATGCTGTGGAATATCAAAGTTATTATTTCAACCAAAATCCACATTTGAGAGTCCCCTGTTATCGAAAAATGTGTTGTTGTTCTTCAAACGTCAGTGCGTCCGACTGGCCGTCTTTCCGCAGCTGATAAGATATTGGTTGGGGAAAGATTGACCTGGACTGAAGAATGAGGAAATTATTTGGTACGAGAATGTCAGTGCTATTCCATAGCACGAGTAGTTTCTTCCTTCCCGCCTGGTTTGCAAGTGGACCTTCCTTTCCCACCACACTTGCGTCCTTCCTGCCATATTTCCTTTTCTTCCCACTTTCCCTCCTGGCTTCTTTTGTTACTTCCGTCTCTGCCATACTTTCTTCCCTTCCATCAAGCTTTCTTCCCTTATATCTAGCTTTCTTCTATCTTGCTTTCTTCTCTTCTGGCTTGCTTCTTTCTTTCCTTTCTTCCCGCCTACCTTGCCTACTTCAGTCTCTTTCTATTTTTCCTTTCTTTTTCCCTTTATTCCGTCTTTTGTTCTACGGCTCCCTCCAGTTCCATGTTTTTTAAAACTCACGGTCGTATTATATATTCTTAACCACAATGTAATTTAATATTCTCTTTCTTTCAGTGAAAGCTATTAAAAATATGTCAACAGCGGATCTCCAACGTTTTGCATGTTTTGTGGCGATTTCTATTATTAGAAATCTCATTCAATTTTTTTGTTTCAGGTAATAGACTTTACGTCTTCCCGGACAAGTTGAGGCAATTGGTGAGTTTCCATTAGTTTTAATTTCATCCAGAAATTCAACGGGAGATTGTTTAAAAACAATTTTCATAGTGAATTCAAAGATACTTTTCACACACAGTTGAAAATGGATTTGAGGAAATTGTATGAATACTACTTGGTCGTGCGTTGTATTTCGTTATCAAATCAAAGTTATCAAATGTGTTTAACAAACAATAAATATTTTGAAGAAATTATCCTTTGTAAGTTTCCTCTTATGATGAACGTAGTTATGAAAAACCTACTAGTAAGTTTAAACGTTTTTGCGAATTAATCTAAATTTTTGAAAATAGTTTCAAATGTGTGTTCAGGAAGTGTTGAAAGCCCGCTAAGTTGGTGGCCGGGATGTAAAGAGATAAATTCTTGTCAAACTCAGGACCTTCCGGAAGGATTTTCTCGTCAATGATATTAGCAATACACTTCAATAGGACAAAAGAACAATCCTACGAGAGTTAAGGATTAAAAGAATGCATCGAAAAACTGTTGTACTGAATCGTAGTGTTCACAGGCGAGCGCAGCCTGTAACAAGAAGTGAAGAAATAAAATGTTTGAAAATTTCGAAATTATCAACTTAAAAAGGTGAAATATGGGATAGCAAATATTTATGCAAATAAAATGTTTTATAATGCAGGGCAATGAGGTCCACTTGAAAAAGTTCAGGGGGAGCCTACGGGAGCGTTCATCAGGAGATACCACAAGACAGTGGCAGCTTTCGGTGTCAAAAGTTGAGGGTGCAGAAAACAATGCATAATGAAAACGATATCCGTGGTCAGTCTCTCGCGACTTATGTGAAGTTAATACAAAATAATTCCGTTACCATTATTACGTTCCAGAATAATTATGAGTGACAGAGATATGCTTGTTATATTAGCACTATTATTTGAATTTAGTCAATGTTTGTTCCGAAAAGGGCAATTGGCATTGGCGCCGTTAGATCCCAGGGTTCGTAGTCGTCCAACCAACCAGTAACCCGTGATATCTCGGAATTGCATAACCTTCACGTACTTAATAAATTCGACTAGCGGCGGTGTTTTAGCGTTCATGGCCTTTGAGTAGAACCATCCCAGCTTTCGCCAGGATGACAGAGGGAAACCACGAAATCCCCGCCAAGATGACGGCACTGAGATTGAACCTAGGCCTCCCGAATACGAAGTCTGCACGCTACGCCTTGAGCCACTTCGTTCGGTGCCTATTATATATCACTAACTAAACATGTATAAACACCCAGCAGAACTTTTTGGATGAAGTTCAAACATGCCACATACGGCACACGCCACCTCTGCTATAAGAAACGTTTGTTCATCTGATTGCGCAAATGAAGCTGAAGAGTTCTTCCTTCGCCGTGAAGGGCTCTCACCCCGCGTGGCCCCACAAAGCCCGGCGCCTCGTCGAGTCGCGCTGATTGGCCCGGATGACGTGGTCATTATGCAGGTGCCGCTGCGCAGTCTGACCCCGGGGCTGGCGATGGGCGCGCGATACGCCCGCGGGCGGGCAGCGCCGGAAGCGGAACAAAAGGCGGCTGTGGCGCGGCGGCCGCGCGGCGATTGTCACGCTATCGATTCGAGTTGACGCTCGCCCGCGCGCCACGGAGCCGCGGCGGCCGACGCCCGCCCGCCCCATTACTGCCCGCCTGCCTGCCGTATTGTCCGTCCGCCCACCTTCCTGTGCGTCCACCCGACCGCCCGACAACCAGACCGATGCACCGATACCGACCGACCGAAGGACCGACGGACCGACCGACGGACGGCCCAACCGACGGACGGCCCAACCGACGGACGTCCCAACCGACGGACGTCCCAACCGACGGACGTCCCAACCGACGGACGTCCCAACCGACGGACGTCCCAACCGACGGACGGCCCAACCGACGGACGGCCCAACCGACGGACGGTCCAACCGACGCACGGTCCAACCGACGCACGGTCCAACCGACGCACGGTCCAACCGACGGACGGTCCAACCGACGGACGGTCCAACCGACGGACGGTCCAACCGACGGACGGTCCAACCGACGGACGGTCCAACCGACGGACGGTCCAACCGACGGACGGTCCAACCGACGGACGGTCCAACCGACGGACGGTCCAACCGACGGACGGTCCAACCGACGGACGGTCCAACCGACGGACGGTCCAACCGACGGACGGTCCAACCGACGGACGGTCCAACCGACGGACGGTCCAACCGACGGACGGTCCAACCGACGGACGGTCCAACCGACGGACGGTCCAACCGACGGACGGTCCAACCGACGGACGGTCCAACCGACGGACGATCCAACCGACGGACGGTCCAACCGACGGACGGTCCAACCGACGGACGGTCCAACCGACGGACGGTCCAACCGACGGACGGTCCAACCGACGGACGGTCCAACCGACGGACGGTCCAACCGACGGACGGTCCAACCGACGGACGGTCCAACCGACGGACGGTCCAACCGACGGACGGTCCAACCGACGGACGGTCCAACCGACGGACGGTCCAACCGACGGACGGTCCAACCGACGGACGGTCCAACCGACGGACGGTCCAACCGACGGACGGCCCAACCGACGGACGGCCCAACCGGCGGACGGCCCAACCGACGGACGTCCCAACCGACGGACGTCCCAACCGACGGACGTCCCAACCGACGGACGTCCCAACCGACGGACGTCCCAACCGACGGACGTCCCAACCGACGGACGGCCCAACCGACGGACGGCCCAACCGACGGACGGTCCAACCGACGCACGGTCCAACCGACGCACGGTCCAACCGACGCACGGTCCAACCGACGGACGGTCCAACCGACGGACGGTCCAACCGACGGACGGTCCAACCGACGGACGGTCCAACCGACGGACGGTCCAACCGACGGACGGTCCAACCGACGGACGGTCCAACCGACGGACGGTCCAACCGACGGACGGTCCAACCGACGGACGGTCCAACCGACGGACGGTCCAACCGACGGACGGTCCAACCGACGGACGGTCCAACCGACGGACGGTCCAACCGACGGACGGTCCAACCGACGGACGGTCCAACCGACGGACGGTCCAACCGACGGACGGTCCAACCGACGGACGGTCCAACCGACGGACGGTCCAACCGACGGACGGTCCAACCGACGGACGGTCCAACCGACGGACGGTCCAACCGACGGACGGTCCAACCGACGGACGGTCCAACCGACGGACGGTCCAACCGACGGACGGTCCAACCGACGGACGGTCCAACCGACGGACGGTCCAACCGACGGACGGTCCAACCGACGGACGGTCCAACCGACGGACGGTCCAACCGACGGACGGTCCAACCGACGGACGGTCCAACCGACGGACGGTCCAACCGACGGACGGTCCAACCGACGGACGGTCCAACCGACGGACGGTCCAACCGACGGACGGTCCAACCGACGGACGGTCCAACCGACGGACGGTCCAACCGACGGACGGTCCAACCGACGGACGGTCCAACCGACGGACGGTCCAACCGACGGACGGTCCAACCGACGGACGGTCCAACCGACGGACGGTCCAACCGACGGACGGTCCAACCGACGGACGGTCCAACCGACGGACGGTCCAACCGACGGACGGTCCAACCGACGGACGGTCCAACCGACGGACGGTCCAACCGACGGACGGTCCAACCGACGGACGGTCCAACCGACGGACGGTCCAACCGACGGACGGTCCAACCGACGGACGGTCCAACCGACGGACGGTCCAACCGACGGACGGTCCAACCGACGGACGGTCCAACCGACGGACGGTCCAACCGACGGACGGTCCAACCGACGGACGGTCCAACCGACGGACGGTCCAACCGACGGACGGTCCAACCGACGGACGGTCCAACCGACGGACGGTCCAACCGACGGACGGTCCAACCGACGGACGGTCCAACCGACGGACCGTCCAACCGATCGACCGTTTGCCCGTCCGCCCGCTCGCTCGCACGGAGCCGCGGCGGGGCGCGCCCGCCCGCGGCTGAGGAGCGACAAGGCACAGGCGTCTCCGCTCTGACGGGCGATCGATGGGCGTGGCGGGCGACCGCCCTTGCAACCTGCCCGGCGGGGGCGGGCACGCTGTCTGTCGGCATACGCGCCGCGCCGCGACAGCCCGCTCACATGGCCGCCCGCGCGCCAGCGCACCGATCGGTTTGGTCGGTCGGCCGCGCGTTTGCTTTTTGCAAACAAGGCGTCTTGCGCCATTCGAGGGAAGACATGACTGGGATCTTTTCACGAAATTTAATTTGTTCTTATTCATCCTTTTCTTTAAAGAAACTTGTTGACATTCTTAAGGGCCATTCACAATGCAAACACAAACAAGCATAACGCCTAGACGTAAACTTTAACATAAGTGATAGACTGAAGTATTCACAATGTCTAACATAAACGTAAGCAACATAAGAGTTTCTGTTGGCTGTGAGAAATTCTGGTTCACTATTGATTAGATATGTGAATCGATTTCGAGGTATCGACTGTATCCATGGTTCATAGTACATGGCGTTTGTTCGTCAGTCGACTTCGATCCTATTTCGATATTACATTTTGAGTTAAGTGATTAGTCCATTTCTTATGTCTTACTTAAGCATAAGCACAGTAGCTTGAAGCTTGAGCGCTTTTAAGTTAACGTCTTACGTGCTATGCTTATGCGAAAGCATTGTAAATGAATCCGCTTAAGGACGTAGACTACGTTAACGCCATGCTTGTGCTTGTGTTTGCATTGCGAATGGGCCTCGCGACTCATCGTCTTGCACTTCGTCTTCGCGCGCCGTCTTTAAATTTTACCGAATCTGATGAGCCGCAGAGCAGTTGCTGCGCGAACATTCAATTCTTTAAATATTTTTAAATTGGGTGGAAAGATGGTTGCACGTCTTGTCGCAAATAGAACATGTTGATGATAAAGAATGTAATTTGAACTTGCGTTAACATCAACGGTTTCCAAATATTTTTCCTACCCGTTTGTTTTCAAACAAATATTTCACAGTTTCATTTTTTTATTATTTGTTGTAAAGAAAAATTACATTTTATTATCATTATTCCTGCTTATTCTGTTAGAGGGAAAGGGAAAGAGATTAAGAATGAAGTTCTGAAATGTCGATTATAACTTGCCTTAAATTCGTTTCAAAAATTATAATTACTACGTAAACTCTCTATTTATCATAAAACAAGTAAAACATTAATGGATGCCTTTTTTCTAAGGTTTCTTTTTGTCATCTGGTTCGCCCCCTCAGAGTTCATTTCATTTCTCTGGTGCTGCGCTATGAATCGTCGCAGGGGCGCCAGGAGGCAGTTTCGTCTCTGTGGGAACCGATGGTACTGGTGCATCAGGCTTCATTACGGCCTGCTGAATATTTTAATACGAGTCGAGTAGATTTTGTGATTCGGAATGCACAATCCCCTGACTGCGTTGCATTTCAAATAGTGCTCGTTGTATAATGGTGCGATTTTTGACTTTCATTCTCAGTTTTTCTTTACTGATTTTTTCCTTCTCTATTTTACCAACGGTTCGAGGCCCAAAGAAAAATATAATGAGAAAAAAAACTTGAGATAGATATTCGTCATCTCATAAAGCACGTCGCTCATCTCATAGAAAAGTGACACACCACAAGAACGTCTGCGTTTCAGTGCAACTCGAAAACGGAGTTATAAAATAAAGACTGTATGTGTATTGTGTTATAAATGCGTTCCTTTCTGAACAGTCACTAAGTTCTCTTACAAATGTTGTAACTGATGTGAAGTCTTAGATCCTCCAGCGAACCATAATTTGACTTTCGTCATTCAGAGAGTTTGAACTGCGATTGTATTACGGTTTTCTTGTAGAAAGAAAACTTTTGCAAGGTTGCCAAAGCTGGTTAAAAAGTGTCCGTTCCAAAGAGAAGACTTTTTTTCCGAAAGTTCATCTCGGAACAGTTCCCGAAGAAAAGTGTCATAAAAGTGTCAGTCCCGAAGAAGTGTCAAGTTTGTTCTGAATACGTTATTTTTAATATTAATAATATATAATATTACACAATATTAATAATATATTCCAGTGTGGCAAGTTTAAGATATAGAATACATTGATGAAATTACATTATTCTAGTGAGCGATGACAAACATCAATGACCAAAAACACCCACAGCTTGTGCACTTGAAGAATTGAAACGCGCGGGAAAATAAGGCAAGAGCGCCGTGGCCGGAATACAATCAATCACTCGCCCCAGCGCATTAATGCGCGGGCGTATTCGCCCGGAGCTGCAGGGCAGCGCGAGGGCGACGCCGCCGCAGAGATGAAATAGCAGTCATAGGCAACTTGTTCGATGTATCGAAAGAGAGCAGTCGATGGGGCGGAGCGAGCCGATCGGAAGAGGCGAAGTGCGCTGGAGGGGGGGGGGAGGAGTGCGGGGGGAGACGGACGGTAGAGGCCGGGGTTAGGGAAAAGAGGAAGCGAGGGTGGGGATGGGAGCAAGGTGGTAGGTGAGAATAGCGGATGAAGGCGGGGACGCGGGTCATGGCGGAGGCGCTGGCGGAGACGACGGTAATAGGAACCGGTGGCGGGCGGGTGAAATAGGCGACGGGTAGTGGGTGCGGACACAGTGCTGGAGACGGAGCACGGGGTGGGGTGCAGAGATGGAGGCAGAAGCGGGCTCGGGCGGTTAGACGGAGACGCGGTGCAGGCGGTGGGCTCGGAGGGGGCGGGTCGTTCGCATTGCGCGCTGCGGACGCGCTCGCCCGCGCTCCACCGCCGCCGCCGCCGCCTCCGCTTGCGTAATCGAGAACCGATAGCCGTGCTGCGCGCCGCTGAGCCTTGGATGGCTGCGGGAACGGCGCCGCCCCCGCCCCCGCCCCCGCTATGACTGGCTGGAGCCATTCTCCGCCCTGTGCGGGGACGAGCGGTCGAGCGTCCTGCCGCGCCCGGGCGTGCGATGGAAGCGCGGGCTGCAGGCGTCCTCTTGTGTGGCGGACGCAAATTAACCTCAAGACGCGGCCCTGCCGTTTGGCTGGCCGTTCGTACCTATGCGTCTTTCGGACGAGCTATTCGGGCGCGCTTTGAAAGGGCTGACAGAAGATATTGTCAGATTCGCCACATCTGCGCGGCAGGTGTCGACCCTAAAAGCGAACGTTGGATTCACCGGCATCAACGTTTCTCTACGCAAAACTACTAGGACATACCAACGTGGCATACCAACACTTTTTATCCTCTTGGAATCAACTCATCAACTTTGCGATTATTTCTTTAATTGCAAACATAGTCATTTCATTTGTGTTGCTCAAATAACGAAAACTTCATTTATAAATATGATGACGTAGATCTGATTTTCATTAAAATCTCAGAAATGCTGAAAATTATTTCAGACTTTTGATATGGACTTGGAACATGTGATACTTCTCCAGTATTAACGCTACAGATTTCATTCCCGATGCAATCTTTCCATCAATTGCAGATCTAAATGTAGTATTTATCAATATATATCACGTTTTGAAATATTTTAAGCACATTTGAGGTTTTAATGAAAATAGGCAGTATATCATATTTATAAATGCAGTTTCCGCTATTTGAGCAAAACAGATTAAAGAACAAATCGCAATGTGACAGGGGCTGCATGCAAATTACCGCCAAATTTACTATCCCCATAACGGCACAATCATATTTTAACCCTGGCAAATTTACCAAGTTTCAGCTCAAAAGCTTCTAATCAGAGTGACTTCGCATGACCCACCTCTGCCACCTATCCGTCCATTCAAACACACATCTCAGTTTTTGAATACAGAATTGTTTGCGTCCCTTCACTACCTGCACCACACATAATCATCTTTTGAACAGCTCTAATTTACCTTCATTCTGGGAGTTACAACTCAAAAGAATCGTTCACACCGATTTTATGAAACAAATCGTTATTGTATTTTGGTTGAGCTTTCAAAAAAAAAGCTTGAACTGTAGTAGGAGAAAAACTAATAACTGCCGAAAAAATGTCATTTTTCAGCAGAAGTGTTTTAGTCTATATACCGTCTGTCTTCTGAACAATCTTATTTAATGCCCTGAGAAGATATAGCTATTTAATTCAAAATAACTATTCCTAACATTACATTTTTTCTTTTAAATCGACGATAACATTTTTATCCTTAAGAAAGTACTGCGCTGTCTCCTCATACGAAGACCTCAACAACATTATTTCTGCGGGATCACACTGTCGTATTCTTCTAAATGTTTCTCTTACACACTGTATTTTGCCTGTCCATTTTTTAAAACAAGAATTATCATTAAGATTTGTAAACGAATGCTGCAAGAGTTATGGCAGAGAAAACAATTTTTGTTTGCTCAGAAAATGAACATTTATGCTCTATTTAAAAATCAAAACGTGCATTATTTTTTCACGTATTGACACATGAGTACCCGTATGCACATATGAATTAAAGATTATTAAATTTAATTATCCCGCATAACGAACACCAATTTAGGAGCGATTACTACAAGAGTAAAAAAAATTGTCACCCACTCGTATTCAAATGAAAAATCTTTTACAGTCGTGGCAATATATTACAAAAACTACGAGTTATATGAATTTCCACCCGGAGCTGTAGTGCCATGGGAGAGATTGATTACAATTATAACTCTGTTCTATGAATTGCCACGAGATGCCCCGCCTCGCATGCATAGCCCATGTGTCTGCCCTTCGCCACCTTCTGTGCCCCGCCTCCGTCGCCAACGCCGCAGACCCGGGTAGACGCACCCTCGCCGCCACTTACCTTCTATTCCTCATCATTACCTCTACTTCTTACCCCTTTCTATAACACCTTTACATCTTGCCCCTTACCCCTGTACCTCTGACTCCTCTATCTCTGACCCCTTTTCCATTTACCTCTTCGCCTCTGACACATGTACCTTTCATCTCTCTACTTCTCTACCTCTTATCTACCCCTTATGTCTATCTACTTGTCGACCTCCTATTTCTCTATTTATCTCTGTTACCTTTATCCCTTACCTATCTAATCTCTTTCCTCTGTTACCCCTCTTCCTCTTACCTCTCTACCGCACCCTCTCTACCGCACCCTCTCTACCGCACCCTCTCTACCGCACCCTCTCTACCGCACCCTCTCTACCGCACCCTCTCTACCGCACCCTCTCTACCGCACCCTCTCTACCGCACCCTCTCTACCGCACCCTCTCTACCGCACCCTCTCTACCGCACCCTCTCTACCGCACCCTCTCTACCGCACCCTCTCTACCGCACCCTCTCTACCGCACCCTCTCTACCGCACCCTCTCTACCGCACCCTCTCTACCGCACCCTCTCTACCGCACCCTCTCTACCGCACCCTCTCTACCGCACCCTCTCTACCGCACCCTCTCTACCGCACCCTCTCTACCGCACCCTCTCTACCGCACCCTCTCTACCGCACCCTCTCTACCGCACCCTCTCTGGCGAACCCTCTCCACCAAGATCCCTGTTCCTCCCTGTTCCGCCCCAAACCGCCCCGCACGCCTCGTAGTCACCCAGGCTGCTGCGTCGCGCTGCCGTCATCGCCGCCCGCCACTCCGTCAATCGCTTCTCCGCGCGCCCCATTCGGACGCCGCCGCCGCCGCCGCCGCCAGGACAAGCGCAATCACCATAAACGGAAGCGCAACTGCCCTGCAGCACCGGCTCCTCTGCCTTCATCATCGCTCGCGGGGAGGCGCTGCCGGCGCGGCCGGGTCGTCCGCAACGCGCGCCGCCTGAGTGATTGTGGAGCGAATGACCTGCGTTGGGGGCGGCTGTTAAAAGCGTTTCTCTGCAATCGGGTTGACGAGAAATATACAGTTGGTGACCGATTAAAGAGCATACATATTTGAAAGATGAGGTTGGGTTATGGGGGTGAAGGGTGAAGCTACCGTTAACTCATCAATGACTTTCCGTATGATTTGCGCGAATTTTCTTAACACGTTGGGTTCCCCTGTCGTTTCTGTAAGACCAATATATATGCTGTCTTGATACATATTTTTAAACCCTACTACGAAGTTCTGGGACGGCACAAATTCTTCGATAACTTCGGTAAAGGCTTATGCATTCGCATAGAGTTTCGCCATGCCCTTCGTTGCTGAGTCGAGCAAAACATTCTTCAGAAAAACTCTCTCCGTCGCGGCGCCGTGCACCTGTTATTGAAGAGCCTTTTCGTGTATTCGTATCTGCCGGGATTAGATCCCGACACTTAGAGAGGCGCATATGTGCTACCTAGAGGTTTTTAGTTTTAGCAATGCTCTCACGTTTCATGAAAGGTAGTAAGTAATGGTAGTAGTAAAGCTGGTAATGCGAAATTTCTTGAATGTCTGTATGTCCGTGTGTGAATTTAAGTATGCTGATATTTGTTTTTTCATGTATGTATATGAGGGATTGTAAAAATACCTGAATTATTATTCTTAATCATATTATTTACTAGAAAAATTCCGGGGTTTCTTCGGTTTTCTTCATATCCAATCAGAGTTAAAGAGGAAAATGATCAATTTTACATAAATCACTATATTTAAGATTATTATTTTTAATGTTATTGGTTCAAATCTCTACAAAAAACTACAATTTTCTTTCGTGTTATTTCAAAATAAATTAATTTTAATTAATAAATTAATTAATTTTTTATCGTACGCATTGTCTCTTGACTCTATCGAATCTCTATCGAACCAGTTCAGCCAGTTTGCTACTGGCTTTGCGGAATTTATTAGAAACCAATGTTCTCTTAGCGACAGGTAAAAAATAATGATAGTGTTGCATCTGTTGTTGAAAAAATATATTTTCCATGTTAGTGTTGTATGAATCTTTGCCAAAATTTGCAAAGATCCTGAAGAAGAGCCTGTAATAACTATTTCGCATCTATTCATACACTTCTTTAAGTGGTATCGATGTCGGTTACATGTCATTGAATTCACTTATTAGTATATATTATTGAAAGTACGACCGTGTATGACCAAGTGGCTGTTGTATCAAGGTTTTGTCGCATATATTTCAAAATTGAACACATTTCTCTTTACGGTTATCGTCTGTTAATTCTGTGGCTATGTGCAAGAAAGGCAAATGCCAGTGTTTATTGGTTTTCGGTATGTATGCCCTTCTTTCAGTGCAAGAAAGACCAGAGTGAAAAATTGATCATATCTCCTAATTTCACATTGATTTTCATTATGATCGTTTATCATTTCTAAGATGTAAAAAACTCTCCCATTCTGTAAAACTTTGAGTATTGACACTGGCCCTTCTTGCACCAAGACAAAGAATTAGCCCAATGCAGCAAAATAAAAATTGCCCAACTACGGATGAGGGTTCCGGGCCCGAAACCATCCCTCTCGAGCACCGAATGAGGAGCGGAGAGGGCTCGCAGGGACACGGAAGGGCGGGGCGGAGCCGGGTGGGCGGGGCTGGGCGGTGCCGACGGAAGATTCGCGTAATGCTGAGTTACGAGCGCGGGGGTTTAAAATAGCGTCCGTCTGCGCCGCGCCGCCGGCATTTGTCACTGTCTGTGCTTGCGCGCGCTCGCGGGCGCGGCGTGCCCGCTCTTCTCTTGTCTGCAGCGGCGCGCTACACGCGGATAATTTACATTTTCTTCGGCCCCGCCCCCAACCCCACCCCTTCCCCTTCCCCTGCCCTTGTACTTCCCACGCACAGCTCTGCCATCACCTCGCCCCCTTACTCTCTCCTCTTCGGGCCCTCCCGGTCCCCTTCTGCTCTCCTCCGCCCCTGCCCCCTCCCCTGCCCCCAACCCGCGCTCCTCCGACCTCATATCGCCCTTCCCCGCCCTTTCCATCCCTCCCCGGTGGCCCACCCCCGCCCTCGCGTCGCTCTGTGCCCGTCCATTCCTGCCCCGGCTCCCCCGCCCGTATCCCCTCCTCCGCCCCCGCCGCTTGCCACTGTGCCGGCGTCGCCGCTTAACACGCGCGGGGGCCTGGTAGTTGTGGGAGGGAAGTAGAATTTTAGGGACGTGATGCCCCCGGTCTCGCAACCCTTCTCTCATGTCCTGCCTCTGTTGAACGCACAGCGTGCGCGGTGCCCAACACCAGGGGGAGGGGGGTGAAGTGCAGGGTCCGCCTTCAGAATTGAAAGTGAAGGTTTTTTTTCTAAAGTGTGGACCTCTTACTTTGTTTATCCTTTCGTATTTTATATGCATAGGTTATCTTGTGTGGTTTCCATCTTGGTATATGAAATTCTGTGTAGACACACAATCTTTCGTTTTAATGGTTTTCTTCGCGTACAGAAAATAGTAGTCAACGTAAGAGGGGAGCGGAACAGGTGATTCGCACGCGATCTAGTTTGTCGTCTGAGCGTAGCGAACACCGCAAAGGAACGAGTTTGGGAATCAGCTCGCGCCCATGTTGCGTATGCTATTTTTAACACGCCGTAGCCGAAACACAATGCGTCAAATAAAGGAATGTGAATTAAATATCGAAGAACTAAAAATACCTTACTTGTACAAAAGTAAATGGATTCTAGTCAGTGTCGTAACACTATTCTTTGTAAATAATAAACAAAAACTTCGTCAAGACGAAAGGCAATTGCGAATCGTTACAGATGTGTCACATACGTTTCACGATGTTTCGCAAATGTTTCGCAATGTTTCACACACTGTGAAAAAATTAGCAGTTTCGCACACGGAAAACAAGTATCAGAAATCGCGTTTCACGCACAGCTTCTTAAAAATATATTATTTACTGGGAATAACACTTTGACTACTTAATTTACAATTTAAAAATAATGTGTGTATAATTAAAATTTGATAATAGAGATCTGGATTTATGGACGTTATTATGAAGTGATGCTGTCAGATATAGGGCTTCTTGTGCGACCGGCGAGCTAAATATGGATTTTCGTTTTTCAAATGTTAAAAAAAAAGACAAACTTTATGTTAACTATTGAATGCGAATGCTGAATTGAAGGCCATGCAAGAAGCAATTATTATGTTTTTTTAAAATTCCTATTGTTCATAGGACTCTGTAATTGTCTTACGTACAGTAAGTATAGTACAGTAAGAGCAGTAATGTTCGATTAAGTCCATATACATCGAGATCAATTCATATTTTGACAGTGTTTATTTGTAAGAAAATACCGTTTCAAGGGTTATGTAAGTAATATCTCTAAAAATGAATTATCAGACAAAAATTTGCAGCCACTTTTTATGAGAAAGTGTACTAATTGTGAACCCCATTTTGCTGGAATATTATTGCAAAGAAAACAAATATCCTTTTCATTTTAATTAATCATGTTAGAAATACTTTATACTTTATTTCGATGTTGATTAATACATTTGAAAAATCTTGGTGTTGATTGTTATTTCAGTATACCTATTCACACAAATATACTTTAAGTTATTGTTTGACGCTCAGAGAAAAACCCATCTGGTTATCGAAAATGGCTGCAGACCAAACCGTTCGTCTCACTACTCGGAAGAAAACCAACGCTATTTGACCGAATTGAAGTTCAGTGCATGAGCTAGCGGAGATCTGGTAGTTCACCTCTGGATGCATAGTTCGTGTTCCGATATTTTGAAAAATTAATTAGTTTAAGTGTTAAGTAAATTTGTGTTGCGATGTGGTTGTGAACGCGATGATAACACTCAATTCTTTTTAAAAGAGCTATCATAAAATTGGTTAAGATTTTGCAGAAATATTTTCAAGAAATCTTTCGGAAAAAGAATTGGATGGGTAAAATTAATTTTTACCTATGAAAAATGTATTGCTTCTTCAATGTTGAGATATTCAAGTAAATGAGTTTTGACTAGATATTTTACAACTATAAACACACTTACTATTGGAATGAATGGAAAAATAATATCTCTTTAAATAATTCTAATGGTAATTTCAATGGGCTGCTTGTTTCTCTATAGTATTCTTGGGCGTTTCTTGTTTGCATATTTCATTCTAACATTCACATAATCATTAATTGCATCATTATCATTGAACCATAATATTGAACCATATCATTGACCCATTACAAGTCCTTTTGCTACGTTTCAGTATTTTAAAAAAATGTGTTCACGAGTATAGTGGCTCTAATGAATAATATTGATTTGAGTGACACCAGAGAACTGGAACGAGGTCCGCCAACGATTTATTGGAATGGGAAACAACTTTTAGTTACTGGTCACCACATTCTGTGCATTACTAATTTGACATAAAAAATGTGATCCGCCTCTATTGTTGCATGAATCCTATTTTAAGATGACGGTAACAACCTTGAAAATCTTCAAATTTATAATTATCAAATTATACTACATTCTTAATAGTTTTTCAAACAGCCAAATTGAAAAATAATGCGTAGAAAGAGCTACATTGGTAAATGGGAGTTGGGTTTGCCTGGCGATAGCTATTTATTATTATAAATTATCAGGTATTAAAAACAACAGTTGTGGAAGTAAAAACAGCCATCGCATCTCAATGAAATGATAATTAATCATTATTCTATAAAACTCTGTATTTGCTGGCATAAATTACTAAACATAATAATATCAGAGTAACAATTAAATATAATGGATGTCTATCTGACGTCTCATTAATTTTATTTCAGTCTGATATTCAAATGTCAATTCTGCCACGGGACTCCTTTGCGAGTATGTTTGCCAGCTATGTTTCTATATTTTCATGTGAAAAATATACTTCACAGTGCTGAAACTTTTATGATATGTTACGAACGCATGAGTTCGAATTTCAATTAACGTGCGACCCGTCAATACCTTTTATCTTTATAATGCGATTCAGTTCCAAACTGATTATATTAGTGTTGAACATATTTGCGTGTATGCAATGATTTCTTAACTGAATCAATAGGAGTCTTTATAATCTAATAGAGACCAGAAGAATCTGTATACCTGCAACCGATGATACACTATGTGATCAAAAGTATCCGGACACATTCAAAATAGTGTTATGATGTGATCGTGTTTTGCATGGACGGGGCTTGCAGCCCCTTGTTGTTTTGTGTGGTACTACCCCGGCACAGGCCTACTTTGATGTTTTAAACACCTTCTTGCTTCCCACTGTTGAAGAGCAATTCAGGGATTGCGATTGCATCTTTCAACACGATAGAGCTCCTGTTTATACTGCAAGGCCTGTGGTGAGTGGTTACATGACAATGACATCCCTTTAATGGACTGGTCTGCTCAGAGTACTGACTTGAATCCCATCGATCATCATTTGGATGCTTTGGAACGCCGACTTCGTGCCAGACCTCACCAACCAACATCGATTCCTCCCTTCAGTGCAGCAGTCCGTGAAAAAAGGGCTGCCATTCCCTACGAAACCTTCCAGCACCTAATTGAAAGTATGCCTGCGAGAGTGGAAGCTGTCATGAGGCTAAGGGTGGGCAACACACTATTGAATTCCAGCATTACCGATGGAGGGCGCCACGAACTGGGAAGTCATTTTCAGTCATGTGTCCGTATACTTTTGATCACATAGTGTATAATTTAATCTCAGATGAAACACAAATCAGTATCGTACGAGATCTTTGTTTTAGTTCCTCTATTGATAAGTGACTAACAATATATTTTTAGTACACTGCATGAATGATTGTTAGTGATTCTGGCTCGTCAACGAGTAAGACTATTAGTACCGTAAGTGTAGTGCACGTTCTTAACTTAGCCGTTGACTGTGATCTTCCTCCACTGGGTGAGATCCAGCGCCGACCTACCGTCGGCTAGTGGGATTTTTCCCAACCAGGTATCTCCCACCAGTGAGGCACCGCTCTAGCCGGGACAAGCTCTAAGAACCCGACCGGTCTCCCCCATGTGTGGTTGTGTAGAGCATGTCAATGTGTTCGTAAGAACACAATGTGTCCGTGGCCGATTTGTCAAGCTGCTGCTCCGGTATTCCCCTGGTGTTGGTCGAAGAAACCACGGAAAACTACCGAATAGAGCAACTGGCCGCTGAAATTTTCCTCCAAACAGAGGCTGAATTCTCCCTAGTTGACAAGGTAGTGTCGAAGATCCTGCCGCACTGCATGAAGAAAGCTTGATTTTCAAACGTGTACATTGTGAGTTTTGTTTCCAATGTTTGTGAATGCAAAGCTAATTAACAGTCGCGTTCCAGTGGCGGAGGTTCGACCGACGTCCAGCGTTCCTTGGGCGATCCACTCCTGACTTCCGGTTTTGTTGATCTCTGCAGTTTGCCCTGAAACAGGCGGAAGGGATGGAACCGCGCGTGATTTCAAGCCGTACCATGTAGAACGCAGTGAAACACATTGGGATGATTCTGAATTTCTAAATTTACTGGAAAAAAATCCTTAAAAGTAAACTTAACCTACTTTTACATTAAAGTGTTGTTGACCGCGCAGTCCCTGCGGCAGAGCAGAGGCGACTCATAACCTTTCACGGGCCACAGTAAATGGCGTTGCGGGCCGCTTGTTAGCCACCCTGGTTTTAGGACTTCTAAAGTAAAAATCTTTCTAAATCCTAAGTGATATTTTCAGCTTTTGCTTATTAACATAGATGTTTCAAAAAGTCGAAGTAAATTTCCGTGCGTAATCGCTTTGTGAAAACTCGAGCGTTTTCTTTCAGCCAGGCCTGCCCATAAACTTGCCGGAATCTTATTTTAGTTTCTGTCAATGTACATTGTTTGTGACATCAAAGCAACATAATGAATGTAGTCTAACGTAACTTCTAATGTAACTAGTTCTTCAAAACTTGACTTCGCTACCTTTGTCCCTGCAGAAAGGATCGCAAGTACAGAAAATTTTCCAAGTATGCATTCCTTTGACATACCTCAAAAAATGAAAGTATTAAGACACAATCTGGCAGAAAATGTAACGTATTGTTAAATTTATGTAACAGTTGATTTTTTCACTGGCAACTGTATTGGCTGTGCTGTCCACCAGAAAGATTGGAACATAAATCTTGCTTAAATTCTAGACCACATCTGTAAACAACGTAACTTTGAGATTAATTGGGGAGTTATAAAAACACGGCTAGCAATGTCTGGACTTATGTATATTTGTCCTGTCGAAGTAGTGCTAGGCGTATAATGGCAGAAGCGAATGCCACTATCGATCTCCGCCTATGCCTCCTTTGTCAGTTCGATATCTGGGAGGTGCCAGACGACAGTATGCCCATGCCAGAAACACACATTATGGATTATTTCACACTGAATCAACAAAGAAACATTTCTACACAAGCTACCTGATTTCACCGCATCTTATCATCGTCTACTTGTTTCACATATTTCTATCTGCCATAATGCAGTCAGACTGCGTCTATTTCATACCATGTTCTACCACGCTAACTTCTCTGATGTATAATCTTTTATGCGATAATAATGCATTGAAAGTTCTTTTATTAATTTAGACTTTTTTACTTTCTTGCATTCTGGTATGCAATATAGAAAAAAGTATTGTAATGCTGCTGCAAAAAAGGCCAGATATATATATATATATATATATATATATATATATATATATATATATATATATATATATATATATATATATAATCTCTTATTATGAGGCCTGATAATTACAAACACGACAAATCTTCTTCCCATATGTAGTAAATAACTCCCTCTAACACTTTGTGTAGTCAGATTCATGATTTATGTCTCCTTGATACCGAACATTTGCTGAAGTAAATTGATTAAGTAATAGCTCAAAATACGTAATCCATGAACACCAACGTAAGCTTCGATTTGAAACTCAAGACAAAGAATTCTTACTCCGGCAGTAAATCCTATCTACAATACTAGTTAATTGGCTTCTATACCATTAACACTCATGGAACATGGTGAAACTGTCACTTTAATGAGTAGCTACGAGACTGCTTGTGTATTCTCTCACCAAACATGGGGTAAACAAACGCAAGGTGGATGTTAAAAGATTAATACAAGAAATTAAAAATTACCTGCGAAAGCTTTCATGAGAAAATGTAGAGGACAACAAGACACCCGAACTGCTGTATGCATGCACAGGCCTAGGCGAGCAAAACCGAAAACACTTTAAAAAATGAAACACAATTTTAAACCTTTGAAACGTAACAGTGTCAAGAAGACGAACCCTTGCGGCGCCCCGCTTCTCTTCCACATTTTGGTTTTTGTGAACAACGATCCCACGCTGTTGTTTTGACATGAAGCTCCATCCTCCGGGCCACTGCGTGCGGGCGCGCTCCTCCCCCTCCTCTCGCCGTTTTCCCCTTTCCCTTCCCCCTCCCCCGCGCCGCTCTGCCGCGCTGCCGAAGAGGAATGTGGCGGCGCCGCCGCCTTCGTCGAGATTTGTTCCGTGCGTCGCGTCGCGTCGCGTCGCCTGCCTTCTTCCCTGCCCCACGTCTGCTGCACCGCGTAGACTTCGCCCTCCCGCCCGAGGGCCTTTCACGCACCGCAGCCCCCGTCGCCGACGTCGGTGACACCGTCCCCGCACCCGCACCATTTCCCGCCCGGCCCCACCCCTCCCCGCTCCCACCCTCGTCACCGGCCCCGTCACCGGCCCCGTCACCGGCCCCGTCACGGGCCCCGTCACGGGCCCCGTCACGGGCCCCGTCACGGGCCCCGTCACCGGCCCCGTCACCGGCCCCGTCACCGGCCCCGTCACCGGCCCCGTCACCGGCCCCGTCACCGGCCCCGTCAGCGGCCCCGTCACCGGCCCCGTCAGCGGCCCCGTCACCGGCCCCGTCAGCGGCCCCGTCACCGGCCCCGTCACCGGCCCCGTCACCGGCCCCGTCACCGCCACCGCCACCGGCCCCGTCACCGCCGTCGTCACCGTCGTCGTCACCGCCGCAGTCACTGCCACCGTCATCGCCGCCGCAATCTTCATCGTAACCGCTCCCGCCCTAGCGCTCCTCTGCCCCTTCCAACAGTACCTCCACCTCCAACTCTCCCGCCTTCATCACCGTAACCGCGCCCACTTGAACCACCACCGCCAATCCCATCACCACCTTCACCACTGCCGTTGCTTCACCGCCGCCTTCGTTACCCTCTCCGCGTCTCCCCGTCGCCGCCCCCGCCGCCACTGCCCCCTCGGCTCCTGTGCCCCCATCGCCGCCGCCCTCGTCGCATGGGGCGCGCCTCGCGGGAGGAATTTCGATTTGGGAGTGCCTCACATGCCTGGGGGCCTAAGGAGGCGACGCAACTGGAAGAACTTGGCGCGAGGGCTGGATGCGGATGGGGGATCGCTCCATCGCCGGGGTCCGAGCTTCGTGGCTTGTGCGGAACATCCGCTCCGTCTCGGTTGAACCTCGAACCTCCCTGGCAAGGAAGCTCGTTAGCGACAGAATCGCTACTTCATGCGCTGTCACCGAATGTGCCGCATTATGGTACTTGCAAATCATTTCTCTAGTGATAATCGTTTGTAAAATTCTGAACAAGTGATGAGAAGTCGAACAGAAAATGCAAAAGTCCTTATCGTATAATACAGCGAAGTCACTTGCCTACAAAATCGATGCATATAATTTAAAACAGTATGTGGTAGTGATGGGCGAGTAAGAAAAGTCTAAATTAAAGTAGTGCCATAAGAAAACAATATTGTTTTAAGGCTTAACACGATTCCGGCAGAGATAAGTTGAGAGAGTGCAGCGTCGAAGAGCACGCACGGCTCATCTACACTATATTCTAATATTTATAAAGTCATGCATTTATGAGCAAATGCGAAGCTGCAGCTGGCGCCGTGCAGAAGCAGCAGCAGCATCAGCAGCAGCATCGGCCAGCTGAGCCGCGTGGAACGGAGGAAAATGTGATGAACCTCGCAGGCTCTAGTGTTCACCTGCACACCGCCTGCACCCGCGTGCATTGTTCATCAGTGCTTGTTCAGCGCTTTTCAATCGAAGGACGAGTGGAAGGGCGTTGGCAGCTGTACTCTAAGGGCAAGTCTGCGGTTTCCTCGTGTGGACGAGACGACACGGAGAGCCAATACTCAAGCGTGTAATAATAGTAATTTTTGCAATTAGTTTACAATGTTAAGCTTTATTGCACGAGTACATGTTTTGAATACGAGTTACGTTAGGAGCGAGTGTTCACATTTGTACTAATGCAATAAAGCTTGAAATGTTAATATGCCATCGTTTGTTCCGTGATATGTCCGATTATGGACAAATTTCTTGCATCAGGAAAGGTCGTGTATAATACTAGAATACAAAAATAGTGTATTATGAAATGATGATGTAATAGTAGTAGACGTGAAGTGACACGTGTACGAAAGAGAGTATTGCAACATAAGTGAAGAACGAGCTAAGGGGTAGTGAAGAACACCTTCACGTCCCGTGATAAAACCTGCACTATAATTATGGGTGCAATGACCATAGAACTTGAGCTCGAAAACATGAAATAATAAATTAAAATCTTGCGGAGTTATATTATTCGTTAAATGTTGCGTGTTAAAAGTACTGTAATGATGAAACACTTTTTTGTATTGAACTTTTGAATATTATTTCTAATGTTCCAAAATGTCCCATCCCCACACTCCGTAGTCCTTGTATCTTTAGGGCGCTCCAGATGTGGACAGGAATTCTGACACGGTGTCGTTTTGCCTCCGTCAGCGCCTGCATCTAAAACAGCCCGCACCCGATCCCTTTGCCGCCACGAAGCTGGTTCTTTTCCACGGAAGAAAAACTACAGTCAGAAAATTAAAAACTATCATACACAAATGTGAATGTATAGCAACAATAACAGAACCTGTAAAAGAAAAAAAACTTGGAGGAGGTAATATTTCTACCTTACTGTTATTTTTTCCCGAAAACACCATTTACGGCGAAATAGCTTCTTAATAGTTTTACAAACCGGGAAATCGAAAGTTGTAATACGTAATCGTCAAAAGGAAAGAAAAGTGATATGTTGCATGTTGTGTAATCTAAAACCTACGTAAAATTAAGAACTAGTTGCTACAGAAAATGACTATCAATATTTAAAAGGCACATGTAGATATATAACTTTAAAGGTTTGTGGCAATGATGTAGTTTCAACACTTACATAACATCGCGAATATAAACAGTGTGTTACTTTATTCCATTTGACTTCACCTAAGTCACAATAAACTAAAAAGTTCCTGCCATTCTATATTGCTTCTAAACACATTGCATTTTCGTTAGTTCCACAAGTATTGTATATTAGTGGCGGATGAGTGTAAAGTAGTTGCAGCGAAAACCAACCCTAAGAATGACGGAATATGACAGTAGTGTTCCCTTCATTGAGTGCCGGCGCATGCACAGACGAATTCCCGCCGGAAATGTGTTACGATTTCAAATTGTCGCCTTATAAAAGCTGTGTTGTGGGCGCCATCGCAGAGGCCCAAATGGCGCACGTCGTATCCGCTCTCCGGTGGCTGTCCTGAAGGCACGTGTGGATGTCGCTGGGGCGTGGACGGAATTTACAACGAAATAAAAGTCGTAATTTTCAACATTATTTTTTTTATTGAAAGCCGATTTTCGACAGCTCATCAGTCGAGCAAGGTCCCATGCCCCATCCAGCAAATAACGTTTCCTCTATGATCGCGAAAGACTTCGGCCCAGACCTGCCAATTTTTAATTGTAGATTCTTTTTCTGGATATTTTTTTCGATAAAAATAATACCATTTGGCTTTGCCGATGTTTCAGTTTATTGTGTGTGCATATTGGTTATGTGGTGTAACATTTGATTAATTGTTAATTGTGGTAGTCACACAAAGCATTATTTAGGTCTTAAGAGTTTTTCTGAATCACGCTTTTTCTACAAATTATTGATTTGTACAGGCTAAACTCTTATATACATTTTTGATTTGCAATAAATGATTTAATAAATTCTTAATTTGAATAAGTTCTAGTATGCCCACTTGATTTGACTAAATTCTAGTATAAACTCTTGGTTCCATTAAATTCTAATATAAACTCTCGATTTGATTAAATTCTCGTACAAACTCTTGATTTGATTAAATTCTTGCACAAACTCTTGATTTGATGAAATTCTCGTACACACTGTGTATTTGATTAAATTCTTGCACAAACTCTTGATTTGATGAAATCAATTGTTCAATCAATGAAATTATAATACAAATTCTTGATATTGTCCAAATAAATTTCATAGTATTCCACCCCTGAGGCCGCGACGACGATTCCTCGTTGGGCACGCGTCGCGTCGTGTCGCATCGCATCGCATCGCATCGCGGCGTCTAAAAGCGCGCCGCCGGAGCCGCGAAGGGCGACGCCTAAATTTACCCGCGATGACGCCGGGTTCCGCCCTCCGCGGCGGCGGCGTCGATCGGCGCAGGTACCTCAAACAGGACGCGCGCCGCATTCCGTCGAGAGATGAGGAAGGAGCCACGAGGGGGGGGTGGGGGGGCGCCATCGAGTGATGGACTATTCGTGGCGCACTGTGACCCGCTTGCGAGGGCTTGTATGCGGAGGGGCCCTTAAATAGCCGGCAAGAGTAAAGCCTGCGGCCGGAGAATGATGGCATGCGTTATATTCTCAGTGCTCTGTAAGGTATGGCGAATGATTGAGGGTTTATTAGGGAGCGGATTTTCATGTAAATGCATATTTTTGTAGGCACAAGATGGCTGCATTCAATAATGTGTTTTAGCGTTAACAAGCGTTGAGGATTAATTAGAAGAACTTTTAGTTTACATGTTTTTACGTATTTTGGTGTCATTACATTGTTTGCATATTTTACCTAATACTACATATTTCTTCCGTATCTCGTTACATTTTAATACATTTATACGTCGTATTTTGTACATCGAACAATACTCTTTTGTGGTGGAAAAAAGTGTACAGTGACTTCTGTAGAGGTAGACCTGTCTTTCAGCCTTTCCAAATTGAGGATAAGATCTGATAGGCGACGATCTGTGTTTGGGATGAGCTTGTAGGAAGCAATGGGAGATTCGTGTTCCCCATCGGGCTTTCTACGGGGCGTGGGAACACGTCCCGCTCGCAATCCTAGTCCAACAGTCGCGAGATAGGGGCCCAACTGGTGGGTTAGCGGGCGGACCCAGTAACCAGGCGCTTACCGCCTGCCCTTGCAGCTACTTTAGCTCTATCGACGGCGAGAAACCCGCCGTGAAACTAGGGTCCGGGTGGGCGTTTCCACAGAGAACCTTAGACCCTCCATGAGTGGGATCTCCCTGCGGGGGGGGGGGGCACTTCGCAGACAGAAGGCGGCTGTTCGTTATGATTCAAGTGAGAAGCGGCGAGCGAGCGGTGAGCAGACGCGGTGACGAGTGCCCTGGCAGAGCACGCGATCCGCCGTGCCGTGTGTGGTCCGCTACGTAAGCGCAACCCTCTCTTGCCGGCAGCTTATTAGCTTTCTGGTGCTTTTATGCCCACCAAAATATCCAACAAACTACATTGCACTACATGGGTGCTTACCGACAGTGGGCAGGTGTTTGAGTCAGGCTCGCTAAGTCCATAGATGAACCTTTAGTCACTTAGGTCCACAATATGGTAAGACGAGCATCGTGATCCGGGGTTACACATGACATTCCTAAGAAAACCGAGGGTTTCTGATGGGAGCGCATCTCTCCAAAATTGGTGCACGATTGGTGTAATTACTTCTCCTTCATACATAGCTATGTGATGAGCGGTCAGTTACAAATGATTTCGAAATCAGGGAAGAATTCATATTTGTGGATAATAACGCATTTTGAATAATTATTATAAACTCAGGGAAAATGCTTTATTTCATGAAAGGTACTTCGATATTCAGAGATTATAATGAAATGAAAAAACATTCAAATAAATAATAATTAATTAATTTGTATACGCGGTTTTATATTACATGTATCCGAGTCTATGACGGTTATTTCTCAACAATAGAACAAAACAAAATAATCCAACACAGTGCAAATTATGTAATACCGAACAATTAATTACTGGAACTCGACTAATGCTAACTGAATAAAAGAGATATAGAACCACACGTCATACGTGGTTTGCAATAATATGGGAGCGTTAAGTTAGACAATAGACGGAAATTAGACCCAGACACAATTTGATTCGAATGTTGGTCATAGGGGAAAACGATGTGAGCTGGTGAATGACTGTAACTTTAACTGTCAAATGCAAATCATTTATGACATACTAGCGGCACCCGGCCGACGTTGTCCTGCCCTCAATCTCCCTCATTCTCCTTCCCTCTCCCTTTCTCTCTCTGTCTCCGTCTCTCTCTTTGTCTCTCTGATTCTCTCTCTACGTCGGACTGCCTCTGTGTCTGTCTCTTCCGTGTGAAATTTTACAATCTCATTGGCAAAATATGCAATGAAAACGCTCTTTATGGTCGTATTTCAGGGTACAGCGGGTTGCGTAGAGAACCTTATTTAGGGGCGCTTGAGGCATCATAAAATCATCATCAATGCGATTCTATTTACGCATGCGTCTGCACATTCTGACAGTACTACGCCTATATTAACTATATTTTCCCCCACAAGAACAAGAAATATGTTGACGAACTTTTATCGCAATCGGATGAAGGCAGCACATTTAGCACAAACCAACCAACAAACAAACATATCTATCATATATCTTTTTATATATTATATTGATATTCTTGTTATTGTAAATTTATGAAGAAAATTATATATGGCAGGCTCGGGAGGCGCAAGGGTTCGTTGAAGTACGCGGAGCAGAAGGCGTAAGAAAGGTTGTTGGCGACGTGAAGGCTTCTCACACCTTCCGCGTATCTCGTCCATCGTCCATAACCATCAACTTTCACCATCACCCTACCTGTTGCTTAAGTGTCGGTCAGAGGAAAAACAGACCACTGTCATCACTTGCTGAGGAAAGGAACGGGCATTAAGATTTAAGCAGCCTCCCCACCTACGCTCAGGAATGTGTATGGCCCAAACACGTCATGATATTGATAACAAGGTTTTGTTTGCAGTAGTAGCTTTCTAGTAGCAAGGCAATGTTCTCTAAAAGGCGTTATGGTTGGCGATAATTCTCAAAAGCTTCTAACTCTCCGTATTGTTGTCTACGTCAAGACAATCATCGCCATGATGACTTAAGTGTCTCTTGAGGTTAGGAAAATTGCGTACTGTCCACCCTTTATTTTGGTGCCTAATTAAAAGTACTCGCCGTGTGGTTCCAACCAATAGGAGGAAGTTAAGTATTTATACACGATCTTTAAGTGAAGCTATTAAATGAAGTGCTTACATACGATCGGATCCATTGTCGGAAAACCTGAGGAAATATATGACTTAATTGCGAATTCTCTGAAGGCGCATTTTCAAATTCAAATCGAATTTTATTGTTGTATTTATTGCGTGTAATGAAGCTTAGAATAAACATTTTATTTCTTATGTAAATACGTAGTTTAGAAATAAATGAGTACAATTTTAATATAGTAAGTTAGTGGGTATTGATTCTTGAATTATTTAGCATGCTGAATGAAATATCGTTACGTAAAAAAAAAAAAAACATTAAGACTGAATGATGTCTCAGAGCAACATTCGGAAACCCTGCATTAACTGAGTAATACCGTCGTTTGTTTTTAAATGCCGAGGTTGCATTAGGCACACCAGTAATTCATAGAGTCAGAACTATTGAGGTAGCGTTACAAAATGCGTTGTTGAATGAAAATCGAAATATATCCGGTTGTAAACGGCTTTGGCAGTAGAGACACTCCAGTAGAAGAATAGAGAAGAAAAAGAAGAAAATAAAAAAGATTAATGTAGAGAAAGAAAGAAGAAAAATAATGAGAGAAGAATATTTATTAGCAAATAATTCGGCATCTTTTCAGAATGATTTAATGTACAATATTGAAAATAAAAACCGGACGAGGTAGTTCAGAGCATCAACTGACTTGCACTTTCAATCACTACGCTACCACACATGCCGGGAGACCGGTTGTGAGCTTCGAGCTTGTCTAGGCTGGGGCTGAGCCTCGCTGCTGGGATGTACCTGAGGCGGGAAAACTCCCGCGCGCCTTGTAAGTCGTCACCCGATACTTGTATCTATCGGGTGAAGAACACCGCCACCTACCACGATGAAGCATGCACTACACTTACGGGACTAATGTTCACAGCGCACGAATACGCGAAACATTCAGTCAATCGAAAATCCCTTTTAGGTGACATAACACGCACGGTGTTCCTGCAGAAGCTGTAATTCTGCGATGCACTGGAATAACGCGAGGATCTCGTTGAACCGGTGCTTAGCCACACTCCAGGCGGCGGCGGCTGTCGTGAGGCCCCGTGTTTCCATTTCGGTGGCAGGCCGCCTCGTTGCACCGTCGCCGTAATTTAATTCGCTCATATCTCTTCCGAGTCGCGTGCTAGTGCGCAGTAAACGTTTTTCACGTCGCAGTTCCTTGGTGGTGACAACCGTCGCGACGCCCGAAACAATGGAGACATTACACAATGGGGCACTTGCTTCCTTGAAATAAGCCGTGGACGCGAGCGGTCGGCAAGTGGGGAGCAGCGGTGCTCTCAATAGTTTTCCGTGCAAACTCTCATCGTAAATTCTGCCTTGGTTCGTGAACGTCCGCGGGGAGACGTAAATTAGGAAAAATGCATTGCGCATCATACAGCTCGGCACGAATCCGAAAGGATGTCGAGAGAGAAAATACTTTCTATGGGCTAAATTTGTCAATGGAGATTTGCGAGTTGGAGGGAGAGGTGTAACCAACGTGTACGGTAAAACTTCGGGAAGCGAGTCTAATATATGGAGAAGAAAAGTTTAGGAAACATTTTGTCGCGGGGTACGAGCGTGCATTTGCTTGGTACACGCAAACAGTGCCTACTATTAGAGTTAACCGGCCTGTATGTAATGTCTGTGAAATAGGACATTCCCGACCTTGTTACACTTAGCACTGGTTACTTCTGAACTTACAGCATTAATTTCTCACATCATACTGAATGTTCAAAATTACCTCCTGGTCGCTGAATAGACACCTTCGCTTCTCTTCGTTTCACGTGTACCACACTATAAAAATGCTTGATGTGGGGTGAGTTATTCCAAATACGCACAGGAAGTGCTAGTTCTTCAATGTCAGAACAGGTCGGTATCCAGTGTGGTGTTGGAAAGGAGGGAGGGAAGAGCTAAACTCAAGAGTAATACTTGTCGCCGCATCTCTGCATAGTCATACCAGAATCTCGCAAGCGCGTAACTTTACTGTGCGCGGTGTTTGATGAAGCTGTTTCTTTAAAAAGCGTGTATTTTTTACTAATACGTTCTTGCTTGTTATTGCCGTAAATACGGAGCTCGATATTCACTTCATAACTTCCCTCGATCGAGAGGATCATGGGTATGAGGGAAGTATGAAAACTGTTGAAAGGTGCTCCATGTTCTCTTACGGAGGAAAGTATGAAAGGGAACTATGGGAGGGAAATGTGAAATGAAAACAGAGTCAAGTTAACAACTAGTTAATTAGTAAATAAGAAAATATGAATATTTAAAATTAGCTAAAAAATAAAATGATGTATGTAGCAAAGGATTTAAGTGGCTCTAATGATCTCGGGTGACAAAATTCCTCGGGCCGAAGGTTCTCACACGCCATCTCTTACATACGTTCATATGCAGTATTCTACCACAGATGTCGCGAGGGTAATATAATAGGCGTCCAAAAATGTGTCCTTACTTCGGGTGGTACCTCGCTGGCGGAGACGACTGGACGGTGACCCTTCTGAAGCTGACGTGTAAGTGGGCACCGCAACTGACCATCCAGTGCGGAAGGAATCACCGCAACCTCCACTGATAAAACTTCCACTGCACAAACCGACTAATCACCGTAACAGTTGGCGTGCCCGGAAACATCAATCAATTAATAACTGCAAAAGATGTACTTGACTTGAACGTTGTATTTCTGATTATGATTTACTAATATTACTTCCCTGACTGTTTCAGAAGTTTTCTGAAAAAAAAAAGTATACACTCCTAGATGCTCGCAGAGGTCCTTACTCTAAATTACTTAGTGTGATGAACAATGTCTACAATCAAGAAACAAGGAGACTTCCGAAAGTGTCAATACATTTTTACGTCAATAAACCTAACATGGCAATAAAGCATGGGCCATTGCCCAGCGCACAATGAAAAATACATTGCGACATTATTCCAGTCAGTTATTGTATGTTTTCAATACGGTTCACAATTTTATTATTATAAACGGCAATATTTTGAGTGTTTTGTTTTCAATTTAAATGCGACATAGGATGAAATAAAGCACGGCACGTTACGTCTGACGGCTGAGATGTATTTATTACAGTACTCATTTCGAATTTCAGAACTCGAATCCATGGCGCGTCGTCTTCTCAATCAAACCTTTTCAGTATTAATTCGCTCCCCGATGATGTAATTAACCTGTATGATAATATCAGACACCAATTGTATTGAGGGGTTACTGTCAGAAGGAACCATTTTGACAAGTCGAAAAAAAAATTAATGCCATGCAGGACGAAGACATTGCAAGATACAGTGATGAAGCCAACTTACAAATAAGCTAATTGCTTATTTGAGAAAATGAGTGCATGAACATAACCTGCAGTTATGTTGCCAGCAATAGCTAAAAAGCAGTTGTCACAGCGGTTCTTTCTTATAGTAATATCTCTATACTAAGTCCCTTTGAGAAGCAAAATAGAGAATAACGCACCCCTCTGCAGCCTCCACAAGACCTAAATATTGGGTTGGGTAGTACAATCATTTAAGCTACAAAGAAAATACGTAGAATGTGTGTCGCATTCAAGTTCTTGCCTGGAAAGCGATAACATTTTGAAGCTTTCAGCTACTACACAGCTACGTTGTTCCTTTATTTACTCTGCAAGGCTCAGAGGGTAGTTTATACAGCGCTGTTTGTCCAGAGGTGCTATAATGTGAGGAGCAAAAACAAGACAAACTGCACAGAATGGACGTTGTCTTGTAGACGGAAATTTCCATGAGACTGAAGGACGTATTTAAAATATAACACCCATTTAAAAAATATGTGTTCAGTTCTCTTTTCGTTTCTTAATTTGTATTAATGTGCTGTTACTATCCATTTGAATCTTTACCTTTCTTCAAGCTTTTAGAATAAGAGAATTATGAACCTTCACGTCACATTTCATTGGCATATCTCTCAAGACACAACTGTAATAAAGTTCACGTTAAAATAATTATCGATTTTCATTATCGAAATGCCGTTCTCTTGCACGGTAAAGAGCTTATAGACTGCTTAACGGCATGATATCGTTACAATCTGTGTGTGTTTAACAAGCACTGTGATGAAGTCAATAGAAATTTAAATATAGTCCGGTGATTGATGATATTAACTAACATTACATATTTAACATTTCGCCATTTCACGAACGAGTTCTACATTGCAAGAAAAAAATATTTCTAAGTCAGATTCCATGAATGAACTTATCGCACCCTCCAAGGTTTGATTTACGTTCGCTTCGCATGTTCGAAGCCGATCGTTTATATTCTCGTTGCCCTCGTAATGGTTAGTATTTATGGAGTAACCAGTCACCTGTAATGCTCCAGATGATGTAGGAAAACTCAATTAAACCAACTTTCAAAATTCGGATTGCTTGGATTAATAATAAAATAATAAGGTAGTGATTCCCCACAGTTTTCTTAAGCGTTTCCTTGTAGACCTTGGAATATATTTTATTCCGAATTTTTAGTCATAGTGCCAAAATATTGATTATAAGAGTATTCAATTCAGTCGATGTCAATTTTCGACTAGAATTAGTTAAATAAATTTATATTAATTAAATTTGTTCAAAGAATTGGTTGCCCCGACCGGGACTCGAAACCAGGCCTTCTAGTTTACGCTCAGCTGCTCTAACCAATTATTTGAACAAATTTAATTATTAAAATGCATTGTTACTCAGTAACGCGGTCACATTTGGATTCCTTTACGATTGCTGAATATATATTCTCCGAGCGTAGTTGCGTCCAACAAGGTGACGGGATGGTGACAATATATATAAATCACGAAATTTGATTGAGAAGATAATATTTGCTTTAGATGAAAAGGAGTGGACGTAAGATGTGTTATCTCTTTCTGTTGTTAACCAGTTTTATGTAGCTCTTAATTTGAATAAGATAGTAAAATTAATAGCTTACCTGCTGTCAGTAGCTACTTGTCTGTCAGGGCACCTATGACTAGGAGGTCTTCCGGTCAGCCAAGTGAACTCCGGCCATGGAAGCCTACGCTCTCATTATCTGCTCTCATTTGTTCATAGCTCGTTTGAATGCGTCAAAAATTACCTTCTTCAAGAAAGTCTTGGTCGACCGCGGGCAAGAGTGTGTGAGTGTGAGGTTTTAGTTGGAGAAGTGGAGATGCAGAGTTTTTTGTCTTTGATGATTGTTCTTAAATACAAAGATTAGTGCGTTTATGTAAATGCAATGTCCACATGTTTGACACCTATGACTCTGCATGTCAAAAAGTTCAGTAATAATTTAATGTGATACATTGTAGTTTACAACATGGTACATGTCCAGATTTTTAACACTCAAACGTAACATCCTGAGTCAGAACCTAAAAGTCACAACCTAAAGGTAACGACCATTAGAAAATTTTTCTCTTGCAAAATAAAAGTGTATTTAGATCCCTCCAAAAACATAAAATAAAACTGCAGACTGTTGCAATTCTGTAATCACTCTCCAATTGAGAGTAACCGCTCCCAGCGCGACAAAGTTCGATGGGATTTCCCGGGAGAGGGGAAAAAGCTTGCACCCAGTGGGTAAGTAGGAGCAAGTTATTTTCAAAGCGATATTCAAAAGCTCCTTCTCTTGACGGAACGCCATTTACATTTAGATGTTCAGGCAATTTAAAACATGGCATTGGCTCTTTTTTTCGCCGTGTACAGTCGGATCGCGATTTGGTGTTGAAAGAACCAGGGCCTCGCGTGGCAGTGAAACCTAAGCATGTTTATCAGAGTGGCCATTTTCTAGAAAACTTTGAAAACCGAGAAAATTAGGAACCTTTCTGCTCTGTAAAAGCCGGAGAAAAGTCAGGAAATTTGTTGAAAAATTAATAGAAGTCACATAAAAGTTTTCTAGAGTTATAAAACTACAAATTATTCTTTCTCAATTTTTTTTGGTAAAAAATAGAGTTCAATTTTACTTTGTCACGTCTAAATAAGAGACCTGACAAATTAGTATCAGGGAGGCTTTAATATTTTCTTTACGTAGTGTGAATTAAAAAAATTTATCAGGAAAAAATATCAAAATACTCTACAAAACCGGACAAAGTCAGGTAAATAATACGAGTGTCATCCGAAAAATGAGCGGCCATACTGTTTACGTTTCTATGTTGTGATACATTGAATCAAACGCTTTGCTCAAATTTGCGTATTGCATCGTTTACAATTGCATTATTGGCGATGTCTTGTACCTTTTCAATACCAGAGCCATTGACTGAAGCAATAATGTTAGCTAAAATTTTCGTGCTGTTGAGATAGAATAGTACTAGGATAATTTGTCTTTCACTTAATTCTTACAACTACTTTTCAAAATGTCAATAGTAGGTAAAACGCTATCAGAATTTCAATCTGACGAATATTTTATCCTTCGTCCTTCGCTCAATAAAAAGAAAAATAATAATTAGAAAAGGGAGAAAAAGAGATGTTGAATAAAAACAACGGACATGAGTTGAAAGAGAGAATCTGGAATGAGGATGAGGAGGATAGAAATAGAAGGAGGGGAGGGACTTAGGAGGAGAAGGAGGGAATTGGGAGGAGGGGGGAATTGGGAGGAGGAGGGGGAGGGAATTGGGAGCAGATGATTAGAAGGACGATGAAGGGATTAGGAGTATAAGGGAATTAGAAAGTGGAGAAGGGAATAAGGAGGAGGGAAGTATAATGAAGAAGAGAAAGAGGAGTAAAAATGGAAGAAGTAAATCCCCTACTCTATGTGAGAGGTGTAATGGAAGGAGAGAATACAAAGATGACGAAGAAAAAGATCGTTCGCGTTTCATGGCCTTTGGTTTATGTACTACTCCGACATTTGCCAGATATTGATCGCAAAAACCTCTGAAATCCACCGATCAGATTTGACCACTTAATTTCTCTTCAAGCAATGGTTAAGTTCATTCGTAGCTATGTAGCAAAGTTCGGCACCATCAGGATTCGGACCGTAGGACGTCCAGGTCTTGAACGTTCACACTTGTCACCGAACGTATTAATTAATACTTGTCACCAAAATTGCAAAATCTCAGTAATAATTATAATTTCTAAGAAAGTGGTTAAAACGTGATAAGTTTTGTGAACGTAATTCGTTCGTCTGATGGAACAGACTCACATCAAACAGAACGTTGTTCCATCCGCATTATTGTTCCGTATTTGGTGAACGGGAGAGTAATCTTGATTTCCCCCCTTCGAATGGCGGTGTAGGGTCGCGCCGACGCCCGCCTGGCAGCTGCAGGACTCGGATGCCCCGCCCCGCCCCGCATCCCGCTGCTGCACGTTGCGCGCCTGGGCGGCGGTGAATGGGCTGCGAATCCCCACGTGAGCTTTGTGCCACGCGCCACGCGCCGCGCGCTCTGAGCGTGCGATGGAGCGTGCCCGCTGCGCCCCCCTCCTCCACCCCCTCTCGCTCTCCATCCTCCGCCGCGTCCCACTGCGCTCAGGACCTCGCCGTGGCCGCCGTCCGTTGGAACGCCCCGCCCCGCCCCGCCCCGCCCCGCGCTCCGTTCGATCCGCGTAATCGCGTTCCGTTGGAGGAGCATTTTAGCGGCCGGCTGCGCTCAGCGGTAGATTCCCGTGGTTTCTCCCATTAGTGCCAGGCGAATGCCTGAGCAGCCACGGACCGCGCGCGACCGTTCTTTACTCTTCCGTGACCTATCCTCACCCCGTATCTACACACGCTACCACTTTCAAGCACTGCCACACGTGTCGACCAACCACTCCGGAGCCTTGTACCCCGCTGGCGGGAGACATCTGGAGGAAGGCATCCCATGCAAGCTGACGTGTAATTCAGCGCTGGATCCCATCATACAGCGAGGGAGAAACACTGCCTCTTTCCGGGGTAAAACATTCACTATCCTAACGGGACAAATTACCTTAGCAGATGAAGTGCACGGAAACCTCCATCGATCTAATGGCCCTTCTAACTGTCACCTCGCTTCTCCCTGCTCCGCTTCTCTCGACGTGCCTCTTTCTGGCTTGTCTACACCCGCTACACTTCGTTGTTTCCCTACTCCGCCCTATTCAAGCACACACTACTCTCCTCCCCGCCCAGTTCTATCCTCCCGCTGTCTATCCTCCACCGACCACCCTGTATTGCCTCGACTGTTCCATTCCAGCGCACTCAGCCCCGTGTTCGTCATCTTTCTCCCAGCCCCGCTGCACTCCACCCCCTCCACTCTCCACCCCACCCCTCTCCGACCTAACTTAACTTTTCCCCGGCCTGTTTCACACCATTGTATTCCATGCCCCCCCCCCCATTCCATTCCATCCTGGCTCTCTGCGTCTCGCCTTCTTGCACCGCTCCTCCTGTTCTGTCCTCTCCTTCCGCGAGGTAAAATCAAATATTATGCCATTTGTTTTGTAATGAAGTACTTTACCGCCCTAGCGTGGTAATGAACTTCATTTCGACACTAGGGCGGTAAAGTAATGGCGTACTTTGCCACTCTTCGTTTGAAAATATTTTGCATTTCTTTGTCTTCTCTTCTTCATTTTCCTTCTTTAAAACCGGTAATAATTGAGTACACTCACTGATATCTATATTTTCATTAAGTGATATTGTACTCTTTAACATATGGTAGTGGCTTCAAATACTACTTGGTTTATCCTCTGAATTTTCAGAAAATTAAGCAATCAAAACTTTTTCCGACATGGAATGATCTATTTTTTCACACCAATCTTTAAAAATTAAATACTCTTGCACATATTTCTTTTTTGATTAGTTGTGTAACAATATTTATATAGCAGTTTTTACTGCTATTTATATTTCAAATCAGAACTATATTCACTCATGTCGAAACGTATACACCAAGTATGTTTCAATTGTTCTCCTTGTTTGAAACAGTGTCACTATATATAAGAGAAAAACGTAAATAGTAAATGAAGGCGTAGGACGAAATTTCACTTTAAATCTAACAAATGTTTACAAAGTGTATAAAACTTTGTACGATATTCGCGTCGTAACATCTCTACTCAGAACAACTCAATTGTTACCAAACTCATCCTGAAGACCTCATTTAACGATTTTTCAATCTCATGTTGTTATCAGTTGCTTTGTGACACCTTTATCGTAAATAACTCTTACCGTATTTCATGTTTTGTCCCTCAGGTGGCTTATGGCCTAAGTTTTAGCTTTATCTGAAGCGGTCCTGGATCAATTCCCAGTCGGAAGAAAAATGATGCTCTAATTTTCTAATATACATCGTTTCAGTTTCTGAAGCTGTGCGACGAAATAAAGGCTCAGGCAAGTCAAGTATTCTAGATATGGTGAAGGGAATATGTCATGATCGCCTCATGTGTCCCTTACCGCCAGGCGTGAATAATAAATCAAAACAGGGCCTAGACCTGCAACACCGCTAGCTGGCAAAAATTGGATTAATCCGAACCTAAAATGCTAAATTTGTAAATATAATTCAAATTTTTTAATAAGATTATTTAATTACCTGGCAGTTATAAAAAATGTCTACTAACAAAATTATTGTTAATGAAGAAAACAGGCTTTATTATTACGAGTTAATGTGAAAGGACAGCTAGATTTGTAAGGGTTACGTCCTACGGAGCATAGCAATTTGTCCTGCTGGTACTCACTTCATGAAACACGAAACGTGTTGCTTAAACGTGGCCGACAGTAACATGATTCTGTAGAGAGCGTGAGGTTTGGCAACTGGATTCTGGGGATAGAGCACACCGCAGCTATTATAGAGTATTCGCCTCTGTACATGAAACACAAAATTAAAGGTGTTGGTTACGCACTGTCCAAGAGTGAAGAGATGCATTCTAGATAGGAGCATACATATACAGATTTCAGCAAAAGTGCTGTAGAAGTTTGCTTCAATGTGAAACACTACACCACGAATTCCTAGAAGCTTGGTTAACCTCGACCCCATTGCTCGCGTCGGCTCGCTTGAAATATTTACTCGCGTGCTGAAAATGGATTCAGGATTGAGCCCGACGATTTGTTTACTGTAATTACGTTTAGAAACACCACGGAGAAGAAATATGAGGATGCATATATTTGATGGGACGTTGGGTCTCGGGATTCTGTTAACGTGAGTTGCTAATTACTTGATTACATATTTCATGGGATAAATAGCAGCTTGGCGAGGAATAAAAATAGAAAAAGGCAGGCCCCTTCTCCCTTTTCTGATCGCCCACTTCCTTGCCCGCTCCGCTCCGCGCCTGAGCCTCCCCGTCCGGAAGTTCCATTCTCGCAGCCGGAGCTTCCGCTGGCTCCGCTGAGTGGAGGTGATGCACAGAAATGCGAATCGATTCGCAAAGAAGCTGCAGCTTGTTCCATTTAAAGCGGAAAGGAAGAGCAATTAATTTTAGATGAGATTCAATTATGGAGGAGAGAAATGAATATGAAAAATCTCAATTACGAGATCGCGTTCAAGTAATGCATTTCTTCAGTTTAAAGACTTCCATTAATATTTTTTTCGTCATGTTATTTGGTTCTGATATCGCTTTAATGTTTAAAACGTAACAGAAGTGTTTGTTGAGTACTTTAATAGTGGTTGTTTGTTTTTCTTCAGACTTGTTTCGGCGATCCTATTTACCCATTAACTGAATATATTTTTGTGCAAGTACAGGTGCAAATATTATTGTGCATTTTTGTGTCAAACAGATATATACTGCAAATAGATTCATTTCTTCTTACCAACAAAGTAGTATTATAAAGTAATGAAGACTGACAATTTTTAATACAATGAAAATGTGCAAATAAAATTAGTTGTTAATAAATAATTGTTATTATTTCAACCGAATTAGCGTACTTTCAATCTAATTTGTCGCACTTCAAATTATATAGTGTATCAGGAGATGGTCTTACATTGTAATATGTTCTATGTAGTGTGGTATCTTTATTTTTAACGTTTAATTCATGCGTTCTAATGTGTATCACGATTCCCGGTCATCACGATGTCAGTGCATAACGGGTTTCATCAACGCTCGACTCAGTTTTCTCGAATACTTGTCCACCTATTACGATACACTAAAGTTGAGCCTAAAAATTAACTGTGATTCTCTTATAAATTTATAACGCTGTGTACAATGTGGCTCTATTGGAGTCAGACATATTTCAAAACTCGCTCCTGACGTCGCTCATTTTCAATATATTTGCTCATACTATAAATATTTTCATTGTAAACTAGCTACATAATATACTATTAGTGGAAAACGGGGCAACGAAAGTGAATTGGCAGAGGTGGCTCAGGGCATCAAGTGTTGTCACTGCAGTGCCTGTGACCGCGAGGTCCTGGAATCCGAGTCCCGTGGGTTTCCGACACAGCGAGTCGGCTAGGTCCAACTCAGTCGCTGTCTGGAGGGGAATTCTACCGTCCGGCTGCTCTGATAGGGCGCTTTCCGTGGTCCAGCAACACGACAATGCCGAAGCAATACGCTAAAAAAGAGCCTTGGCCTTTCATCATCCCTTACTTAAGCATCCACTCACGCACACTACGCTACTGCACATGTTGGGTGACGAGGCGGGGATTTAGAGCTTGTCCATGCTGGCTGAGATACCTGGTTGGGGAAGATTCCCAGAAACCGACGTAGGTCGACGCAGGATCTCGTCAGCCCCCGGAAAAACATACACTACACTTGGGTTGACGCGCCATGAATCACTAATCATTCAACCAATCAGAGCAACGATGGCCGAGACCGAGAGCGGACTCGCGTGGACGCGCACCAAAAGCCGAGCAGCGCCCTCGCAACGACCGCAGTAGAGAACCCGAAGCACAGCCGGGGGTGGCAACGGAGATCATCTTTTGGGATTAAACTGAGTTTTCTTAAACTGCTTCAGCGATTTTAATGGGAATTCCGTTCGGCGGCATTTGCAGTATGCCTTGATATCTGCGCTCAATATTATGAGATTTCATTTTACTTTCTCCCTTTTTCCAACCTCATTTCCCGATTCAGCACCGTAGCCAGGATTTTCTTCCAGAGAGAATTCTGCGAGGGAACTTTTGACTTAACTGCATTGATTTCTACACTCAAGGAATTTCTTCCTGATATTTTGAGAAATCTTCCCATTGGCCGCTGTGGGAGACGGCTTCGGTGTAACGGTTAGTGTATACGAGTGTTATACATACGTTCGCGTGTTCACAAGCGAACAAAGCTCTGCATTTTTAAGGGCGAAAAAAATGCGTGTTACACCTTCCTTTGGAGGTAAAGTAAAGCCGTCTGTCACCTGTTGTAGGTTTACTGCATGTAAAAGAGCAAGACTAAAAGAAACCTCTGATTCAAAGCGCTTGTTTCGTCGCGCATGTAATACATTCTTTCTGTGTTAAATGGAGCAGAGCAACATTTATGTCCTGAGTCTCGCCACGTAAAGTCATAAATAAGGTATCATTGATTGATCGATTTATTGTTTAATATTTTTTATTGCTTAACTTGGATTAGTGCACACTTTATTATATTGTGAAACGTTTTGTCACTTGCTTTATTACAAAACTTCCTTCTATTATAACATATTTCCGAAAACGTTTCACCAAAATAGTTTCTATCTTGTAAGTTATTAAATTTTTCTAGTGCCTGCCATGTTGATTTTTTAAAGTAGCAGCATTCGTGTAACATTAAGACAAAAATAGATCTTACGATTGTTGATACTCAAAATCCGTTGATTTGTTCAGAAGGTATACGGGCGGAAAAAACGCACTATGCGCACAATAAAATACGTAACTGACCTTTCTTCGCTTCGTTCCTCCGAAACTGTTTTACGTGATGAAAATTTAAATGAAATAAAATATCTGGATGAACTAATATTATAATGTCATTTAAAAATGCGATAGAAATGTATTTACCAAAAGTGACGATTTTTAATACTATGCAGTAATATCATTCTGAACAATTTGCGTTGTAAATGAACAATTAAAGGATATTCATTTTAAAAAACACTAAACAATAAATAAAGGGGCACAAACTGTCGTCCGAACATTCACCTTCCTGTCCTCCAATGTGATCAGATTTCTCGTCTGCACCAATTCGCCCATACCTCATTCAAGATTCTCATCTCCATCAACCAGTCAATAGTTCGACCGAAATAGTTTGCGGAATTCGAAACAAGCCCAATCTTCGATAACTTCTAAGATTATTTTCAATAAAAGTTCTTTGCCATCGTTGCTTGAACTCTCGAGAGTTCCTCTCTATTCATCCGCCAATCTCTAAGACGTTATGTGGAATTCTGCATGTTGATTTACACTGTATTGTGTTGTCAACTTGTCATCCGGCATCGACATATATACGGAGATCAAGTCCACGGCTATACCTAGAGAAAGTCGAGAGGGCTTAGCAATCCCCCTCCCCCGAAAGACTTCGGTCACTTCTTAAATATTAAATAAATATTTGTAATTCTGAATTTCGTGTTATTGTATGTCGAGTGTCCATTAGTTAAAAGTAGTGAAAACGAAATAATGAAATGACTCATAATATAAATTAATACGTTTTCTCTATTCTGTAATATTCTACGCCCGTCCGAAAAATGCAGCTACGGTCGGCCTTGACCATGTCAAAAATCCGTGGATTCAAGTGTGACCTGCGCGGTCCACCATCGTCATCGCCATCGTGGTCCCTGGTGGAAGCCGCTGCAAGGCAACCCGCTCCGAAGACGGAGCTCCAGGGCCGCGCTAGGAGGAGCCGGCGGGGGCGGCGGCGGTGGGAATGGAGCGTCTCCGATAGCTGATACGCTGTAGATAGCCAGGGGCGCGCGTTTCCTGGCAATTACGCGGCCGGAGATTGAGGCAACATGGCCGCGCAAGGGAGACGCCGCCCACGCCGCTCCCGCAGCCCTGCTGCCCCTGCCACGCCTCCTGCTGCCCCATCCAGCCCCCTTCCGCCCCCTGCAGCCCCTGCCGCCCCCTGCCGCCCCCTGCCGCCCCCTGCCGCCCCCTGCCGCCCCCTCCCGCCCCGTGCCGCCCCGTGCCGCCCCCTGCCGCCCCCTGCCGCCCCCTGCCGCTCCCTGCCGCTCCCTGCCGCCCCCTGCCACCCCGTGCCGCCCCCTGCCGCCCCCTCCCGCTCCCCGCCGCCCCGCCGTCCCCCGCCGCCCTGCCGTTACCCGCCGCCTCCGCCGCCCCCACCGCCCCCCTCCCGCCCCCGCCGTCCCGCCGCCCACGCCTCCACCTCCGCCTCTCTGTGTCCGCCTTCGCCTGCCCGTCCGCAAGAGCGAGGTCGTCGATATGTTTTCTAGACGCTCCCGCGCGCTCTCAAGCAGCCAAGGGGAACATTGCAGCGCACGGGCCGCTGCGGCGCCAACACGCTCTGTGCATTTCGTGGCGCCCTTCGTGCGGGGGTGGGAGGCAAGAAAGTCGTGAAGGGAGGATGAGCGGACCCGGCCAGCCGAGGTGCGGAGGACGATGCGTTTTTATCAGAACAAGGAACTACGCTCGATGCACTTTCTTGAGAAGAGGTGAGCTGACGAAATGATAACGTCGACGCCTGCCGTGGCAATATTTTTAAAGTATTCATGTAGAAAAATGTCTACTCCCAACATTAAGTCGGAGCTTGAGTTCAATTTATTTTTTTTACTTTTGGAGATTTATTTGCGATTGTTGGAGAACGATGTCTCATGGTTCCAAACGAAGAGAAACTTCTGACATGGGCGGTTGTTTGCTTAACCTTAGTGAGCCAGTAGTCCAGTATTATTTGTTCACATCTATTGTAATTGAATCCCTGGTCTCTTCATTTCGTAAGGATTAAATGTTTGCTTTCGCCCTTCTTTTAGAATCCTTTTTCAAAACCCGGTGGTTTGCGACACGTTTATTGCTGGAGAGAGATGATGAGGGGTTTCTCATGAAATCGTTTCAATAGGTAGTTGTGTCGCGCTTTCTCGCGTTCAAATCGATTGGTGCTCTAATGGGAGCTCTTTACCTGAAATCAATCTCTCGTAGTGTATTGAAATAACTAAATCCAATTCCTCAACGTAGCTCCTTGTGCCATGAGTATTAGCCCGAGCGAATGAAAATGTCCCAAGTGAGGTGATGGATGGCTGCTGGCAACGAGACAACGTCGCTGTGGGTAGGTTGAGGGTGTAGCTAGTATACGATTGCTGCCTCCAGGTGGTAATTTGAAATGTTTGATTGATTAGTGATTGCGGGCGCGCACCTGTTCAGGTCATTAGTCACGTAAGTGCAGAGCATGTGTTTTATCGCGGGAGATGTTCCCCCGCGAGATGGCGAGATCCGGCGTCTACCTTCCTGTCGTCTTGTGGGGTTTTCCCCAACTAGGTATTTTGCACCTGTTGGACACCAGCTGCGGCAAAGCTCTAAGCACACGACTGGTCTTCCAACGTATGTGGTACTGTAATGCATGTAAATGTAAGTGTAAGTGTGTGCGCGTAAGAGGTAAGAATAAGACAGGGAAGGCCAGATCGCAAGCGGCATGTAGCTCCTTTGTCAGAGTCCTGCTCCGGCGGTCGCCTGGTGTTGTTAGGAGAACCAGCGAGCAGAGCAGCTGAAGTCTACAAGTCTCCTCCTCTCAGCGCCTGAATTCGCCCCAGCTGTGAAGCTAGTGTGGACAATCTTGCCGCCGTCGGGGTCTATCCCCATGACCTCCCGGTCAGAGTCACTGCAGGGATAGCAGTTGATGCCCTGAGCCACCTAGGCCGGTGACAATTAATTTGAAATGTGCTGTTTATTCGTATCAATCAAAAGAAGGGAAAGTTTTTTATACACAATACTGAACGTTTTGTAAAGTATTGGTAAATTGATACCCCTGCGAAAACATTGTTGCTTCTGCCGGATCGTAGACAGTCCTAGGCGTCTCTTTAACTGAATACCTCCTTAAAGAAATACGTTGTCTGTTTCTCTGTAGTGCAATATACTGAAACTAATGTTTATATCGATATATCAAACGTAAAGACAAATAATGATGTTATTAGAAAAATCAACGTCAAAGAAAATAGAACCTGAATTGATTGGTTGTTTTCCAATTCAATCGCCTGAAGTAACATTGTTAACTGTCTAAAGAAGTTTTTGTCTCCCTCTGTCTCTTTCCCTATCCTTGTTGCTCTCTGTCTCTTTCACTATCTCTCCCTCTCTCTTTTGAGTTCGTCTCTCTAGGGCATCTCTCTGCCTCTTTCTGTTTGTCTCTCTCTCTCTCTCTCTCTCTCTCTCTCTCTCTCTCTATCTCTATCTATCTATCTCTTTCTATCTATCTCTTTCTATCTATCTGTTTGTCTCTCTGTCTTTCCAATTAAACTACACCACAAATCGAGTTTCCACGTACCCGCAACACTGTCGGAATCGTTTTAGACTACGGGTGATGAGAACGAGACTATGAGAAGTACCAAATGGAAAAGTACTAAATTATGTTCATGAATTAATAAATGATAAAAAAGTAGTACCAAATGAGGAAGAAGCACCAAATGAGGATGAAGTAATGACAAAGTATGATGGTTTACGAGGTGATTACGGGGAAATGGATGATGAATACGTGGAAGTAAATGGTGAATACGAGGAAGATGATGAAGAAAGTAAAGACAACGAGGTAGTAGATGACGTAGAAAAAGTTATTGATGATTATGATGATTGTGATGCCGAAAGAGAAGAAGTTGACATTGATGACGAAAGAGAAGAACCTGATGATGACTATGACGAAAAAGGAAACGCTATATTTATACTGCTGATACGAGAAAGTAAATTTGTATTAAACTTGAATGATGGCATTTGAGGAGCATCCTTTTAGTCGGTTCGTCGCCAAGTGTTTGCGGTTAGTTAACTTCCTTGAACGGCCGCCGTGAGATGCGTGGGAGGGCGGGAACGAAATTGCTTCGGCACTTCATGCGCCAGTTGGGCTCTCTCGCCGGAATCGTATGAACACTTTCGTCGACTCGAATGCCGAATCGATCGAGAGGTATCATTCTACCGCAGGAGGCAGAGACGGCGAGAGCGAAGTCAGTCAAGCAGGCAGATCTTTCGCCTGCTTCTGCCGCTCAAGTATCGATGGGCCGATTCGGGCGAAGATTAAAGAAAGTATTCTAATAGGAATTGCCTCATGGGCCGTGTTCAACTGTTACGTCGTCAATCATATAACTGAAATTGTTTATTGACACAGACAGTGTATCCAAAGTCGATGACACAAATTGAGGTGGAGAATTATGGTCCAGGTGAGAATCAATGAATTTTCGTAGAAATTTATATCTTTAGATTTATTTCCATAGAAATTAATATCTATTTTATAAAAGTGTTTGTGTGTACTGGTGAAGTCCGTGGCAGAGCGCCATTGGACAAAATGAATGCATACCAGTTGAACGAGTAAGAGCCCAAGTTGGTAGAAGGTATGTTACTTTATCTTGAAAGAAGTTGTTGAAATTTACTGCCCAATAAATTTATGAACGCTAGTTTTACTTGAAGTAATAAAAACTTTTTTCTACAGAAGAATTATTTTTACTCAACAAACAAAAAGTCGTATTTAAACCATGCGATTTCTTTTAAACATTATAGAAAATACATGATTACCAATTTTAAATTTTTATTGTGTTTTAATGTGTAACAACAGTGGTCGCTAATGCACACAGCTGCTTCTACAAAAGACTAAAATAATTGTAAAAGTCCCTAATTGTCAGGTACTGAATGTAGAAAATTATCGATTCAAAATATTCAGAGGAATAAAATGTTTTGTCGTTACGACAGGCATGTCAAACTGCGCCGCCGCACGAGCAATTTGCCCACCTGAGAAGTCGGAGAAGCACGGGTAACGTCCCTTCACCCCGCTCGCATTTCCCGAAGGTGTACAGGCGCACGCTGAAGCGGCGCGAGGCGTCCATTAGTGGATATTCTGACAGTACACAGTGTTTTTACGATCGGGTGTATCAACGTAGTCTCTATTGAATACGCAGCTAATCGAGTTTAAGAAACCTTTGCTTTTATTTAAATCAACTCTAGTAAAGTGAAACTCTTCTGCGGACGTTTATAAGAAGAACAGTCTCTGGAAGAATTTGAGGTAAACGTTACAAAATTGACAAAGATACCTCTAGTTACGGCGAAGTCCAGGAGAGTTGTAACTCCCACGATTTGGGTACGTCCAGACTGATTTACGTACATTTTATGTGTATATTATGTGTTAACGTATATTTTCACGCTATTATTGACGTTTGTATTAAAATTTAATATTTTATATTTCGTTTTGCACGCCTTTGAGAGACTTTCGGTCCACTGTGTACGTCAGACCGAACAGCCTCGAGAATAGCGCGGCCCAGATGCGAGCGACAATATAAAGAGAAGCTGTCACAGGCGAGAGACGGAAGTGGAGGAATATTGTGGAGGCAAAGAAATCTTCGAGAACGTGTCAGGGGAAAAGTCAGAGACACAGTTAGCAAATAAACGAATGTCAAAGATCGAGGTATCGAAAGTGAAAAATATATCAGTGGAGCTGAATGGTAGCAAGAAACATCGTTTGTGTTTCAAGAAAAGCGACACCGATTGGGACGATGGAATGTCACGTGGATGGTGAGGGACCTTGCATATAGCGGTGCAAAAGATGAGGATCCAGTCAAGGTAGAACTCTTCGAAACACTTTGAACTTTGTAACCAGATTTCCTCGATTCTACAGGCTGCAATCACTTAAAATAAATTCCTTATTTGTTAATCTTCTTTAACCTTTAAATTGAATGGATTTATGCTGAACTGTGTTAATTTGTAATAAGCGAGTATCCGTATTTTAACACGTGAAACTATATAATGTTTTCTGTCTAAATTAATTAGCCGAATAGCGTTAAGGTTTGAAGATATACTCAAGGTCGAACAGAACTACACAGTTTTTGTCCTATTAGAAAGATTATTAGACTAGTTGTTTGCAGCAGCAAAAATGCTGCGAACAAAACCACAAAAAAAATTTCCCCAAACTATCACCCACACTACTCAAGAACACCGTGTACCACTGCAATAAATTGTAACGTATTCACCGTATTCGTGTAACACTGCAACGAAATCGAAACTAATTCATTGTTTTTGGATTTGGACGAAGTTCTTATGTATCTAACGAAAGTATAGACATTTCTCAAATGGCTGGACTCTGCATAGTTATCTTTCAATATTTGGAAATAAGTGATGTAGATATACTATAGAAGAAAGATACGTAGTTTTTCTCTTAAGGATAAACCGAACATCAGAATAAAAATCATAACGTTATTTACGTTATTTACGAAACAATATTTGCGTGGCTACAAAAAGATCTGACTAGAATGTATCCGTAATGTAAAGAAATGAGTATATATATATATATATATATATATATATATATATATATATATATATATATATATATATATTGTGACATACCTGGTGGTGCCGGGTATTTTCACTGCAATACAACACTAAGAGAGGGTATCTTTTACGTGAATGGGTCCCTGGATAAGTTGGTGCAACGTTGGGGTGGCTAATCATAAATTGAAATACAATTATAAACAAGATTTATTTTAAATCAAATTTGTTATTTACATAATCAGACAACGTTTTTACACTCTGCCTTGGTACCAAGATTAAGAGTGAAATGCATTTCTCATACCTTCGGGGCCCAGATCGAATACCTATGATGTTCGTAGAACCGCTCGTGCCGACAGGATTGTCGACCTCTGCTACTGCTGCGGGCCGTCAGCGTCGGATGGCGTGGTAATCGCCCACGGCTGATGCTCCAGCAATTCTTCCCCGATCAGGATCTTGACACCTCGGCTTCGCACCTTCCTCGAATCACTGTCCGTCAGTGAGTTTAATTACACAACCCGCGCCTACTCTGTATACTGGTCACAGTTCTGTACCGCGCAATTTCAAGAATGTTTCCACCGCGCCAACTAATAAGAACAACATCAATTATTCTACCAACACTAATCTTTCACTGTACTGATACTTCTAATGTTCTATTTACACGTCAATTACTTTGCGGTTCCTAATAGCACATAAAATACGTCGCAATGTTATATGCGTCCATACACCGGCGGAGAACTCTCGCCGCACGTCCGCACTCGTCGCCGCTCTCCTAACGTCTCTCTGGTCAGCGCTCTGCCAACGGCTCTCGTCCGCGATTCTCGTAACGAACTTTTGCACGTGCGCGTTGCCCAGTTCTAACCGAAATTCACACGCTGGTCTCCCCGGCGGTGGCACCGTCGGCGGTGGCCGCGGTCGCTCGCCGGCCCCGGCGAGCCGCGCTCGGCGCGCGCACCGCGCAGTCCAAACTAGCGATTAATTTCTTACACTAATGATTTAATTAGTGTAATGAAACACATATTCTGGGTTTCAATATATATATATATATAAGTGTAGTGAATCTCTTTACAAGTATTAAAATTATGGAGTAAATAATCGAGACATTTCGACCTGCATTGCTTGCTATAAGGATATAATAGAGGGCGAGTGACGCCGGCAAAAGGCTTGTTTAAGATAGTAGAGCAAGCGGCACCTTGCTCTGAGGAGCATAGAGCATCGACTACATTGGCGGAAGCAAGGAGGTTAAAAGTGGAGTAGAAATACGGGCGCCTGAAGGTGGGGCAGTAGGGTAAGGGGGTAAAGCAATGAAGGTGAGAACTGGAGGGTGGAAGGGGTGAGCGGAGGCATCAACAAGGGAGAAGGCAGGTACGAGCGGGGACGGAGGCGAGTGCCAGTAGGGGTCGGGGACAGGTGGGAGCTGAGGGCCAGAGGGAGAGCTAGACGAGCGCCGTCTGCCGCTGTAAAAGGGCGGAAAAGCCGGCGCCGATCGCTTCCACTCAATTTCCCCAGGTGCGTGGCCGCGATGATAGCGTGGGAGAGCGAGCGGACAGGGGTGTCAGCGGGGGCGACCCGGGGGCGACGATGAGAGCAGCGATAGGCGAGTGGAGAAGGCGGAGCGACGGAGGAAGGGAGGGGCTGTGAGCACCGACGAGGGGCGAGGAGTGTGGAAGCAGAAGCCGCACGAGTTATGCGCAGCCATCAGGGCGTCCCACAAGGGCCAGAACGCGCTCACGAATCGCTCGGGCACGGCAACGCCCGGGAAGGATCCATCGAACAGTACGCGATGAACGTTATCTCACAAAGAATTGAGCAAGGAAATGGGCCACATCGATTTGAGAGCCTAAGCATACCTTGGCTCAGTAGGGAACTACATTTTTTCAGCATGACAATTACTTTTACATCAATGTGGGAGGGGTTGACCACGAGGGCGGTGAATATGGTTGAATAAATCCAACAAGCACGAAAAAAATGTATAATATGTATTTTACCAAACTATGATTTTCGAATTCATATATCAAAGAGCCTGGGTGAAAACATGCACTACACTTACAGGAGTAATGACCTTAGCATTTGCCGTCCGGATTCACTAATCAATCAACGAATCTCAAATCCGTCTCTGCAACAGGCGAATTGTGTACATCAGGTGGACGATCTTCTGAGTTGTGCAAATAATCTGTATCTCCGCAACTTCAATGTTTTAGTCGCGTCCACACCAAGGGCGTAAATTGCTCTTCCGAATTATCCTCCGTGTTAATAGTTTTCCACGCAATCTCCGCGCTCGAATTCGCAGAAGGTTTTCTTCGGAGCCGCAAGTTTTGTGTGTATTCACAGTTCACGAATCCTATCAATTTCGTTACTGCATCAATCAGTTAATTCACGACGCGCCGACCAATGCCAGACATCTAGTGTCGGTTCACGGAACCAATCAAGTCATAACTTCAATCTGCGGTAAACAGCCAAAATTCTCGAAACGCGCGGACGAGCGCAGGATCAAATTGCAACAACGAACTATTACCAGTGCGAAACATGCTATCAGCTGACTGTGATGTAATGACGTCCATCCCCCGAAACGGACGCTGATACTCGCGTCTCGCCACTAGCGTCAGCGTGCGAGCCGTACTTACAGTTTTCTATCCCCTTTCTATCGAGGTTCAGAGTCCCGACGGAGGCAGGCTTTTCGACACTATCTGGAGAGCCATAGACCAAGCGCGATCTTTCCTTCCACTTCCTTGTCCTATCTTCACCACTTACTTACACTCTGACACTACAATGCAACACATGCCGGGAGATCGACCGGGAGCTTAGAGCTTGTCCCAGCAGGGGCTGTGCCCCGCTCTTGAGAGATACCTGGTTGAGTAAAATCTTCACGCCCACGGTAGGTCGGCGTCGGATCTCATCTTCTGGGGGGGGACCATCTCGCGAGGGGAAACATGCACTACACATATGGGACTAATGACTACATCAGATGACGCGCCTGGAAACGCGAGATATTGAATCAAACCATCGCAGAGTCAGACATTTTTGAGCGTTTTTTGTTGTTGTTGAAGAAATGTGAAAGTTAAAAGATCAGATGTAATGTCAGTAACGTCAGTTTTATTTAAATATTGTTTCACATTTGTTACCCACAGGTCGAAGAAAGTACACCAGTGGAACACCGGAGTGAATGAGGGAGTGTTTATTGATTTTGGGTGCGTCAACAACTTACGTAATTAAGTAAATGGAGTTCGTGTTGAGTAAACTCGTTGGTTTACGCAGAAATATTGTGGAAATCCATATTCTTAGGAACAATAATAATTACAATAATAATAATAATAATAATAATAATAATAACAATATTCCCCAATAAAATATGTATTTTACACTACATTCAGATGTTACATTATGGTATGTATGTTTGGAAGAATTTGATCTCATCTTTATTGGTCCCTATCAAATACATAAAGGATATATAAAAGATATATAAAGGAAAACAAAAATATATATTCAAGACTAAATGGATATACAGCGATTGATAAATTGAGTCAATACAGTTAAATATAAAATAATACACACTTGCCCAAGTAACTTGATACTAAACATGCATCCTTGTCGGCGCCATTTTGTGCTCTGGACTTCTATAAGAGAACTGGGATGTAGAGTGGATTAAGGATATTAAATTGAGGTCTACGATTTACATTTATTTGATCATTAAGGTAGGAGATAGAAGGATTTTTTTCTAATTTTATAATTTCGAGATTTTGTTATATATTTACTTGTTATCAGTTGCATTAAACATGCAGAGTTCTGAAATTGTTTGAAGTCGAAAGTGTGTTTTCTTTTAAGGAGATCAGATGCATTTCTCATTTTACTCGGGTATGTGCGTATTTTAATTAATTTCACTGTAGTAAATAATTTTATCCTTCTTTGTTCATACATTTTTCTGTATATACATGTTATTTTCGTCTATATATCTGATATTGAGCACAAAATATAAATTGAATTCCTTGAAGGAGGTTTGCTGTAATGTAACATAAAATATACCGGGCGAAGTGACTCTCGCCGAGACCAATTGCCCCTAACAGGGCACATAATGGCTAAATACAAATACAAACATAAAATGTACATATTTTATTGTGTAAGTTTGTTTCTATTTTATCCATCTTTGTGGTGAATGTTATATTCAGTGAGGTTGTAGTGTTCCTCTACAATTGAGGATCTGCGCGTACTCGCGTGTCGGCTAGCAGGTTTCTGTCCTTCCAGCTACCACCGTATTCGACGGAAGCCGGGACCAAGCGGGGCATGTTCTAAATTCCCGGCTAGTCTCCCGACATGTGTAGTAGTGTAGTGTATCTGTGTGTGTGTGTGTGTGTGTGCGTGTGTAAGCAAGGACTACTCTGTCATTCGCCTAGTATTGATCGGAGAAATCACGGAAAACTTCCGATCAGAGCAGCTGGCAGCAAGAATTCTCCAGATAGGGGCTGAATCGACATAGATATCTAGCTAGTGTCGAAAATTCTGCCAGCGTTGGATCTCGAACCCTAGAACCTCTTGGTCGTCAATGAATGCCTTGAACTACCTCACTCGTTTTCAGCGTTTTAAGATTTAGTCACCTCTGATGTCCGTTGATGTACAGCTGATTGTAATGACTGTTCCAATGGGCGGTAAAGTCATTATTTAGAGAATAAGAAATTAAATCGCTTTTCAAGATATATATTTAGGATATTATGCTATTAATAACGATGCTAAATGATTTCGTGTTTTCATGTAAGAAGCAATTCTATACATAAATTCTTAATCGTTCAATTGTAGAATCATCTTATTCTTTCGAGATCACAAAGAAAGTAACGTTTTTATTCATTTAGCCATCCACCAATTATAATTTGTAGTTTTCTCAGTAAATTGGCAATTACTTCACTACCTCTCACCGGTGCATTAAAATGTAATTTTACAGAAAAATTATATACTGGCTGGCTTGTGATAAATCATTATGAAATGTTTCTAGTAAAATATGGCGTTTTTTTACGCATGTACTGGCAATAATCGCAAAAATGACGATTTTTAAGATGATTCACTTTTCTTGTGCATCGATTGTATCCATTATAGGACTCCCGACATTGTACGTGACTACCTTCGTGGTTCGGATTACCTATTGCGCAATTATGAAATTAAGACATTAGAAGGTCAGAAAAGTTTCTCTAGTCAGATAGTGCAAAGTTGATCGCGAAAGATGTTAAAGCATATGCTCAAACAAGTCATTAGAACAGGTTTTTGTCATCTCTCGCTTGTATTTCTTTCCATAATGGAAATGGAAGGGCAAGATGGAATGCGTTGTTTGCATGACTAGAGACACTTTCCTTTGGGGATTGTCTGAGGTTTCTGTGCGGGCCTTGACATTGTCTGAAATAAGTAATATAGAACGATTACTCTTCCCAATGTTTAGATTTGTCCCAAGTCATTATATTTCCTTCAAAAATGTATCTCCACATGTACGTGATTAATGTAGAAATCGCACCTGAAAAATTACTATTGGGATACTTATGAAAATGCTACTTTAAACAAGGAAATAATTTTTATATATACTTGCGTTATCAGCCTTATTGAATTTGCTTGTAAACGTAAAATAACTGAATGAAACATTAAACATATAATTGTTATCAGATAGAATGTATGAACTACATCTTCTACATGTATATATTTATGTTTCTTTAGTTATTTTAAGGCGATAAATTTTAAGACGATTTTTAGTGTCAGACTAGTAAATGTTTTACTAGTTTTACTAGTTTATTTAAGAATATGTAGGTGATAATGAAATGTTCATGAAATGTTCCACGGATGTTCGATGTGATGGAAGCACTGTTTGCTGTTTTGTGGCCGTGACTAAGCTGGAACTGGAGAATGGCCAGGGTTTTACGGAGGTACCGCAGTTAATGAAATTTATAACTTGTGGAAACTTATTGGTCGCGGTAAATTGTGTTATTTGGATGCCAAGGGTGAATGTTAGTACTTTACGCTCAAAATCATTATTGATTAATTATAATTAGTAACTGGGTTTCTCAATAGCATTTGTATGTATTAAAGTCGCGCGTCTGTAGAAAACGGAATACAAATACTTGTTTGAAAGGACAGTTTTAATTAATGCATTGACGAAATCGTTTAAGTTTTACGCTACATTCTGGCTAAGATGAGGTTCTTCAACATTAAAGTGTTAAAGTTCATCTTTTTATTGCGCGCTACGTGCTCGGCATTGCTGCCTTTGAAAGTTGTTGATTCGTCACTTTGGGGATAATTGTCCGGATGAATAAAACCAATTCACTTTCATTTAGTGATGTTCATTTCAAGACATACTAAGATTGAAATGGGATTCAAGATCTTGGGATTTAGGGAAGGAGTTTGAAAACATCTTTCGAGTGTTGTGATAATACTCTGCTACTGTGTTGAATGACCTCGTTGGTGTGCTTTGGTGGCAGGTGTGCCAGGTAGTGTTTCGTAAAAGTTTTTGAATAGTTTTAATGAGTAGTCGTGGAGGAGTACGATTTTTAGCTCTGTGGGTAATTCTTGGTTCCTAATGAACCATGGCGCTTTGCTAATTTTTGTAAGACATTTTGGATTATTTGTAGCTTGTTAATATGGATAAACGCTGCTTTTACTCGAACAGCGCAAAGTGTATCAGGTTGTGTTAGACATCCTCTGGAAAACGTTCTAAGTGCGCAATCGGACTAAAGATCCAAGAGACCCAACAGCAGGCATTTGCCTAAAAGTATGATCGATGCCGACTCATCGCCTTCGGAAGGCTGCCTGGACATTAAAGTGTATCGGATGGTCGCTAGTGCGGACTTGCAACAGCCGCAGGTGCCTGAAAGGCCGACGCCTTCGCAGGGTGACGACGCGCGTCACAAAGGTTTCGCGCGCGCGGCCGAGGTCAAGGGGCATCGATCCCGCGCCCCTCCAGGCGCGAGGCCGCGTCGCGCAACAATGCAGTCGCGTCCACTCGCCCCCCCCGGCTGTTTGCCCAACCTCGTGTTTGATTGTTCAGGGCGCCGCCGCCGCCGCCGCCGCCGCCGCCGCTTCCTGTGTGTCTTCTTCAGGGAAAGCTTTGTGCGGGCGCGCGTGTACCTATCCGACTCCGAATTGTGTGTTTAGGGGAAAGGTCGTCGTCGGTAAGTATTTGGAGACACATATGTCATTGTCTTCAGCTGTCAGAGAAGCGTGTCGATTTCGATGACACGCGATGTAAGAAACTTGAGGGGCTGTGCACAGCCCGAATGTAGCGCGTCGCGTGCTGACCAACTGCGATAGCTCGGCGGCAACATTGCTGTCTCTACATCATCGTTCATCGGATGGTACTACGGTTCGAGTTCAGACGGTAGTAGATTTTTGATATGTTTCGATATCTGGGTCGAAATCAGCCGCTGTGCGGAGCAGAAATCTAGCTGCCGGCTGCTCTGATCGGTAGTTTTTCGTGGTTTCTCCGATCAATAACAGGCGAAACACTACCACACATGTCAGGAGATCAGTCGGGAGTTTCGTGCTTTTCCCAGGTGGGTGCTGCCCCGCTGATGAGATATCACGTTTGAGGAAAAAGGAAAGAAACCGACGGTTAGGTCGGCGCCGGAACTCATCACCCAGCTGAGAAACATCTCAGCCACTTCCCGTATTAAAACACACTTCACTTACCGGGCAATGGTTTTAGCAGTTAACGTGCCCAGAACCACTAATAAACTCATTAAAACGCTGAAATCAATTCCATATTTACTAGTAGCATGTGTAATTTTAAGTTTGTTGCAGATATAAGGCGTAAAGAGTGTTTGTGACACACTCTAAGCTACAGACTCACGAGCTGTTTTGTGACACTAACTGACGGAGTGGGGGCAAGGGATTTTGGGGGTGTAAAGAGGTAGTGATATTACTTGAGGGCAGGGAGTATCATCAAAGAAAGTTTAAAGTTGATGTATAGAAACATACGATAATGAACATATCACAAGCTGATTTTCCCATCCGCCAATCGGCGGACAGGGAGGAACTTTTAAACAATAATCAAACAAAAAGCAAAATGAAATCAAAACAGCATCGAAGGAGAAAGTAGTTTAAAAAAATTAGAGAGCCACCAAGCAGAAAAAAACGTGCAAAGATATTGCGTTTGTAATGATAACTGTAGGCTCAAAAACCAATTTCCAGCATTTATAAACCAATATGCGTACTGAATACAAGTTAGGTCAATTGCAGTAATTTATGACGTTTTTAAATACTCTTTTTACTTTTCGTAATGCTGTACTGTTATATCAACTTAAGATGAACAGTGATAAAAACCTATTCTTAACATCAGTGTTGTGTTGAGGATTTGTCAATTCGTCGTCTGTTAAAACAATTGAAACAAATGAGTTTTAGCTAAATATAGCATATGAGTTCACTTATTCGAAGAAATGGTATATCTGGTTTATAAATGTTTTTATTATAAGAAGATAGTATTAACAAATATTTAACGTCGCAGAATTCTATTTAGTTTTCTATTTAGAGGTTTAATAACTTTTACATTTTAAAATTTGCCTGCATAGAAAATACGTTCGCCATTCACAGAATTCTTTGCACTATTATTATTATTATTATTATTATTATTATTATTATTATTATTATTATTATTATTATTAACATTATTATTATTTCTTACTATAACACATTTTGAAAGCTTATTCAGTTTCTAGAGACTTAAAATAAGTTCATTTAGAACCGTTCCCTAAAGTAGGATTTAGTATACTGAACTAATTACATTAGTTTAATGAGTAGTAATAATTGGTGTTGTAAATGTGTAGACGTTGCTTCTGTACTCTTTATTTGCAGGAATATTAAACATAAGATATTAGATTTTCAGATTCAACTATTGTGTTCGTCTTTATAACTTTCTACGTTTGTGAAGTTATTTTGCACCATCGACTATACTTTTAATGAAGCCTCCAAAGGCACATACAAAAAAGTGAGATCAGTTTGAAGCTTGTAAGCATAATGAATTGGGACTGCGCATAGAAAATAAGTTTTCAGTTTGTCTGCGGTTCTAATTTTTTAGATAACTGTTCGTTTTGTTTTAATAAAAAGATATTTCTTTAATCATTTCGTTTCCTTATCCAATATTTCGGTGTTTATTGTATTCCGCAGATCACGGTTATGATATGTTTCACTGACCTTCATAATTCGTCCATTTCATAGCGCAATATTATTTCAAATGCCTGCAATTTATTATTTGCTATCAAGAATTTGCAATGTTATTTAAATGTATTATTGTGTTTGTCGATTAAAAATATATAATTTTAAAGTTGTAGGACTTCTACACAGATTAAACACAGATTACCTTTAAAATGTGTTTTAATCATTATGCAGATATATAAATGTAGTATATATTTTTTCCTTTGTTCCAGGTACGTGAACTTTCATGCGAGCTCATGCCCTAGGCAAGTATAATTCAATTTTAATGTTTTTCGTGGTTTTTGTGTTTACCAATCAGTCATATCATTATATGTGTTTTCTTTCAATATAATTGAAGATAATTTAATACTATTCTTTAATAATTTTTTTTAATTGAACAATCTTCCTAAATTACTACAAAAATTATTCTCGGTGTAGTCTTTTCTCAAATTAAATGTATTAGTATTACACAAAAGTGTTCAGTAAATGTAGTTTTCCTTTTCACATCCGCGTGCTCTTAATATTACAAAACCAGAAAAAAATAATAGTAATTTATGGTACGAATGATGCAAGTGAGATTTTATTTTGAAAGTAGGAATGGTTGCGATATTAAACTGTGAGTATTACCAGGTACACAAATTTAACACTATATAGAATACGTCGAAGTTATATTCCGTATTTTTGTCACTTCAACATTTTATAAACATCGAACAAAACACTTGTGAAAATGTTTTCTTTTCTTTCACCAACGAGCTTTTTCCTTTTGTCTGCTCTTTACCAGAAGAGATGAAATCGATTGGTTTGCCAAGGAATATCATAATTAGGCATATTCGTAGTTAGTGTCCACTCGCCATATTGGTGTTCAACGAGGAATTTCACGAACATTTGGCACTGGCTCATTCCAGCGTAATATCTGTGGACTATTATTGGAGCGACGGCGAGGTTCCCGACAGCGATAATTGCAATGTGGGAAGTGGTCGATATTATCATCGTTAATACCAATTTTCTACAACGTTAATAGTAGTAGCAATAAAACTGTTTTTCACAATTTTAAAGCAATTTAGAAGAAAAAGAGAAAGAAGCGAAACTATTTACTAAAGTATTTTTTCACCGTCCTTTATGTTTCTTTCTTTTACTTAAAATGCTCATGATCTGTAGTACCCGCCAACGTATTATACTTTCCAAAGTGAAGAATATTAAAAAGTATAAAAACTATTTACACGCATGTATGTGAAATTGATGAATTATAAAAAATATAAGAAAAGTGGTAGTTGAAGTAGTATCCTAAATAAGTTTATGAAAGCTATTCTCTCTCAAAAGCAAATATAAGGTTACACTTGATATTTAGAATTCTTACGGAATTCTTCTAAAACTTCTTTTTTAAATAACACGTTTTTTTCATTTTTTATTGAAATGTCATTTTTAAGATATTTCATAGCTATAATAATTAGAAAAAACTATTATAGATAAGCCTTGTATTTTAAATATAAGGAAATAACTATAAGTATGAATATATTAAAGCAGATTGTGTAAAAATTACTGATGGGAAAAATTATATGTTCTTTGCGAGAGTGGAAGTGTCATAAGTATGTAGATATTTTGAAAGTTTGACTTTCTAAACATAGTTGAAGGATTAAAATAATTAAACTCTTATGGAATCGCAAAACATGCTTATCCCGCTTCCTCATTGCTAGAACGAGTTCAGACGGTTAAGAAGCATGGCCACACTGCGCCATCAGCACCGATTGTCTCTTAAACTGTAGTACTGAGCGATCCATGAAACATTGTACTCCGAATGAATTCGTGAATGAATCGTCCTGTACATTTCAACTTCTTTCAATGAAGCTACCCCGTTTGAAAAAATGCCGTGATAATATTTTTTGTAGCATTACAGAAAATAAGGAATCTTTTAAAATATTTTTCTTGCTGCGGGGATCGATCGATGCTGTTCCAGTTGCGCCTTGTGTTGATAACGACATCGTTCTGGCAATTCGTCCCACAAGTAGCAGAGTTTTCAAAGGATTCGCAGAATTCCCTTACATGTGCTTATCTCCCTCCAAGGCAGGTGCATTTCTGAATGCTGCCTCTTCTTCTCGCAGATTTCCTTGTGCCTTATTCCCGCCATGCCAGCAGATAGCGCTAGACCACGCCGCGCCGCATTCATTTTTTTTATAAATCGCTGCTGTATTTACAGAATGGCATCTGACTTCTTCCTGTACTCGGCCAAGGTCGTTTTCGCGCACGGCCGATTGGGAGGGCAAATAGTGATAAGTAGAGCCGAGAGAGATTTTCATGTAATAACATATATTGAGTCTTGAAATTTAGAAGCCGGAGAAACAAGTATATTTTCGAATTAGTGTACAGAATTATTTTACATGTTTTTACAAATTTGTAAGCATTTTACAAAAATGATATATTTCAGCATTTTCTTATTTGCAGATATTTTAAAATACGTTCGCAATTTTTATTTTTTCCAAAGGTATTAAACTTCAAATTGTGCACCTTTTTAATAAATATTTTCTTATTCAGTATGATATAAAAAACTGTTATTTCATCGAGACCAAAGATGTGAAGTATCCTCGTATTTACAGTTTAAAAATGGGATTACCTGTGCATGTTTATAAACCGAGCTACTTCCGAAGATAAAATTATCGGTCGTTTTGATGAAAATGATATTGTGAACTTTAACGAAAGATAGCACATAAAATAACACCCACAAACAATCTTCACAGAAATAGATTAAGATATTTGCATTTGAAAGTTCAGTCATAATATATCTTTGGTTTGGACTTGGCAGCTGTTCCGTTTTCCACGACTTCAGTGTTAATATCTTGGGACTCGATTGGTGAAACCTGCATAACTGACAACACAATATTTCTTTATGCAACAAACATGCAATGCAACAAACATTGTTCAGTGAAATTACAGCTGAAACAGCATCCACGGAATACCGAACATACAAACAATAAACAGTTAAATGTGTTGGAGATGCTTTGTCACAAATCCAATATATTTGTACTTCAAGAAACTCATTTAACAATGATTTATTCAGTGTGATGATCGCTAAACATTTTCGTTGATTTCCAGTGCCTGAATTTGAATATTTCCTGAAAAAGTATTGTAACCATTAAGTTCCTGATCATTCATCGCTTCGTAAGAATCACCTTCACATGTGCTACGATGAGTGCGGCAATACATAATATTAGGTTTTGTTGAAGATTCTTTCATATCGGTGGCTGTTGGTGAAATTACTGTTGTGACGGGGAATCTCGTGATTGGAAGGCTAGAACCAGGATACCTTTTGGAACCATACTTGATCAACTGCAAAAACTGGACAAGGACTAATCCAACTAATCAAGATTTGTGAATGATGGACTAAAAATGAAACCAGTTAAAGAGAGGAGTTTTCTATTCAAATGCTGCAGCACACTTGCTTAAAACAGCTAGAGCACTAAAGGTGTTTTATTCTACCATGGTCCATTTTACGTGAATGACTCAAGAAGTGCAAAGTGTTGCCGAAGGTGGAAGAAATAAGTTCGCAGATGTGAATAAATTAAATTCAGCGAGTATTTTTAAATGCACCGCAATGAGTGGTATCTCAGCAGTTGCTAAATGTACCAATGCTACCAGAATCAGTGCTAATGACATGAGATCCAAGATTGAAGCAGATATTGTTTATACTGAGCATACAGGCTAAACTAAATTGATGATTTTTCTTTTGATTTTAATATGTTGTTTCCATTCGCTATGATTAAAGTGCTTTCTGTGATTAAAAGTGATTTCTTAAATGGTCTACCTTAGGAATAAATTTGACTGGCTAGACATCATGAAACATGGAGACTTCGGGACTTCCTCTGCAGGAATTGGAAATGGTTTTAATAAAAAATCCAGGATATTCGACATTTGTTAGCATAAGTTGAATTTTAAGCGTAACGATTGATATTTGTAAGGTACCTCGGTTTTCGGCAATGAAAAAAAAATAGTTTTTCTCCTTAAAAGAATATGTTATGAATAAGAAAATGCCATCTTAATTCCGTGTTAAGAAAATGTTTAATGAGAAGCTAATGATGTGATATGACGAAAGATAACTCGGTGTCACTCGGGGGCAAAAAAGGCAATTAGAGTTCTATTTAAAAGCTTCTTTTAGACTTGAGGATCTTTTGCATACACAAAACTTACATCTGCCAGCTGGCCTTTTATCCCCTCTGAAGGAAGGCGTATGAAAAATTCCTCCGCCCTTGAAAATTGACGGTTACGATCGGTTTTGAACCCGGAATCTTGAATATAACAGTCCGATACGCTAATCGCTACACCACTGAAGCCGCCTGGCGGGGGGGTGGTGAGAGTTGCTACCGGTGCTACTCAGCACACAACTCCCCGGCCCTCAAAGCGGCGCCTTGCCACAGGCGGTTGCTCTTTCTCCGCGCGCAGCTCTGCTTGCCGCTTTGCGAGGCGCCACTTGCCTGCCTGCGACCCCCCTCGCCTCCCTCCCTCGTCCGCGGTTTGCTTGCAGTCTATCTGCGGCCTCCGTGGTATGACGGTTAGCTAATGGAGCCGTTACATCCACGTTTACGGGTCCATACCCGATCGAAGCTGGGGATTTTTAAGGGAGAAAAAATCCTTTGTACGCCTTTCTTTGGAGGGGAAGTAATGCCGGCTGTCGCATGTTGTAGATTTACTTCATGTAAGGATCTTCAAGACTGAATTTCCTCCTCAAAGATGAATTCAAATTGCCTATTTCAACGCGTTCTTTATCCGCTAGATAGAGAGAGGAGATAGTGAAATTTGCGTAGTCAGACGGAAGGGCATACTAATGAACTCCTATTGTACCCCTCCCGAGTTCCGTTTCCACAGGAAGGTTGTTTACGGTGTAAATTCAATAAAAAAACCTTCTAACAGTTAAAAATTTAGAATTAAATGTTGTATTTTGCCTCGAATGTAATAAAATAATCTGCTGAAGGGGTTGTAGTCAGGTGACTTCAAAGAAATAACCGTAATTCACATAGAATCAAATTAATTAATTCAAATACATTTTCTTAAGTGTAAGACAGCAGAAAATAACAATAATAGGTGTTGTTTATATAACACTGTACCGATTCTTCGTCTTCTTACACGATACCGAACAACACTGATCGTTGACTGAACGCGCTCGTCTCCCCGCTCCAGCAGCGCTCGGACAAGCGGCCTAAGGAACGTCTTGTTGCCCCCGGCAATGAAAAGAAGCGTCCGTCGCGCAGTGTTGCCTTTATGCCTTGCGCCAACTACTTCCCCCACGTGCAGGCCAGCTCGCGGGGCGCGACGGACTGCGCTGCTACCGGGGGAGGAACGTCTGGTTGGAATAACAACTCTCATTCACCCGGTGGTACGAAACATAAACAGCTTTTTTTTTTTTTTCAAGAAATAGGACTTCCGTTTGACTTATAATGGAATGGGCTATTTGTTCTTTTACGTCTTTAACTGGATGATACTGCACAGATAATGTTTTTATATTGAACCAAATAATACAGAAAAGAAGAGAGTTTAATTTAGGCACGCACATTGAATTCATTGGTTTTAAAAAAGCCATTAACCAAGTAAACAAGGAGTATTATGGGCTATAGAAGATGATGTCCAAAATATTTAATAAACATAGTTAAAAGTCTATATAAAAATACAAAGATCCGAATAAAAATAAATTCGCATCAATTACAACCAATAAAAGTAACCAAGGATTACACCAATAAAACTAACAAGGAAAATAGAAATTAAAAGTAAATCAAGGGATCAGATTGAACGGAAATTATTATATCAATACTCTGCTATTTGCTGATGACCAAGTTATTATGTATGAAAAGGAAAATGATCTCCAAATGGTACTCCATCAATTAAATCTAATGTGTACAAATTATAACATGAACATACCAAAACAAAAACTGAAGGCCGTTGTTTTTGAAGGAGTTTATCCAATTACAACAAAGATATGCCTGGAAAACCAAACAATAGAAAAAGTATCACATTTCAATTATCTGGGATGTAGTATAAGTTACGACCGTAGCCAAGATATAAAAAATAAATTGTACCATTGAAATAAGTTCCAGTATACAGGGTGGTCGTTTTAACTTGAGACAAGTGAATATCTCGAGAAATATGCATCCTACGAAAAAAGTGTTCGAGATAAAAAGTTAATATTATCGTGGGGGACATCAGTCAGTGCTAAAAGTAGCCACCCCCCGCCCCCCCTTTGGGGGGGTCGGGGGGGTCACTTTCATATCTTAAATGGGAACCCCCATTTTTTATTGCGGATTTAGATTCCTCATAAAAAAAGAAGTAACTTTAATTTGGGACATTTTTTCCAAATTATTAATAGATGGCGCTAAAATCGGAAAAAACTATTTATCCCGATTCCCTAGAAAAATGAAGGAAACGGTCTCATATCTTGCGAAATTCACATTGGATCGAAAAACTGCAAAACATGTGTTTAATATTTTTCAAAAACTTATCGTATGACTCAAAACATGACCCCCCACCTCCACTCCCTGGGGGTGGAGCGGCGGGCAACTTTGGAATCTTAAATGGGAACCCCCATTTTTTAATGCAGACTTGTATTCCTCATGAAAAAAGAAGTAACTTTTATTAAGGATATTTTCTCGAATTGTTGATAGATGGCGTTGTAATAACAAAAAATAGACTGGAATACGAAAAATTGGAAATTATTAGATTTCGCTTTTGCAAAACAAACAAATAATAACCTGTTATGTTATTCAAAGCTCTTAACTACTTTTAGCGTTACCCAGGAACAACGACGTGGACGTAGTAGTTACTGTTCCCATCGGGGTGCTTGTTTTAGGTGAGTCCCCTTGCCTCTCACCATCGGGGTGCTGGTTTAAGGTGAGTCCCCTTGCCTCTCACCATTGGGGTGCTTAACTTCGGGAAGCCCCTTGCCTCTTTTGTAGTTCACAACAAATGCTCAAAATGTCCGCCTTCCATTTCGATACATTTATTAATTCGAGCTTCAAATGCAGCTACACAACTCGAAAGCATATCCGGTGTAATTTTTAAGCAAGCATTTCTGATACGTTCTATCATGTTTTGTCGAGTTGTAGGTACTTCTGCATACACTTTGTCTTTAAGGTAACCCCACAGAAAAAAATCCGGCGACGTAAGATCTGGTGATCTAGGAGGCCAATTTACTGGACCCCCTCTACCGATCCAACGACCACTGAATTCGCGATTTAATACTTCTCGGGCTATTGCGGCGTAATGTGCCGGACAACCATCATGTTGAAACCACATGTTCTGTCGTATTGCAAGTGGTACATCTTCCAACAGAATCGGTAACTCATGGCATTTGCTGCGATTACAGCGCCATCTATCAATAATTTGGAAAAAATGTCCCAAATAAAAGTTACTTCTTTTTTTATGAGGAATCTAAATCTGCAATAAAAAATGGGGGTTCCCATTTAAGATATGAAAGTGACCCCCCCGACCCCCCCAAAGGGGGGGCGGGGGGTGGCTACTTTTAGCACTGACTGATGTCCCCCACGATAATATTAACTTTTTATCTCGAACACTTTTTTCGTAGGATGCATATTTCTCGAGATATTCACTTGTCTCAAGTTAAAACGACCACCCTGTATATGCGGCACTCCACACAGAACATTAATAAATAAGAGTAGCAAAGGTACAATGTTAAAATTCTATAAAACAATGGCAAAACAAATAAATCAGTAGTCCTATATGCGAGTGAAAATTTGATTCTTTCTCCAAAAGAAAAAATAAACAGCCAAGCTACAGAGATGAAATGCTTAAGAAGAGTAAAATGTTGTACTTTGCTAGATAAACAAATAAATGACGATATAAGAAAATAATTAAATATATTTAGTTTAAATGATTGTATGCAACTATATAAACAAGACTGGAAAAACAATGTAGAAAGAATGGAGCACAATAGGCTACCTAAACAAGTGCTGCAGTATAACCCAACAGGAAGAAGGAGTGTAGGAAGACCTCGCAGAAGATGATTTGATATGTGAAGACGGAAATGACAACCGCCTAATCCTTGAAGTGCAGAAGTAGAAGAAACGACTGCAAAAATGCATATAGTCAGCACGTGTTTAGACTCTTATATTGTGTTACTGTTATTCTGCGATAATGTCGACCTTTCATTAATATATTTTGCCATTTACCTTTAAAAGAATTGATTATCTAAAAGTTTTGATTTCATGAGACAGATCTTTAATTCTTCATAAAATATAGTTCTTTAGTTAATCACTTATCAGTATTTTCAATAAATATTAATAATTAGATATCACATTTAAGCATTACTGATACGTTGCAAGTTCGAAAATCCGGAATATTTCGCTAATCTCTGAAGTATTGAAGAAAGGTAATTCGTACACATGTGCGTAAAAATATGCTTCGCCTAACGTAAATTACATTATCTATGGTGCGGCGTTCTTCGATTTTATACTCTATCATCATATTTATCTATTATGTGAATTAGATTTCGCTGGAAAGAAATAAGGCACATGCTATTTGTACATAATTGTTATTTGGCAGAAGAATATTGTTTAGAACTCTGGAATATGATTTATGTAGACAGTGTCATTTGCCCATCGACATAATTCAGTATATCACATCCGGCTGCAAAACCCTAGCAAAAAATGATTTGCAAACACTGACATGACCAGGTAGCCAAAATTCTTCACTAAAGGATTACACTAAAAAGTAAGCTTGTGGAAAGCAAGCAGCCATATTACAAGTACACACAAACAGCTGTGATGGATCCTACTTGCAAGCTATATTGGGACAGAACCATAATTACAGACAAGACTATAGCACACAACAGGCCAGCCATTACGCTAATTGATAAAATCAACAAAATCACATACTTAATAGATATTGCAATCCCAAACACACACAACCTTCAGGCCTCCCACACAGAACATGTTTTCAAGTACACTGATTTAGCAATAGAAATAAAAGAACAGAGGAAAATGGAGAAAGTTTATATGATACACATCATTGTGTCCACAACTGGTGTCATCCCAATAACTTTCCGTAACAGTCTACATAATTTGAACAAGGCAAAGACATTGTACATGGAATTACTGAAAGTCGTCATCCTCATCCCATACGCAATAGTCAGAAAGTTCCTCAACAATAGTATTACTCATGCCTAATACATATAATTTATGTATTTATTTACGTCAAAAACAGTTAGGAACTGTCTGGACATGCTAAGAAGAGAAGTTCCTCTGATTTTATCCAGAGACAGAATTACATAATAATAATAATAATAATAATAATAATAATAGTAATAATAATAGTAATAATAATAGTAATAATAGTAGTAATAATAATAGTAATAATAATAGTAATAATAATAATAATAGTAATAATAATAATAAATATAATAATTTCGTAAAATAGTTAAATAGACAAAAGAACCAGACTGACCGAGTTGCATTTGAAGTATGTTCACACGGCATATCGTGCCGTGTGACTGGAGGGGCAGGAGGGGGACGAAGGTTGCCTGCTTCCGCTGTCCCTGTTTGCGCCTCGTAAACCCTGCAGTGCGGCGAGGATGTGTCGAGCCCCTGGTATATTCTCCCCGTTGGTTTCCCACCCCACCAAACCCATCCCTTCCCTCCCCACCCCCGTTCCCCGCACCCCGCCGTCCCACCTCCTCGCTTCGCGCTCTAACCCGCCCCCGCCGCCAACGAATCAATATTTTTAATGGCTTCGTGGAAGTAAAAACTGGGGGTTGGAGTGTGGGGAGGGGAAGGAAGTGTTTCACATCCCTCTGATTGCGTTAGTAATAGCCCTTAGTCGTTGCCGCAGAGGACATTGTATTTTCCTTGCCTGCGCCCTCGTGCGCGCTTTATACGCGCCTTTTGAAGAGACGCTTTACCTAATCGCGTTGCGCAAGGCGCCCGCACCGTGGCGCTCGCGTCGTTTTGGCTCCAACGCGAGCCTTCCAAGGTTAACTTCCTTGTTTCCGCCTTAACCTTGTGGGTTGTGAATTGATCGTTTTCTTGGGTATTTGCTTTGAGTGCACGATTACGCCTCAATTTAAAAGTAGTTTTTTCACATGTTCTGTGTAAAATTAATTATTATATTAAAAATAAACGTTATGCAAAAATGAAACCGTGACACCAAAATGAGAGACAGATTGCTGCTTTTAAACGTTTTACTATAAAATTGTAATTTTATGTCGATTTGTAAAAATATTCTAATGAAAGATGTATTAATAATACTGTTACATAAAATGTATAGTACACTTGTTTAATGGCGTAAAATACTTCTATTTTATTTAGTTAACAAATTACTTTTAGCAAATGGTATGAACCGATTGTGCTATTGCGAACATAATTGTGATATAATGAAGTTCTAATGATTAAAAACATACGTTTCAAATTTCTAAAAATATCTTCTGCTCCATCAATGATTGAATTTTTTAAACATTTTCACAAAACAAAGTATGAAAGTGGTTTGGCCACTCTTAAAACCGTCAGAAATTATAAACAATGGGAAGTTCTTGTTAAATTCCGCCCTTCAACGTGTTTATTGACGAGCGCATATTCGTGTAAATTCCAAAATTCACAAATTCCATCTGCTTTGTATGAATTTGCAAATGAATTTATAGAATGTGGTTCGTGGATGTTGATGGGTGAAAATACAAAAAGAAAAAGTTCAATTGGAATTCACGGGACGGGAAAATCATTAATATATAGAAATTCACTGGATAATGAACAATCACACTGTGCAAACCCTTTTGAATTTCTCTTACATAAATTCAAGAAAATGAAGTGTTGGTGAAATACACCCTAATAGGACCTAGTAATACACAAAAATGTACATTCCTGATATATTTAAAACAAATGTCACAAAAATTCGTTGGCGTAATTCCTGTAAGATGAGTACAATTAATGTAATGAGTACGATTCCGATGTGAGATAAGTTTGCAGTGACACGAAAAATAATAATAGCGGAAAGTGAATAAATCGAAATGGAGTCCAGCTTTAACATGCAAGAGACACCATCTCCTCAAAGGTGTTATTATGAAAAGGGTTGTCGTGCACTTCAAAGGCATGTATATTGCGGGCGTTTTCCTGTTATACGTGAAAGATAATGATGTGAATTATTAATACTCGTTACGAAATCAATTGAGAAATTACATATCAGTAAAGTATTTAGAATATTTAGTAAATTTATTCTCTTTCTCCTGTAACTTAATCTTGGTTTGGCAAATTTCGTTTCGAAGCTTGCGTAGCATTTTCCTAATGTTTATACTATTTCAGTCATATTTTGCACTTGATTAAGTCTGTGTAATTTGTCATCTTCATAAGCGTGTGCTTACCTTTTTGCTGCCTTTATTCTATCACCCGCCAGTCTTCGGAAAAGAATACTGACGTTGATTTAAAATATTTCAAAATTTTAACTACAGGTCCTACAGACTGGCACTGACTGTATTCTCCTTACTACTTGGTTTCTTTGCAGCGCAACAGCTTTTCTGTCTTCCATACTTTTCCAAGTTGTTGTACGACGGCGCGTTAAGAGATCTGCCAGTGCCTCTCGCGTTTCATATCGCTCGTCTGGAAACATTCACTGTGAAACATTGGTGGCCATAGATGGTGGTGTGGCAGGGCTGGTGGTGTCGGATGGGGTAGAGTGGAGAGGCGGAGCCGCGTGCCAGAGTGCGGCGAAGGCTGCGGGGTGAAGCTGGTGCCGTGGTCGGGTGATGGGTAGGCCGCCAGGGCACGGTAGAATGGCGAGTGGCAGGTCACCGGATCGGGGGGGGAGCCGGATCAACGGGGCGGGGCGGAGCGGGGCGGGGCGGGGCGGGGCGGGGGCGGGGCGGGGAGGGGCGGGGAGGGGCGGGGCGGGGTGGGCTGGGGAGATGGAAAGCAGGCCGGAGCACGGGAAGGGCATGTGGGACGGAAGGTAGGGGCGGGGCGGGGCGGAAAAGACGGGCCGGGTTCGGGCGGTGGGCAGGCCGTCGGGGCTGGAGGATGGTGCGCATTCGGGCGCCGGGCGGGCGCGGGCGTCGAGTGGCCTTGTCGAGTGGCGTCATGTGCCGCGAGCCCTCTTGTCGCCTGCCGCGCGGGGCGGGGCGGGGCGGGGCGGGGCGGGACGGGGCGGGGCGGGGCGGGGCGGGGCGGGGCGGGGCGGGGGTCGACGGATCGACCGACGCTCTTCATTTGCGGGCGGGAGGCGATGCATGCGACCGATGCATGCGACGCGCCACGCCACGTCGCGCCAAGCCGATCGGCGGCGCGCGCAGCCCGTCTGCCCGGTCAGCCGCGTGCCCGCGTGTCGCACGCACAAACACGGGCAACAGTGCTCTTATCGCAGCCATTCGCTCTCAAATATAAGTTTAATGTGCACTCTAAAGCTGAGAGGACACGGTCCGATTTCCGTGCTGATCTGCCAATGGTGCTCGTTCAGTTTTTTTAATTGTTGGCGCAAGCTCAATGAGGGGAGCACTCCAACTTGTTTTACATTACACGCAGGGAGACTGATCCGATAGATGGCTATGTTGTTTTCTGGCTGAAGTAGTGCTGCTGTAGTGCTTGCTACTCTACTTCACAAAATTGCATATATGTACAACGTGTTTTTTATCATATGTGGCCTGGATATCACAAAATATTAAGGTAATTGGATTTAAAATACATATTACAAAAAATTAAAGATACTATTTTATTATACGCAACAGCAAACACTCCACGACAATGAAAGAGCAAATGTATACATTTTCCAATACACGATGCCATCTGATCTTCTAGCGATTTTTGGCAAGACGCATAAATGGTCTTAGTGTGGGAATTATGGGGTGGGTGTTTATTATTTGCGTAGTCATAAGCAGGTTGGTGTGCAATAAAGTGTTCAGTGGTCACGGTACCCTCCGTTGGTGGATGAATTTCCTTCTCTTCTTCATGCAGGAAGATTCACACTGCTATAAGTTAGATCTCGAAAATTACGTAATCCGCGTTGGAAATCGAACGCAAGTTTTCGCAGCTCGAAGAACAATTCCTGCAATTTGTGTTACCATGGTATTTTGATTGACTACGAATCAAAACGTGTATTTTCAACTACAAGGCGTGTCTGTCATTTTTGTGGGTATACATGTGTGGTATAATTAAAATCCTATTTCAAGAGTTAGGCGTAAGAAAATGGTTTTACACTGAATAACTCTTTTAAAATCTTTGGTTTCACCCCATAATTGCAGCTAGGGGGAATGGTATTTTAGGAAGTATGAAGATTGTAAGAATTGAAAAGAAGTGATGAAATTAACATCGCCTGTGACATTAACACGTATTTGAGACATTGATAGTGCAAGTGACCTAACCACTTCTTAGTGACCTTCCACGTGTGCATGAGGGGCCTAACACTTTGGTGGCTAGGAGTCAGTTTGAATTCTCTGCCATTGCAGGATGTCTCACTTGAGCCTCTTGTACTCTCAATGTCTGAGTTTCTCTCGGGGTGATTTCCATTCGTTCCGTCGCGCGCGTTGCGTATAAAATTGCTCTCTTGTATGAGATTGCTAGCAATAGAGACACCACTAAAGATATAACTTATCTTTTAAGACTTACTTTTCTCATCGGAGTAAACCTAAGTGAGGAGCCTCCTTAAAGACGAAAAGGATATCGCTTCAACGGCTGGCGGAGAATATCTTCTTGCGCGGGAGAATTTCAGTGCGCTGTATAGTGTATGTGTCCCGGCCGAAAGGTGGAGGTCAGTGCCTTCTAACGCTCCATCAAAACTTGGGACTAAGCTGTAGCGTGCTCCTGTCGTCGGGAACTGCTGAAGGTTAGGCTCGCCAACTTCCGGATATAAAAATTGGCTAATTTGTGAGAAGTACGAAAAGTGTGTTTTAACTGAAAATTATTCATAAGAAATCACTGAAGAAAGCATGACCATCGGCACGTCCTTTTGTGATATTTCGCGAACCCACGCAGCAGCCACGCCCGATTGAAGTATCGTTGTCAGCAGTTCGTATGTTTGTTCCTGTAAGAAGGTGCGCCAGGAGGCGGCGCCACTGTAATGGTCTCCATCGCGCTGTGTGGGAGCTGAAAGGCTCTGGGATCTGGCCCTCGCTGGAATGACAGATCCTGCACCACCCTGTGCGTCGGCTTGCGCAGTTTTTGCCCACCTCTGAGTATCTCCCCCAGCGGGGAAACCACCCTGCCGGGTCCATCTCTAAAAATGCGACTGGCTCTAGAGATGTGTGGTAGTGTAGTGAATCTAATTGTGTGTGTTTGAGTAAGAGGAGAGGAGTGGTCAAATGTGAGGAAGAAATGATCGCGAGAGGTGAGTGCCCCCTTGTTAGGGTACTTCTTTAGTTATCACCTGGTATTGCTGGGTCTAAAGCCACTTAAAAAATGAACCAGAGCAGCCGGCCGTCAGAACTCTCTTCCAATGTTTGAATTCGACTCAGCTGCGCAGCTAGTGTCAAAAACTGCCCTCGTCGGCACTGGAGCCCGGAGATCTCCAATTCCGGGAGAAATCTCCCACCAGTGGGGCACAGGCCCAGTCAGGACAAAGCTCCTGTTAGTTTTCCAGCGTATGTGGTAGTGTAGGACACGTAAGTGTGTGTATGTGTGGGTGTACAAGGTGAGAGGAAGGAAAGGTAGCGCGCGGATGATGGCCATTTTGTTGACATGCTGCTCCGGCATTCGCCTTGTGTTAATCGTAGGAAAAAAACGGAAAACTACTGATCAGAGCAATCGACCGCTAGAACTCTCCTCCAGGCAGCGGCTAAATTCGACCTGGCGATGTAGCTCGTGTCGAAAATCATCCCAACGTTGAGACTCGAAACTTAGGTCCGCCCGGTCAAAAGCTTTGCAGTTACACGAATTGATGCCCTGAGCCACCTCGCCCGGTTGCCGATGGAGAGTAGTTCTATTAGACATCATACGTGTTTTACGTACTTCTAACAATATTTTTTAATTTTATTTTCTATTTTTTATGTATTTAAGGTCTCAAGTGTAGGATAATTTATGAATCCCTCTTTTCCGCTTGTTGTGCCCCGATGCGCTGTCTAGTCGCTCGATGTGGTCACGCCAACCCCACTGCTGTCGCCGCATTTCCGCGTGAAGGCAGAGCCCCCTTGTGGCCAGCACTCGGCCAGAGGGGGGGGGGGACAAGCACGTCGCGCCTCGTGCGGCGACTGTTCATTTGCGTGCGGCCGGCGCCAGTCACGGCAGGAGCGCGCGCCCAGCCGGCAATTGTTTTCTTTTTCTTTCTTTTTTTTCACCGAAACCGCCCCTCCCGCCCCCGGAGGAGGATCTCGAAACGAACGATGGCCGCTGGATTTGTTTTTCTCGTGTGTTGTTTTAACGTCGGCGCTGTCATGCGCTACGAAGGCGCTGCGCGGCACGACCTCCTGTTTCCTTCTGATTTTCTGGTTATATTATTTTCCACAATTTCACGCGAGGCCGGCGGTGGGAGACGCAGTCCGCATGAGAATAACGGGGAAAACGGCCGTCTGATTCGCTTTTTGTTCCCCTCTTCCCCTCTCCAGATTGATGTGCGTGTGTGTGTGCATACGTACGCAAGTGGGAACAGATAAAACGTACTCCCTGAAATCGAAAAATAAACGCGCTCGGTAGATTAGATAACCACGTAAACTCCGCTACATAAACAAGGAATATCAAACAAGGGCGGGCGTATTTGCCGCGCGCGGGAGATGCCAATCGCTTCGAGTGGGGCGTGCGGCGGGCGCCAGCCTCAGGGTCACCCAATAGGCTCCGCTCTTAGGCGGTGTAGACTTCAAGCTCTTGTTGGTGGATTGCTTAGTGATAACGGGCGCGTCAACTGTTACGGTCACCAGTTCCATAAGTGTAATGATTTTCGTCGGATGGTGTTGGTGGCCTTTGCCCGCTGGTTGGTCAGATCCGGCACCGAAGTAGGGGTGGGCTTGCGTTGATTTCACTCAACAAGGTATCTCCCTCCAGCTTGGCATCGCCCCAGCCGGGACAAGCTCTAAGCTCCGGCTGGTGTCACATGTCTGGTAGAGTAGTGAATGGACGTGGATGAAGATAGAAAAAGATGCTGCTCCGGCATTCGCCTAATGTTGAGGAGAAACCAAGGGAATCTACCGATCAGAGCTGTCTGCTGCTAGAATACTCCAGTCAGCGGCTGATTTCGACCTCGTTATCTAGCTAGCGTCGGATATCCTGCCAATGACGGGACATACAACCTACGATCTCTCAGTCCGAGGCACTGCAGTGACAACAGATGCCCTGGGCCATATAAGACAGGTGTTTCTCGGTGTCTTTTTTGGGGAGGGGCTTATAACTACGAGCCGAGGCTTGCTTCGCCCACTACCAATTTCGCATAGATTGTCCGGGGTTCGAATACTGTATTGGCTGATATGTTTTGATAGCAACTTTTGCCGCCACAGCATCTATGCACTTGAGGTTCTGGGGTTCGAGTCCAGTCGGTGGCTTCGTGGACATCAGCCGCTTCTCTCGGAGGAGAATTCTAGCGTCCGGCTTCCCTAATAGGTAGTTCTCTCTAGAAGTGAAACCTCTGGATATATTTTGAAGAGATGTCTAAATCGTTTTTGTGATATTTGAGAGGAAAAGTTCATTGTATAAAGGATTTATCAATATTCGTTTTTGCTGAGACTGAGTCCGCTGCTTTCATAGAGGCTTGCTTTTTGAAAACTTGAATTTTGTTGATTGCATAGAATCTCCTTGGAAAAGGAAAAAAGTTGAACAACTGATTCGAGAAGGTAAAAATAAAAATAAATTAACGATGTTTCTAATTTTGCAATGATGTGAAATAAACGCAAAGAATACAATGCCTGACTCCAGAACTACAACTTGTGGGTATCAAAAGACTGTTGAATAAAGAACTAACGAATGCTTTGCAATTCAATTATAGTTCTCTAAAACACTGCAATGTCTTCAATTGAACTACCTCTAATTATTACTTGATAAATTTTGTCATACAGTACAGTAAATGAAAAAATCTTCGTACACTGATATAGAGAGAAAAATGTCGCCATTAAAAAAATACGGTATCACTGTCATCCATAGATCTATCATTCATTTTGATAGTTTTTATAGGCTTCAATTTTTTTAGGAATCTGAAAATCACAGATATTGATTACGAATTTTTTCAAAATGTGATGCAATTTATCAAAAGGGATCGTTAGAATTGGGGTTATTACATCGTCTTTCGCTGCGGCTAACAAAATGTCGGGTCTATTCATTCTAAAACTGAACATTCAGAATACAGTTTGGAAACATTTGTAGTACTTTGTGTTAAAATATAATATGCTTTAATACATTTATAGGATATGAATATACATCGGCCCCTATTTAACATAAAAATGTAACAGGTTTGGTCATTAAATTCAAATGTTGCAGAAAGCCGATACTTTTTTATTTACAGAGCACGAATTAGAATAATATTTTGTTGTTGTTTTGTTTACATGAATGCAAGTGTATATTGTTATAATAATTAATTAATCCATCATTATCGTAAAAAACATCAATATCAAAGTTTAAACCTCCGTCACCTCATCTCCACATCAATATCAAAGTTTAAACTTCCGTATGGGTTATACATGGGCTCTTTCATTCCTTCGTATTGTTGGGGTTGATTAATTAATCAATTGAGGTCCATCTCTTGAGTTGAAATTGTTGTCTTTGAGCTGAATGCCGGTGGAGAAGTGATAGAATAAATTGCAGGGAACTAGAGAATTCGTAGGCAAACCGCCGGGAGATTTCCATGCCCACTGCAAATTCCTTGTCGATTGGCGGAGGGTTGTTCACGAGGACCAGCGCTGGCAGAGACGTTGAGCCTCGAGGCCCCGCCCGGTACCCGCGCTGAAGTCTGACTCTCATTCAAATCGGAAAAAAAATGACGCTGCTTTGTCAAGTAGTGTATAACCTGAACGTATTGCGTAGTATTTTTGTAGTTATGTTAAAGGTACAGACGTTACAAATTCGAAAAAATTCTATTACGATGGTCTAAGCAGAATTTGATTTTAATTGAGAATTTAAAAAAAAAATTAAAAAGTGAACATGTTTTCTTCCGATAACTCGTTTAGAACAAATGGACTACAGGTAAAAAAAATGGAATGGTATGGTAATGGAAAATGGTGAAATGGAATAAAGTAAGAATAATTTTGACCGAAAATTTGAACAATAGGAATGATAAGTGTACAGCTGTTACCCGTTTACATTATTATGACTTGCGCAATAATATTCTTCTGAAGCTTAACTTTTTCGGTGAAAAGATGATTCCTTCTTTCTGAATGAATAATATTTCAAATACAAATAAATTGAGGTAGAGTGACCAGTCACATGACGTAGGTTTTACATCATATGATCGTTGTTTCTTGACAGTCACAATTCCTAACTACATAGGTCTAAAGTTTGTCTGAAAAAAAAATAGTTCTTAAAGTACGAATTAATTGGAAGCGAGAGGCAGCACAATAATAGCGAATGCGCAGCTAGACCTTGTGGAACGCCGCGGGAAACAACGCCCGAAGGCGGAGTGGCGGGCGCCTCGGCGCGGGCGCCCGGATTCTGCGTCGGGTTGCGTTGCATCGCGTCGTGTCGCGTCGCTTCCAGTCACGTGGCGGCAGACAGGCGTCGTTTTCCGCGGCGGCCGCTCGCCGCGCTGCCTCCGCCGGCGCGAACGCCCGCCTCACCGCCCCCCCCCCCCGTCGGCCAGCGCGCGCGAAAGATCAAAGCCGCAAGCTGACCGCGCAGCTCGAGAGTGACGTCACGGCCCACTGTCCGTAATTCCCTTTGCGCCCCGCCGATCCCCCGCGCCGGCCGGCCGGCCGGCCGCACGACCTGGCGCCCGCCGCCACGGACGAAGAACGGCGCTTGCACCGCACACACACGCCCCCACCGCCTCCCCCACCTCCGCTCCCGCGGTCTCCCGCGCCGCGCGCGGACACAAAAGGCCGGCCAGCCGGCCGGTCCAGCGTCCGACCCGTCTCTCTGCTGGAGCCGCGCTGTCGCACTACAAAACGCTGGCGGGGGTGGAGACGGTGGGGGAGGGACAGGTTTGGTGGCGACAGTCGCAGGGAATGAATGGCGCCGGAGAGGGCGACCGTGTTGATTGTGGTGGTCGTGGCGTCGAGAGCGGTGGGAATAGTGGTTTCAATGGCAGGGACGGCGGATGAGGCTGTAAAGGCGGGTAGCGACGGCAGTGGCAGGTAGAGGCGGTAACGCCGGTTAGAAACGGTAACTCCTGTTAGAAACGGTAACGCCGGTTAGAAACGGTAACGCCGGTTGGAAATGGTATCACCGATTAGAGGCGGTGATAGATTGGGAATGCAGCGGCGACACAGGTGGCAGTGCGAGCTGCGCTAACTGAACAGTAGTGAAGCAACGGTAGTGGTGGCTTCGTCCCTCAGTAGAATGTACGTTGAGGTGGACGGGGCGACAGGCGACTGTGGGGTCGGCGGGGGTGGGGGGTCTTGTAGGCGGCGGCGATGTGCAACGACTCGTGCGACGGGGCCGATGCGGGGCAGTGGATCGCTGAAGTCCTCGGACGGCGCTGAAAGGCGGCGCGTGCTGCCATGTTCCCCCTCCCCCCCCACACACACACTCCTCTCGCTGCCCGCACGTCGAGTGGCCAACTCCGCGCCCGCCGGGTCAAGTTGTACGTCGCCCTACATGTGCCACCTCTCCCTAGTTGGACGGCTGTTGAGCGCGTTGTGGAATGCTTGCGCAACTTTCTGACTGTGGGTTCTTTTTAAGGGAGTACTTTTGGGAGTCAGACAGGATTTGAACGTATTGTGTGAGAGCAGCATTGACATTCGTTGCTACTTTGGCGAATTATGGTTGGTTAGTTTTTATGTTCAAACATTGAACGCTCATCGCATCATTCGTTTTTTTAATTATTTTCCCTTGTATTTATTTTGCCACGCTTTTTGAATAAATGACTGATTAATATGGAAAATTGTAAACATTTGTTGTGTTCATGTGTTGAGACATCTTTGAGTTCTCTCACTTTCAGCTATCTGACGTTTCTCCTTCCCATCCTGAATCATCGTTAACGTGGAGTTCCGACGATGGCGGATATCTGACAGATAGCGGCATCAAATACAATCACTATCTGGAGATTTGCTAGTGGTCAGCTGCTCTGACGAGTAGTTTCCTGTGATTTCTCCCGTCACTGCCGGGCGAGTGCGTGAGCAGTACCTTAACAAACGCTCATTGAGCCAAGAATTATCTTTCCTTCCTCTTCCCTACCCCTTCCTCTCCCTTTACACACACACACACACACACACACACACACACACAAACCTGCACTACTCTAACACTCATGACGGGAAACCAGGCGGGAGCTATAGCTTCTCGCTGTTCGAGGGGATTCCTGGAAGAAGAAAAACTGAAACCGACTTGTAGATCGGTGTCGCATCACGTTCTAGCGAGAGAAGATCATCGCCACTTCCCGGGATAAAACATGCACTACACATAGAACTTGATAAGTTGAATCCCCGAGTGTAAATATTCATACGCTTCATCGCCTCCAGTAACTCTTTCCCTCCCATGTGCTTCGTTTGGCGTAGCGGGTCCCTACGCGCGCCACCCAGGGCTCGCTACGAGTCGGCCAGGGACTGAGCTGAGTGCGTTGAGGTGTTCGCGAGCTATCGACTGCATCTGTCCACGTGACAGGCGAAGCGGTGAGGGCGGGGCCGTCACCCAGTTTGACGCCCCGTGCCGCCCCGTGCCGCCCCGCCCCGCTCAGTCGCGCACGTCCCCGCCTGTCCATCGCGGTTGCTCCCCCCACCCGCTCCCTCCCGCTCCGACTCGCTCCGACCAGCCCAGTTCACTTCAGCTTCCTTCAGGCCGAGCCATGCCAATCGTGTCAACCTCTTCTTGCTCCCCCTCCCCAATCGCGCCCGTCTCATCCCCATCCCGCTCTATCCCGCCCAGCCAGTCACGTCGATGCAGCCTTCGTCCGTCAACATTAACGTCACCTTCCAACCGTCCAACGCACGCGTTTATTTTCATGTCATCCACAGACCGCAGTTTCTTGAATAAAACCATACATTTCTGCACACGACAAACCGCATTATGTATATGAATAGCTAACAAGTCCTCTCTTAGTGCAAACGGCTTGGGCGCCCACCGCACTAATGGGAACGATAGATTGCAAGTGCTTGTCCCTCTCTATACGTGGATGTTTTCCTGGAATTGTGGCGCGCAAACATTTTAACAGAATATTGTTGGATTATAATGAAAACCTATCACGGACAACACCAATTTTACGGGTGAATAAATGTTTTGAATGAAAATTTGTAGAATATTTATGCACGTTTCGTAATTTTTCTGGTGCGTAGCACGATGCCATTACTGCATTCAGATAAGAAATATTATACCTGATAATTCCAATACAAAAATGTTGTAGTTTTTTAAATTCAAGATTTTTATTCTAAGCTGACGCCATCATAAATCATAAAATATAATCAGAAGAAAAGAAAGGTCATAGTATATTAGGCATCCCCCCTAGGCTACCCTCGGAAGTGGCCTGTGGCAATCATCATCATCATCATCATCATCATTACCAACGTATAATTGGCCAATAAGATGGGTCATTAATCGTATGAACAGAAGATTCTTCACTTCTCGGTAGAGATAATAAAATACTAACAACGATATTCACCTATTTATCATATAATATATTTTATTTATGAAAAAAATTCTGGGAGCCCACTTTTCAGAAAGACATACATAAGTACTTGCCTCTATACTCTGCATATGTATTAATCCAACTTCTGTTGTTAGATGTGTACGCAACTCACCTTGTCCGCACGTGTGTCTAGGCGGAGTGACTAGACTGACTCAGTTCAAAACCCGCTGTCTACTCGTTCATGGCACCGCCCCGAGCGCGCTTCATCCTGAGGCAACGGGCAGTCACCTCGAGTGCGCTGCTCTGCTACGCTCTGTTCCACTTCTCTCTCTGCCTTGGCCAGCCACGCCCCGTCTCTCCCGTCCCCATTCCTCTCCGCCCCGTTCCGCCATGCCTTGCCCTCTCCGGCGCTCCCGTCTTGCTCCGCCCCGCTCCGCTTGGCGCCGCGTCGTCCGCCTCGGCCGCCGCCATTTCGCGGCCAATTACGCGGCGCAATGGGCGGCCGCAGCCGCCGCCGCCGCGCCCGGAGACACGCCCCCGAGGGCCCACGCACGGCACGCACCGCACCCCTCCCCCTATGTCGTACTGCCACTGGTTCTCTCTTTGTGCCCCCCTTCCACCCTCTCTCTGACTTGCTCTGGCCCCGTCTATTTCTCCATGCCACTCTTCCACCCTCTGTTTTACTGTGTCACAGTCTGTTTCTGTATGCCAACCATCTTCCCTCCCTTTGTCTTACGTCTGTCTCTGTCTCTTTCCCTAAGCCTCCTTTTGTTCTATGTCTCTCTCCTTCTGTGAACCTCCCTTTCACCCTCTGCGTTACTCTGTCACTGTCTCTTCCTCTATGCCACCTTCGATCCTGTCACTCTCTTACTCTGCCCCCCTTTCTCTCTCTGCCTCTCTCTGTCTGTCTCTCTCGGTCCCTCTGTCTTACTCTGGTCTATTTCTACCTTACTCTGTCCCTATTCTTCTCTCTCCCTCTCCCTCTCTCTGTCATTTTGTCAGTCACTCTCTTCCTGCTCTGTGTCTTGTCGGATTGTCTTTATTACTCATCTCTTGTTTTCATTATTCTTTTTAACTTTTTGCTTCACTTTCTATTTCTGTCATTGGTTCTCCGTGTTTCTGTTCTGCACTCTGTGTGCTTTTGTCTCTGTTTCTGTGTTTTATTGGTCTTTTCTATGTAGACTCAGGTCACAATTGGGGCCGTACGCATGGAAATGCGAGCACGTTTGGTAATAAAGGATCACGCTGTCCGTTGCCTATTTTGTGGGATACTGCTCTGGTACAGGCATGCAAAATATCGACGGGAATCTTGGAATTGCTCATACTAACCGGCCTACAGAATTCTTTTCCAAGCACTGGTAGGACTCTGTCGATCCAGCTCCTTAACTGGGAGACACATCAATGGTCATACCTCAATGGCTCCTTAACTGGATGACACGAGCGCAGAAAATGTTGCCAATACGAGTAAAAACAGAGTAAGGTACTACAAAAACCTTGAGATAAGGAACAAGTCGTTCGTGGGTGGGTTTTGTAGGAACCAATGTGAAGATAGTCATAAGTTATGTAAAAAGTGAGCAAATAATATCGCGCACGTGTTGCGTTTATTGTTTTTTAACATGCCGAATATGAAGATCTTTCTCGCATGATTTGGAATGTTTCGCCACCTTTTCATAACTAACTAATTTATTTTAATGAATTATAAATAATTCATAAATTTATGAATTATAAATAAATGCATTAATTTTATAACATAATTTTCATAACAGACGCTATTAATTAGAATTGAAAAAATATCTGCTTAGCACCCGACAAATAATCACAAGAAACGTTTCGCAGAAGGCTTGTTGAAAAATGTTATATCTTCTAAATTATTTTTTTATCTTCTAACTTTCTCCATTCTATCTACTATTATAACCAACAGTGATGAGAACAAGTAGACATATTTCCTGTATGCCTTAGCAATCATTACTGTCTATTTCTTATTGACTCCTTCCACAACTTCCGAACTTAGAGACACATAAAAAGCTTTCTGAGATAAGGATCATTGAAGGTTTGTATTTGCCTCCATTGCTACTCCCTCATCATTTGGTAAGTGAGTTTCCCCGCACTCTTTTTACATGATGAATGGGGAAGGACGATATGCTTTAAGGGAAGCGACCGATTACATCAGCCGACCTCCTATAATTCTCATCTCGCACAATAGCGTTGCCCGACCGCATTTTTCCAATTCCGCAGTGTTAAGAAAGGGAAGGACGCAGTGCCTAGGTGGCGTGTCCCACTCCGCCCACTTTAAACGATCTCGCGCCAAAGTGCGTCACCACCAAGGCAAAGAATACGCTTTGAACCGAGTGCCACACGAGGCAGGGTGATGCACGGCCCGCGCCGGGTTAGAGGTTAAGACGTGCGGCCGGCGCCTGTTCCGTGACGAGCGCGGCGCGGGGAGTGGGCGTGGCGGGACGCGGATGCTCCCGTGGCGTGCCGGCACCCATTACGCGGGGCGCCGCGCCGCGCAGCACCGCGCGCTCACGCGAGGGCACGCGCGTGCGTAGGCCGTTTGCATAGTCCGCGCCGCGTCGCGTGCGCTGCCGCCCTTCGCCGCGCGCCCTCCGTGCGTCCGTCCGCCGGAAAACGTTTCCCGCCTCCCCCCCCCGCTGCGCGCCCCTCGCTCCACGTGCCGTGATCCGCGCGCTCCGCCCCTAGCGTCCGATTTGGCGTTGTTGAGCGGAGGTCGTGGAGTGCGAGTCCCGGCACTGGTGGCAGAATTTTCGACACTAGTTGGGCAGCTGGGGCAGTCGCACTCCTATCTGCGGGATGCTCATCCGATCACCGGGAATACGGCTGTTATGTGTATGTTAACCATCGGTATCTGTGTCCCAGGTTTGAGGCCGACTGCCGAAACATAGTGTCAATATCGTCATGTCAAGAGCACTAAAGGACAGAGAACAAAGCAGTCGGTTTCTCAATTTTTTAAGAGCATTACGTTATGCAGTGATATAAAAGAAATATGTATAAACTGGTCAAAAATGTTATATAAATGTTCTCCCCTTAAGTATCATAACATTCCATGTACAGAAATAATAATATTATTGGGTAGATGTCGCTAATAACTTTTTGTAGTTGATGAAACATAATTTTTTTTTTTAAGTTTGAGAAACTTGCATGCGCGAAAACCCAAATTTGTCTGCTCTAATCTAGACTTGCAGACCCACAAACCAGACGAAGAAAACCTCTTGTGTAAGGGAGAGAAAATGCCCTTTAATGTCTGTCTCAGCTATCTATTTAAGTCGTTCAGGGAATAAGGGCATCAATTTATGTTACAGCGATGTCGATGACCGGGTTATTCTACCGGCTTCGAGTCCCGACGGTGGCAGGATTTTCGACACTAGCTAGATACGCAGCGAGATTGAATTCAAGCGCTGCCTGGAAGAGAATTCTAGCAAGCGGCTGCTCTGATCGGCAGGTTTCCATGATTTCTCCGATCAGCACCAGCCAAATACCCTCAAAATGAGCCAAGAGCCGCGCGCGATCTTTTCATGCACTACAGTAGCGCACATGCAGCAAGACTGTTCGGGAGCTTAGAGCTTGACCAGCTTAGGACGATGCTCCGCTGATGGGAGGTAACGTTTTTTCGGAAACTCCCGCTATCCAACACGTAAATCGGGCCCAGATCTCGCCGTCCAGCATTCAACTATCAATGAATCTCCGCATGAATCCGGCCCTTCGCGCTCTCTGCTTTCCTTATATACTCATCCGTACCAGCATACAACTATCTCCAGTTTGATTCTAATTTAAAAGAGGCGTAGTAATAATCTTGTCTGCACTTTTCTTCGGCAAAGTATAGCGAAGTTTGTCTGTGCGGGAATGTGCGAGTAAATATTTTCATGAGCATTAAAGCGAAGGAATTTTTTCGTAGGAGGCATACATTACTTTATTGGCACTATCAATGTTTTCTTAATAATTTAAGGTACGACGAAAATTGGTATGCTACCGACGTGTGGAAAGGTTTAGTGTCAATTGCATAAAATTCGCTCTACTGACTCATTCCATTGTTTCAGTAGTAATTCATCAACCTTTGGTGGCCATATTTGATCTCCGTGCTATTTTGACTCGAAACCATGGATGTTGAAGGTTCAGTAATAAATGATATATTTATAGAAATGCTGCGTGAAATACCACAAAAATCTACATGATTATGGAAATGTTTGAAATAGTTCATTAAAATTAAACTTTGACAATAATATTTGATTTGGAATGGTTGTTTCCATTCAAGTCAATTTTTTTAATCAATGAATATTTTTGATAGATAATATAAAAGGTCTTTTCATAGCGAATGTAACTATTATTTTCGTAGCTTTAAAGCAACTCAGAAGCTAGATAGTTTTTGAAATAATTGCGTTGAGACGCAAAAGGCTTTTAATTTTTATATACGCTCCAAATACGCACTTCCAGTGCGATTGTAGCAACCACTTTGATAAAAGTCTTGAAGTTTCGTGGAACCGAATTTAATTTGTGATACCCCAATTTAATGCGAGTTATGTTGTGTTACTGTAATAAAAGTATATGTTTGTCTGTTCGGTTGAAATTTGCTCGTGCATTACTATATCCGCTCCGTAGCCCGGTTGCCGCTGGCGGCGCATTGGAGCGAAATTGTGGAGTTGCTCCGCGGCGGAGCCTCGACGTTCTGTGAAGTTGCGCGCGAACGCCCGCGTCGACGCGCGTAGGCCGCGCGCGTTGGCGGATTTGGCGGCGGCGGTGGATGCGCAAACACTTCTTCCTCCGCGCGAAGGGGAAAGGCGTTGGGGAGCGGGGACCAAGTGTAGAGAGAATCTGCGCGTGGAGAGAGCGTGGGCGCGTGGAGAGAGAGAGCGTGGGCGCGTGGAGAGAGAGCGTGGGCGCGTGGAGAGAGAGCGTGGGTGCGTGGAGAGAGAGCGTGGGCGCGTGGAGAGAGAGCGTGGGCGCGTGGAGAGAGAGCGTGGGCGCGTGGAGAGAGAGCGTGGGCGCGTGAAGTGGATTCATTGCCCTTTTCTCGATTTATCTATTGTTTGATGAGTAGGGACACGGTCATACTTAAACACTAAAACTTCTGTTGTAACTAAGCTGCCAATTGGATAATCGAATGAAACGCCAGAATTTACTTTTATTAAATCGAACAATAAGCTCCCGGCATGTGATGGTATGTGCGCGCGCGCGCGTGTGTGTGTGTGGTACAAGGGGAGAGGGAAGGCAATGATGAAGGAGACATCGCGCGCCATCAATATCCTGTTTGTTAAGGAACTGCTTAGGCATTCGCAGGATGCTGATTGACGAAACCTTGCAAATCCATCAGAGCAGCCAGCAGCTAGACTTCTCATATTCTCATGCTAGGGGTTCAATTCGACCCACATGTGTAGCTAGGGTCGAAAATCAACAACCGATGAGTCTCTAAACTTGACCCTCCCTGTCCGATACTGTAAAAGTCACTGTGTTAACGATGAATCATTGCAATCTATTAATTTAGCAAAACTCTAGAATGACGCCTAATATGAATTATATCACGATTCGTTTCACTGAATATTACGGCTAACTAACCCTAAACTAGTTGAGACATATTCAATTTTGTTTAAAATTTCGTTTTATTACGATCTTGCTTAGAGAAATTATATTTTTTGAAAACATAAAAATAGCCGCTGGAGACGGTACTCCACGCTAGTAGAAAGCTAGGAATTATTTCTGCGGGATAACGTTTTTGCAGCATGGACTTTTTTGCAACATACATAATTCAAAACAAAAACCTGTTATTAAGTTTTGACTACATTAACATACATAGTTATTTGAAATAAATTATAAACATTGTAAATTAGTGGCGATCGTTCTATTATAAATCTAGAGGCGCAGGGCTTCACAGAACCTATTCCGTTTCTCTTCACATCACCACAAAGCACTTCAATTATTTGTCGCATTTATTTACCACTCCACGTCATAACACAACGTTTCGATAAAAGCACGATATATTTTCAATTTCTATTAGTAGAAAATGTGTAAGTTACTGTCGTCTAAAGATACGCAGAGTTTGCAACAGAACTTTGTATGTTCGTTTGATACAAGTTAAGTGACATAGTGGCCACATCTTTATTAACCTTTACATTTTAGTCTCGTAGATGTAAAAGCGATTCCCCCTTTTAAGAGACACAAAGAACATGACTGGAAAATCAACATAGGCTATTCGCATATAGACATCAGGAATTCTTTAAGCTTTTAGATATTATAATTCGTCGTGAATGGGAACGCCAAAATTGAGAGAACTGATACGAGTATTATTGTTAGAAAGAGCAAAAGAATAAAATGTGTTATAAACAAAAAAAATAACAAGTAGCAAACGAAATGTTTCTTTACAAAAAGGGGAGAAAATCACGCGAACGGCGAGATAAAACGAAATCCCTATTGAACTCAACAAAGAATAAACACAATTTGAGACCAGAAAGCTGTTTACAGCGGCGCTCTCGCTCTAGTTTAGTGCATCGGGTACCTTAAATATTCCGCTACAAGACGTGGAATGGAACGAACAGTTTCTGAGAAACTTTGCCAATACTCATATTCTCGTTTTGTAGGCAGTGCGTTGTAATCTGTAAATAAGCGGCAGTAAAGCGAATAGATGTTTGCTGTGCAATCCTGCTTTGCTCATTTCGTTCGCTTTTACGAGAGCGGGCGCAAACAGAAGGAATGGCTTCCCAATCGATCCGAGGATCGAAGTCTGAAAGAAATGTGCTTTTGCCGTGAAGGGGCATTGCTCCGTTGTTGCGTTCTTTATACTGGTATTGCTCTTTGGCGTTGTTCAACATCCACTGAAAAAAGGACACAGACGCAGTGAACAACAAAGCGTCTACATCCCTTTCATGGACTCCGATTCCGGAATGTCTCGCAATGAAAATCTACGCAATACGTCTCTGTAGAAGAGCATGTAAAGTGACTTCGTATGATTCAGGGTAATACATTTCATGTGCTGTGTATTTATTGTACGAAATTATTAACACCGCGTGCTTCTTTTACTTATACTGTCGTACAATAATTTAATAAAAAATATCTGGAACATTTTATTAAACATCATTTTAAAATTTTCTTAACTCAGTTTTAATGTTTTATTCGAAACTTTTGCAATTTCAGTTCTGAATGCAGGTTTTGTAAAATTCTTACTTATAGTAACTCACAGCAATCATGCAGAAAGCAATTGTTCTCTTAGCCTATCCACAGAACCAGATGTTCGTGTTGTCTCATCAGCTATTTTTTGTCCCCTATTGATTATTTTCCTTGGGCTTTTATCTAGCCAGCACCCGGTTACCCTTTACGTCCCTTACGTGGGACGCGTATTTGACCGTACACTAGACATGAACACACTTGCGGGCTCCTCTGATATGTGGTCAGCAGATCGCGAGGCCCTCTGCGGCAATACATTAATGAGAGACAAGGAACAAACGACTGTGCCCGAGGCGGGAGTCGAACCTAAGAGCTTTCGGACAGCGCTGAGACGGCCATCCAGGTCGGCAAGTCCGTTGAAGCCATGCCAAATTTTGGAGCATTGTCGGTGAAATTATTCGTATTTATTTTACATGCGTTGGCTAACGGTTGCGCGTTGGTCTATTGAGAGTTCAATTAGGAATGATAAAAGTAAAGAACGCGGGCTCTTTGATATTCAGGATTTATGTCCTGTCCTTTTACGTCCGTTTGATGACTTCTTCACGCAGATACATACTCTTATCTACTTTTCGCCATAAAATTCGTACAATATTCTTTTTAGTTGCGATATTTCAACAAAACAAATCGCTCGTCAATCTAAAGCCTCGAACTACACACCAAGAGAGGTGACTCAGAGCAAAAACTAACGGCACTGCAGTGCATTTGACTGGGAGGTCCTAGCTTTGTTACAAAGCGAGGTCGAATTCAGTCGCTGTTTGTTGGAGAATTCTTGCAGCTGGCTGCTCTGATTGCAAGTGCCCTAACAAACTAGCCACGAGCCGCGGGCTATTTTTCTTTGCTCTTCTTTGCCATATCCTCACTCCTTACAGACACACAGTTACACTTACACACGGGCCGGATAACCAGTCGGGAGATTCGAGCTGGCTCCCGCTGGAGAGGTGCACGCTGGTGGGAGATACCTAGTTGGGGCAATCCCGCCTGCCGGTGTGGGGCAATGTCAAATCTCACCATCCAGCAGTGGAAGATCACCGCCATCTCCTGCAATAAACATATGAACTTCACTTACTGGACTTCAGACTTTAGCAGGTGGCACACTCGGAAGCACTAATCGCGTTTGTCGCCGCAAGAAGCAATTTCCCAAGTCGCCGAACCCAAGCAATGGCTCGATTTTGTCTCCAAGCTGCCTCTGCGTCGGTCGCGCCCTCTTCCGCTTCCGGGCGAGCGGCTGCCACCGAGTGCCTGCGTGTCAGCGCGCCATCCGGCGCCGGCGGCGCCTCGGAATTCGCCGGTTGGCGCCGCGGAACTCGCGATTGGGGGGCTGTTATCGGCACTCTTCGCCCTTCGGCCACGCCTTCTTCTCTCCACTTGCGCCCCGCCCCACCCGCCCCACCAGCCCAACCCGCTCCACCCGCTCGCCCCGCCCGCCCCGCTCGCCCCGCTCCACCCGCTCGCCCCGCTGGTCCCTCCCGTCCCGCCCGTCCCGCCCGTCCCACCCGTCCCACCCGTCCCGCCCGTCCCGCCCGTCCCGCCCACCCCGCTCGCCCCGCTCGCCCCGCCTGCATCGCCCGCCCCGCTCGCCCGCCCCGCTCGCCCGCCATCCCGTGACAACCTTAATTACCGCCAGGTGGCAGGGACGTCGCTGGCTATTTGCGCTAAGTCAAACACGCAAATTGCCGCCCCGGCCGGCCGTTCTCCGGGCCACGCCTCAGCGATGGGTGGAGGGGAGTGCGAGTGAGAGGAGGAGGAGGAGGGGATGGAGCGGTGGCCTTGGGAATGCGGGGAGGGAAAGTTTGTGTAGGAAAAAAATGGAGAAGGGATACCTTGCGGAACGATATATCGGAGAGGGAAATGATGGGCAAGGCTAAGAAAGGGAGGGGCAAGAAAGAGCGTGGACGGAGAGAGGAATGCAGAAGAAGGAGAGACCAGACCAGCAGAGCCGACCGAAGGTGCGATGATCAGAATAATGCAGGATGGAGTGTTGTGTGGTTGTAGATCTGATTGCAGGAAGGAGTTGGGCGGGGAAGTGCGCGGAAGTTCATGTCGTGAGAACGAACGGTCACAAAGTGTTTGGCGGGAAAGCGCAGGCGGGGAGATGCGGGCGGCCCTGGGGCAGGCGCCGCGATGCTAGGGCGGGGCGGGGCGGGCAGAGACAAGGCAGGCCACGCCCTCGCACCGCTGGGAGGCGCGCGAATGAAGCATCAGCTTTCAGCGGAATTGGAAACGACCTCTTGCTGCATCCCGTTTTGTGCCCACTTTTTCTCGCTATTGCCCTTCACGTTCGTTGCGCCAGACTGCGGTATCCGTGGTGTTCAGAAAAATGTTAGTTCCTTTGTTCTGTGGTTGTACCGATGGCTACATGTGAGCAAAACCGTACACTTAAAATTAGAATTCTATTCGAACACAAATTTTTAGCTCTCTGGTTATGTCTAGTCTTTCTGGCAATTTTACTACGTTTTACTTGCTTTATGTTCAACAGGGTATACATTTATTGTCAATACTTATACTCAACATCTAATAGAGTCCTCCACAACTGGAATTCACAGACCAATGAGATACTCACGGTACCGCCAATTACAGTGTGCAAATCATAATATTTTTAGGTAATCGGAGTTCTTTTTTCTCTTTCAATCCTTCCGTAGTTGATTTAAATATAAAAATGTAATAAAATAATAATTATTATTTATATTATTCTAATTTTTATCTGATTATTATTGTTATAATAATTATTATTATTAGTAGTAGTAGTAGTAATAGTAGTAGTAGTAATAGTAGTAGTAGTTGTAGTTGTAGTAGTAGTAGTAGTAGTAGTTGTAGTAGTAGTAGTAGTAGTAGTAGTAGTAGTAGAAATAGAAGTGGTAGTAGAAGTAGTTGTAGTTGTAGTAGTTGTAGTAGTAGTACTACTACTACTACTAGTAGTAGTTGTAGTTGTAGTAGTTGTAGTAGTAGTACTACTACTACTACTACTACTAGTAGTAGTAGTAGTAGTAGTAGTAGTAGTAGTAGTAGTAGTAGTAGTAGTAGTAGTAGTACTATTATTATTGCGAACTATTTCACAATTAAAAATTTTTAATCGTTGGCAGATCTATCAATGTGTTCAATCAGATTACGAAAATTGTGGAAGTAAATTGTAATGGCAACTGTTGCCATTACAGTTTTACTACTTGCCGCAGAGAAATATACAAAAAAGCAAAAATACTGAGCATATTTCATTATGAGGAAACTCATTTAATACAAGCTAACAAGCAGCCCAAACCCATGATTTATCACTTCTCATAGGAGCAGGAAAATTCCTTCTATGGTATTATTTTCAGCTATTTAACGATATAACTGGGTTTGAAATGCAACACAAACTATCTTTTCAAGCATTAAGCGGAAAATGCGTGCAGAAAAAATTATCGCACAATGGAAACGAGCACATAACCTGTTCCTAGCATTGGATGTTGGCTGAATAGATTCGAGCGCAAAGTTGGGATGGCGTGGCTTCCAAAATACGAGTCTGATTTCTCTACACTGTGACATAATGTTGCGAAATTTCAATACACAATTTACTGGTGAAAGAGGCGCAGCGGGGCCCCGTCGCGGTCGCGCGGCGCACGGCGATTGTGGAAGTTGGCAACTCGCGGAACAACGAAGCGTTGCGTTGTCAGCCCCGGGCGCCCTATCCCTGCCCGCACCACGCCCACAGCCACCCTCGCGTCTACCCTCCCTTGTATTCCGCGTACTGCTCTTCGTTTCTCGTTTGCCCTCTCTCGTTTGCCCTTTTTTGTTTGCCCTTTCTCATTTGCCCCCTCTCGTTTGCTCCCTCTCGTTTGCCCCCTCTCGATTGCCCCCTCGCGTTTGCCCCCTCTCGTTTGCCCTCTCTCGTTTGCCCTCTCTCGTTTGCCCCCTCTCGTTTGCCCCCTCTCGTTTGCCCCCTCTCGTTTGCCCCCCTCTCGTTTGCCCCCTCTCGTTTGCCCCCCTCTCGTTTACCCCCCTCTCGTTTGCCCCCCTCTCGTTTGCCCCCTCTCGTTTGCCCCCCTCTCGTTTGTTCACCTCTCGTTTGCCCACCTCTCGTTTGGTCTCTCTCGTCTGTCCTCTCTCGTCTGTCATTTCCTGTCACCCGTTTGTCGTCTTCCGTTTGTGAACATCCTGTTCACGACATCTGATTATCGGTCCCCTCTTCAAGGTACTCGCTCCTCATTGCCAGCCATTTATTCCCTCTTCATTGCCCTCCCATTCTCAGTCACCTGTTCTCCGACCCCCAATCTCCTCTTTCCACTCTTCACTCCCGTTTCTCCCCTATTTTCCACCATTTTTTCCGCATTCCACATTCCCAGCTTTATCACTCCTTGCTCTCATATTCCCCGCCCCACATCCCCGCCCTTTTATTCCCTGCCCCGCGTCTCACATTCCCCTCTCCCATGTTCCTCATCCTACATTCCCACTTTACCCGCCTCCACGTTTTCTGCCCCTTTCATTCATCACACACAATTTCCTGCACCATGTGCCCACCCTCATCCGTCGTCTCTGTTTGACCGTTCCAGCTACCACTTTTCTGCGCTGCCTGCTTCGTTTCACCCGCTGGTCATGCCCCGCCCCTCGGCCCTCTGCCCCTCCCTATTTGCCCGCCAGTTGTGTCGTGCTGTTGCTGTGGAAAAATGGCCCCGATATTTTCGCTTGTTCTCTGCCGAGCCCGCGAGGCACAGCATTGACGTGTACTCGTAGCTATGTGACCTGGACGCGCGGCCGGTGGTGCTGGCGGTGGTACAGGTCGAGTGAGTGATGGTTGTGATTGGATTGGGGGCAGTGAGAGCGGTAATTGGGCATGGAGTGCCAAAGGAATACCGCAGTTGTTAACGAAATCTTATCTTCTATTCTATTCATACACACGTACCGGATTAATCATGAATCCTTTTCGGTGACAACGCACGCATTGTGTACTGTATTAAAATCATCTAGGAAAGGGTTTTATGCGCTCCCATGGAAATGCCAGTATTGAAACGTTGAAATTAATTTGTTTTGTTTTAATACTTTTTCATTCATGACTGTCTGTATTGTAAGTAAACAATTCTAAGCAAGAATTTATTCAAATCGAATTCGAGATGTCTATAGCCGTGATTAACGACTTTACACACTCCACTGTACTATATCAAAATGAGTCGTTTTTGTAAGGTTTCAAACAGTGAAATATGGTCTCTATTTTTAAGATGCATTGCCGATAAACAGCAAAAGACCTAGACGTGTGTAGAAGCAACTTCAAGAATTATGTGAAGAAAGAAAATACAAATTGACAGCACAAACTGCACATGAAGACACTACGCTCAGTTTGAAAGATTGGGCTTATTAATATGTAAATATTAGACGGTGAAGAGTGCAAAGAATATCTTATCAAACCTATGTGGTACATTACAGCCCAAATTAAAAAGGAGAATAGTTTACCTCCAATGTACTCAAAATTGACAAATTCCTCTGCTAATTCAGTTTCTACATCTTCTATTTCAGAAACGTACATGGAATTCCAAGACATGAAAATCTCAACTTCCTAAAAATTTAATAATTGACTATGACTGTATACATGTTCTTGTTACAAAATATGTATTTGAAAGCTTTGTTACCATAAGATTGAAAGATGGAAACATTTTTGCATTAAACGTATATTCTCATTTTTCTTGGATATAGTATATTATTCTAGGAGTCAGTGAAAACTCGGAGCGCAATGGAGGTTTGCATGATCCACTCCTTTCATGTAAGCAGGTAGCAGTTTGGAGTTATATTTTTCTTTTTCGTAATTCCTGTGATTTTAATTATCCATTTAATTCCCGAAATGTGTTAATTCATGAAATAGTCACACGAAATATCACCGGAAGCGCTGTGTTACCCGGTAATTTCACGACTCGCATAGCGATCACAGGATTTCTCGTGATATTACGTAGCCTTTACGATAAAAGGCAAGGCATTAAAACGAAACCGTGCTCATTAAAAAAATTCAATTGTTAGAGCGAAACTGGAAAAATATTTAATTATTTTTTTAAATATATTTATGAATCCGTAACCAAATGAAAATGTTTTAGTTCCTGTTTTTGAATGATCTTCATAATTTCGTGCAATTATTGAAGCTGGATTTACAACTTTTTTTTTTTTTAGTTTTGCAAATGTATCTAATAGATCTCGTACTGATTTTCATTTTATGGAATATCTCAAAAGGAACACTATTTCTTCAAAATATTATTCCCAAAAATACCTAAAAACAATTTCAAAAATGCAATTTGATCATATTTTGTTTAAATTAACAACTAATGAAGCACTATATTTTAATGAATAGTTGTACAACAAAACAGCTAACTTCCTCGAATTACTTGTACCGATAAGTGGTAGATACGTAAGGGCTGCGTTCAACACCTCTGAATATATCCAGGGATGTTGCTGCATACCACACAGAAACACATTAATAAATGTATGATGTTTGCATTCAGCAAGTAAGCGATAATCGGACATGTACATGAGACCGCTAATGTAACGTACTAATCGTCCAAAATGAAGTGTAGAAGAAGCTCAATCACAGATGCAGAGCACTTTTTTCTTTCCAAATGTCATAAATAATCGTAGTTCACTTGGTACATGTACAAAAAACGCAAATAAATATTCTTGTTAAATGCAATCCGCAACACCAGGTCAATGTTGAAATCTAGATATTTGCATAACTCCAAAACGAAGCGTTCTAGGAAGTTTGAGACGAAAATCCTTAAAGAAACTTTTCTTACATCGTACTCTACAAGATGTGATCTTCCTGGACATCCCTACTCTTACTGCTTCGTCGCTTCTCGATTCTACCCCACTTGTTTCCACCCCACGTGCAGAGTCTGCAACTATATGTAAAATTAAACTAATAACTTCATATTCTATTCGATTGAATTAACGGGTGTACTTCTCTGTTCGGTCATGAAGTTAAATAATATTAGATTTTATTGACAATGGTGTATTGTACTCTGATGTTAATGTTCAGTTAGAACAATCACAACGAGACATATAGAACAAGTGACGAATGATAAGATTGTTTTGAAGAAAAAAATATATTTTGGGCTTAATATGGAAATGGAAGGACATTGAAGAAGGGTGGTTTAACAAGCGAGAGTTCTCGCACGGGTACGCTAGTTAAGATCTATTCATAATCTCTAGACACCTACGAGCTTCTTAGGAACAGACCCTGTTTGTGTGATTAGGGTCGACCAGCGTGTTTGTGTGGCGCGAGGTGCATACTGGGACGTCGTAGGGACCTGCCTCATCCGTTGGGCCCGGCCCTTCGGCACGCGCTGCGGATGAGGGAGCTTTCGCTCCGCGGAGGCCCCCGACGGCATCCTCACGCGCGTGAGATATTTGCGAGCGTCCTCTGAGGAACTTGTGGCTCTCTTTTGTATAGAAGATTGGCCGCAATAAAGTAACGGCTTTCAAATCAGGGCAGCCCGAAACATAGAGCGCTGGGGAAATTCTGACTAAAAAAGTCTTTTAAGATTCACAACTTTGTGGAAACCCGTCTCACGACAAAAAATTAGTGTCATCACTAGGGGGTGAATTTTGATGACCTAACACATCGCCATAAATTATCGATAAAATGCACTTAAAATGTTTTTAAAGTGCCCTAAAAGCAAAGAAAAATGACGTAAATAATGAGATCAAAACCAGTTCAGATAAAGAACTCAAGCTGTTTGATACGTTACTGATGTAATCGACGCTTCTTCTATTCATTCAAGGGAACTCCGCTTTCAAATTTGGACTCTTCTTTACCTGAAAAGCTCTATCTTTAGTTATCCCGAAATCTGCTGAATCATCAATGACGCTGACAGGCATCACATGATTCTTAGATTAGATACAATGACTGACTACTTTTGATTGAAGAAACCAAATAGGTACTTAGGTACTTAGGAATTATGTGGAGAACATTTGTTGCATGTCGTAAATATTACCATTAAAAGGCAAATACCTTTACAATTATATTAAAATTGATGAAACCAGCGAAACGTGTTCAAAATGACTTAAAAATGTAAAAAATTACTTATTTGTTGAAATCTACAAGAAACGTTTGATTTTAATGCAATTTATATTTTTTCTAAAAAAATACTCCAATTACTCCTCACCCTTGTTCCTAAAGTTTCGATGCTGCGTTTACCGTCCAGGATGTTTTTGATTAATTAGTGATTCAACTGCTAAGGTCACTAAAGTCACGTAGTTGCAGTGCTTGTTTTAATCGTGGGAGGTGTTCGTGATCTGGCGGATGGTAAGATCCGGCGCGCACATATACGTCGCCACAGTTTTCTGCAACCAAGTATCTTCCACCAGCAGGGCTCCGCCCCAGCCGGGACAAGCTCTAAGCTCCCGACCGGTCTTCCGACACGTGTGGTAGTGTAGTGCATGTAAGTGTAAGTGTGTGTAAGTAAGGGGGTGACAATAGAACATGGAAGAGGAAAGAAAGATTACGTGCGGTCCGTGACCTATTTGTTATTATACTGCTCCGGCATTCGCCTGAAATTGATCGGAGAAACCACCGAAAACTATCAATTTCAGCGATTGACCGGTAGAATTCTCCTCCAGACAGAAGCTGAATTCCACCTACGGTCTTGCTAATGTCGGGGGTGGAACCCGAGGACCTCCAGGTTAGAGCCTCTGCAGAAGCATCAGTTGGTGCCCTGAGACACCTAGGCCCGTGCATGATGTTTTTGCTTCTCAGCTCAACGAGGAGGAACGGAAATTGGAGCCTGATCGGCGATTGAAGTTTCCGAGAACATTTTGTAATGTTCTAATAAATCTTAACATATTGTTACAATGATGCTTTATGAATGAGTCAACCGAGGCCGCCGAAGGTCGACCTTTCGAGCCTCCAAGTTGAGTATATTTATTATGGCGCTCGTATTAGCCAGACGGCCCCGCAGCGAAGCGGCGGACGTGGAGCAAGCTGTCAACTGCCGTCACTCTCCCGGTTGCCCGAGCGAGGATTGTTATTCCAACGGCGTGTTTACGCATTCCGGACAAGGAGGTGAGGTATTAGCTGCTGCCCTGATTAACGACGCATTCCTTTGCGTTTTCGCAGAGTCATCGATTGTAGGCATTTTCCTGGCTGAAGGAAAGGTTTCTCGTAACTGCCGATTTTTAACTCTTCGTAGAAGGTGTTTGGACAGTTACGACCGAGAAAGGTGGATCAAGGTATCAACTGATAACACTAACTAGATAGCTACTGATAGCTACTAACTAAACATCAAATGATGACATTAACTATATATCTCGGCACTAACTAGATAGCTAGGACGAATTCAGTTACTGGCTGGAGGAGAATTCTAGCAGCCGGCTGCTCTGATTGGTAGTTTTCCGTGGTTTATCCTATCAACGCAGGACGGCTGCCGGAGCAGGACCTTCACAAACCTACCGCTAACCGCGCACAATCTTTCCTTCCTCTTCCTTCCCCTCTCCCCATCCCTTACTAAGTACGTTTTACTTACACGCATTTACACTTAGACGCGCTACACTAGCATACATCTCGGGAGACCTATCGGGAACTTAAGAGCTTGTCCCGGCTACGGCAGTTGCCAGCTGGTGGGAAGTACTGGTTGGGGAACACCCCGCAAGCCCACTAATGCTCGGGGTAGTTCGGCGGGCCGGACCTCGCCATTCGCCGTGGGAAGATCCCTGCCGCAGCTCGAGTGACACATGCACTACATTTACGGGACTAATTCTAGCAGTTGACCTGCTCGGATTCACTAATCAATCAATCAATCAAATCATTGGACTGTTACGTGGAACAGAAATTTGGATTGAGAATTAAAGGTTTCTAAAAGTGTTGCCCGACAAAACGAAATCGACACTGAATATACGCAGAATTCGCCTAGCTATCATAACCAAACTCCATTTATCCGACTTTTGAATAGGTAAATTTTGTTTTATTCTGTATGTGGGAATGGTTTTATAGTTTGAATTCTATATGATTTTGAGGAAATTGGTGCAATATCACAATAACTCCAGTTTACATATCAAGTTCGGTAAAATGCACGGACATTTGTGGCGTAAAGAAGAAACCTCTAAATGTTGGGAAGATGCCACCGTAAAAATAATTTTATAAAAGCGTGTAAGCTGACACGTCACGTAACAACGGTTTTTAAACTCTATTTGTCTGCAAGATTTAATAAGAAGTTACATGTTAAAATAGTACGTTGAAACTGACTAAATGTTGCCTCTTAAGTGGAAAATGCAACGTATTTGTTTTCTCAAGAATTCAGTATAATGAAATCACTACTGATTTTTTCCAGTTGTGAAGCAATGTGGCCGTTCAATGTACCGTGCAATTGCCAAGTGAGAAAAAATGCGGGCATTTCACATGCTATTAGCGACGAACAAGTGCCATGATGGAAAATCGATACTAACCGGAATACTTTGTACGGTAAAAAACAGTTTGTTTTTATTGCCACAGTATGTCTTCCGATTAACACGTCAATTTTTCGCCCAAGCGGATTCGTAAGTGTCCTTATCCGATAATATTTTTTTATAAAGCGCTTATAAAAGTGAACCGCGAAAATATTTTTGTTCTCGATTATTTCAATATGGGAGCAACCCAGTTGTGTTAATATTCGTATTTTATGTTAATACATATAATCTACTTCTTGCATTAAAATTACGTTTGTTGAAATGTTAAATGTATTATCCATCCGCTCAAAAAACTAAAAGATAACGCACTAGGACTAAATTTTACAGGAGATCCGAAAAACTGGTCAAGCCTCCAGAGTTTCAACTTAGACTTTAGATAATTCAAGTTATATTATTTCTCTGTTTTCTTGCTAAATCATTGCAATGAATACTATTTGGTATTTTAAAGATTTTTAGCTGCATAGCTTAAAATATTTTGTCTGAATATTGCAAATTATTGGTATGCTTTGTTTTTATAAAATTAAGCAGGAAAATGTATTTTGAATATAGCATTTTGTAAGGTGTATTCTTAGACGATCGATCTGTTGATGCTAATTTCATAGATTTCATTATTATAGATTATGTGGGTTACGTCATTTTGCTGTGTCATGAACATGTATACGCATTTTTTCTGAAGGGATCTATAGAGTCGTATTCACTCATGGAACAGGTTTCCGTTGAAACCTTTACTTGACGTTCCATTATAATATCGTAGCAAAATATACGAAGAAATCCATAGGTTCGAGAAGAGGAATTTTCTAGGTTCTAGAGCATGAGCATTTGTTTCGTTCAGGGATTCCACAAGGTATCCATAACGACCCCTTGGGGTCGACGTAAATGAAATAGGGTCGATGTAATATGAAACGTGTTTAACTGATGTTGTACAAAGTATGTTCGTGGCAGCTTTTCTAGGGGTCCTCGAATTTCTCCTTTTTTATATTAAATGGATATTTATCCATTGTCCTTCCATAAAGTGGGTGAAATTGCTGAAAATTATCTTGCTAGCACCTAGTTGAATCCCAGTATATCAAACTTACTATCTGCCAGGCAGAGCACAACGGTATAAGTAATATTTACAAGTATCCATAACTTGAGACGTTCGCGGCTAAGCGAATATGGAATTTGATCCGTACAAGAATTATTCAAAGATATAACTCTGTTGGATATTTCCCAGGGTTATTTACAAGCCGCAAGTATGGTATAGCCAATAGCATAGTTTTCTTCGCATATTCGTGCTGTGGCATCAGAGTCTTAGAGCATTAACCAATCATTCATTGACGAGGCCTACGATTAATTGGCAATGTATTGATCGATTATTGCGTGTTTCCAGGCGCGTTAGTTTAGCAGTACTTTAGCAGTACGTTATAGTGCAGCACATTATTTTATTCTGGGATATGACGGTGTTCTTCCTATGGCGAGATCCGGCACCAATTTATACGTCGGCTTGCAGGGTTTTCTTCATCCAGGTATTTCCCACCAGCGGGGCACCGTCCCAGCCGAGAGCAAGCTCAAAATCTCAACTGGTCCTCCGGTATGTGTGATAGGGTAGTTCATGTACGTGTGTATAGGTAAGGGATGAGAACTGGACAAGAAAGAGGAAAGGAAGATCGCTCGCGGTCCGTGTCCCGCGTGTTAGGGTACTACTCCGGCATTCAACTGGTGCTGATCGGAGAAACCATCCAAAAACTGCCGATGAGACCAACCGGCCGCTAGAATTCTCCTCCAGCCAGCGGCTAAATTCGACCTAAGCTGGTGTCGAAATTCTTGCCACCCGTTGGTACTCGAACCCTAGAACCTCCCTGTGTGAGGGAGAGCAGCGTATGCCTTACGCTACGTCAGCCGATGCTTTGAAATTGTCAGCCTAAGAAAGAAATATCTTAGTGCGCACCGCAAGGAATCCGAACTGTTTTGCGGTTCTGAGAAGGTTCCGCCTCCCCCGCTCCGTCGCGTCGTTTGCCAGGGAGCTCTCCGGCGGGCTTCGCTTTGGTCGAACGGGGAAGCGGATGCTCCCTTGCGATCCCTAGGGCGCGGCGGCTGTGCATCGTCCACAGACTGGAGAAGAAGACGAGGAAGACACAAACGCGGAATGTTGTGCCCCATACATCATCATTTAATTTAGAAACAACGCAAAAACTAAAGTGCTGAATTTAGTTTACCTTCCGATTCATTGATTGTTTTCATTTTCCTTGCGTGTCAACTACTAGTCATTTGTCCCGTAAGTGTGCTCTTGCGAGATTTCCTTCTGATGTCTCCGCGTGCGAGGCTCCGCCAAAGCCAGGACAAGCTCTAACCTCCTCAGTGGTCTGCCGGAATGTGCAGTACTGTAGTGCATGCACGTTTTAAGTGTGCTCGTCTGATAGGAGAGGAGCGGACGAGGATGACAGTCTGTGACCTGTTAAGGTACTGCTTCGACATTCGCCTGGTATTGACCGGAATAGTCGTGGAACACTGGATTAGAGTATCCAGCCGCTAGAATTCTCGTCCAGAAAACAGCTCAATTCGTCTTCGTTATATGGATAGTGATGAAAATACGACCCCGTCGTGACCCGAACCTTACAACTTCCCGTCAGAGACTCTGCAGTAGCAATAAACGATTGTCCTGCGGTATCTCATCCAGGGTTTATTTTCTGGGGTGAGGCCACAGCAGTCATGTCCTTGGTTCAGTAGATATTATATTATTGTTCGTTGTGTACACTGAGAGGGTCCAAAATACCTCTCTGGATATTTTGGGAATAAATGGTTGAAATATGTCAACGGAATCCTAAAGATAGAAAAGAATCTAATTGAGGAGAAAGCAATGAAAAACAAGAGAAGTGAGGAGCAAGACAAGTTGCCAGAGGTAAATGTTATAGCGTGACGTGGCTCAATGGAGGCAGGATGCTATGCTGTGAAAAGTAGTAATTATTTTAAAGTTTGTTTTCAAAACAGTGTGGTTTGAACAAGTGGCGAATATTACGTCGCGGAGTAACTACATTTTGTTGACAAGTCAATAAATAAAGTTAAAAAAAGCGAACTTTTACACAAATCGTGGTAAGAAGGATGTGTGGAATACCGCACACAATGATTGATGGGCTACTCGGAACAATTGGAATTACGAGTCAACGACCAAGGACGACGTTCTCTTCAGCGCATCGCCAAGAGGGCAGTTCTTGATCAAAAGGAAAGTGTAGAACTTTAGAACTCCATAAAACAATTGGGAAAATCATTAATGTACATAGCCAAGATTTTCAGTTAAGAAAATAAGTTACATTAAGTTAGCTTCAGAAAATGGTAATAACAAAGAAACGATGGTCATCATAGGTACGGATATTAAGTAATTTAAATATTAAAATTGTGGCGTTTTAAGAAGAAAGGAAAGACAGCAATAAATGGACAAATTTCAGTCGGTACTTATGGACGCTGTAATATCAGTTAACAAACGACTTGCTCACTAGGATAAACCATAGAATAATTCAATTCCATCAATAAATATTATCACCAGCCGTAACCTCGTAATAGCGTCAGCCCCACTACGAAGAACACGGAGTTTTAGCCCTGAGATTGTCAGTATCATTACAAGAGTAAGCCCATTACAAGAGAAACAGGAGTAGCCAAATTTAGAAATAATTAAATAAGTAATTAAATTATGAGATGATAATAAAAGGGAAAAGCGACCTTCACAATAATATCTATTAATTTCTATCAATAACGCTTTCGTTGTGAGGTACTGGGAGACCAAGAAATAAATTCTCAAATAATGATGTAAATTTTAGTGAGAAACATGATACCAACTGCAAATAATGTTTTGCAGTTTTTAATACTATTTTGTTGATGACTGACCTGATGCAGAAACGGGGTTTAAATCCGATCATAAATCACATGAACATTACGAAAACTGCTTCTATTGAAATTTAATTGTTAATACTCAATCCAAATATTCAAAATAGTTTTATTCCAGGCACTTTATTTGTTATATTAATACAAAAACTTTGATTGAAATTTTAAAAAAAGGATTATTCAGAATTTAATTCGAACTTACGATATGGGTCTAGAGGAATCCATCTCTACAAAGACAAATTTCAAAATCGTTATGAATTTGAATGAGTCTAAGCTTATACAGGCAATGTAAAGAATAGTATGCTTATGAATGCCTTATAGTAGTAAGCATTGTTATAAACCAGCCACGAGTTCATTGCCCCACGGTAATGTATGAATAAGGTTCGTGTGACAATTGGGTTGCCAAGTGGAGGATTGTCTTAGGACGTGAGGGCGAAAGTGGAGGAGGAATTACACCATGTTTCTCGTAGTCGCAGCGCTGAGCACATCACAAGGGAAGGAATATTTATGATTTTGCATATTTTGACCATTGCTTCTGGGCGTAGCTAAGTGAAATTTCTTGACATTTGGTTAGAATTGGGTACTTTGTAGATTAATTTTATAGTGCATAGGTAAGAATATTTAATGGATTTTTCCTGTTTCCGGATAGTGATTTCCATGTAGTTATAGGCGCATATTTTTCATATTGCGTTAAAATAAAGACTTATCATAAAGAGCTTGACACAGTTTGCTCATTTTTTTGTACAGATGATAAAATAGTACTTGTGTAAATGTAGGATCTTTCGTGATACAACGTTCTATAACCAGACAGAATAAATCCAACAAAACATACAATGTACTTCACTGAAGTGAATATTTACTTCAATTATTTCTTCCGCGAAATAAGATAGAATATTTCTTTTCATTCCAAACATTCTTTTCCTGAATTTAATCAAGGAAGCTTTTTACAGGAAAGGAAATAATGTTAATTTTTATTGCATATTAAAGTGCATATTTATGACTATCGGTCATAATTGCATATTGTTAAGGCATATTTCAAGATTTTTTTAGGGCGTAAAAGTCCCCTCCCTACACATCACATTCGCCATTTCCCAAGAGCCTCGCTTTGACACGAGGAAGGTCTTCCCCCGCTGCGCCGTCCTGCCGCCCTCTGGAAGTGGGAATCGAAAGTTGACTCAACGCGGAGCGCGTCGGTAGTCTCGCATAGCGGGAATGCTCGTACGGTTTTGCAAGAACCGGATACCACACACGACTTATCATATCTTGATGCACCTAACTCTCAGAAGTCTGAAGGTAACTTACAAACATAGGTGGTTCTTAGCGTCAATTGATGTCACTGCAATGCCTCTGATAGGGAGGCGCTAGGGTTCGAGTCCTGACGGCAGCAGAATTTTGTACATGAGGTAGACAACCCAGGTGGAATACAGCCGCTGATTGGAGGAGAATTGTAGCGGCCGACTTCTCTGATTGGTGGTTTTCCGAGGTTTCTTAGATCAATATTAGTAAATGCCTTAGCAGTTCCCTAACAAATGGGCGCCGGACAGCACGGGATCTTTCCTTTGTCTTCCATGTCCTATCCTCTTCTCCCCTATTACTTACACACGCTCACACTTCGATGCTCTGCACTACCAAAGACCAGTCGGCAGCTTAGAGTTTGTCCCGGCAGGAGCGCTGCACCGCAGATAGAAGATACCTGGATGGGGAGAAACTCGCATGCCGCTCTGGAGGTCGGCGAAAGATTTCGCTATCCAGTTGAGAGAGCACACTGCCACATCCGGCGATAAACATGCACTACACTTACGGGGCTAATGACCTTTCTAGAAGACTCGCTTGGAAACGCTAATTAATTAGTCAGTCAATCCCAGGGCAACATTGTATCAGCCTCTGTGACGTAATGTGATATGTTCTTTATATAACATAGTGATATACGTCACAGTCCTTTTGAGTGAGGAAAAAACACACTGTGTATGAATGTCATTAGGTAGTCTGTTAATGTCATGTAGGTGATGTTTACATGGAAAACAAAAAATGTGTTTGTGAATCCTGCGGTTCTGAGAAAAATGATTGATGTCAGAGGTACAAAGCGTAATTTCGTTTTCACGATTCACAGAAGGAAATGAAATATATTTTTTATGATCATTTTCTGAGCGGAGCTCCTTCGCTCTACTTCTTTGTACGTACAAAGCGTAGAATTTAACCCCAATGTTATATCAAAAAAAGTACATAAAACAAGGCGCCAGTCAGAAGAAGCCATTGCCTCCGAATGCATTGCTTTTATTTTTAAAATAAGGTTAGAATATGTATAAAGTATTGCCATAGTTTGCTTTATAAACAAATTATTACTCAGGCTAACTGAACATTTTTTGTCAACCGTTGACCTAGAGCATGTAGTTCTTGTCTATAAAATTGTCCCATTCGCTCGGCGATTGGTTCATGCTGTCCTTCATTCTTGTACTTTTATGAATGCACCTGTTATATGAAAACAATCAATTACTTTTTACTGTTAATGCATAGTTACAAACGCTAAGAAAAATAGTTTTGAAGTTTTATAAAAAAACATTTTAAAGAAATGATATTCTTTTTTATTTTAAATATTTAGACAACATTTAAGACATATTTAATCTTCAGGATAAATAAAGCGAAATATGTTCCGTTGCCATTTAAAAAGTGAAGCTTTCCTGTTTTTCTGTTCATGTCTAGTGTTTATGACATTATTTTATTTACTTTGATAATCTAAGGTCTGACTAAGATGCTGAAATCATTTTTGTATTAAGGAATGTTTTAATGCAAGTGTCTTAATAATCCGTGGCCTCCTATTAATGTCCATAAACGTCAGATAGACACTTTTTCGAGACGATTATTCGAAGTTAAAGAAAGATGTTGGTTCATAGGGATTTTGATCTAATGGATAAAACGCACAATATTCGTATCGTAAGATTGTAAAATAATACCCTATTTATTATTAAAATCTGCCTAAGAACATCATTTAATAATTCGACAATCTCGAAAAATAATTAGGTGTTTACTTATTTGGTAAACAACTCTTATGCGTTGTTTTTCCCTCTCCTTTCAGTTTCTGCTTCGTTCTTATCTCAGACCCGTGGCCCCTAATTCGCTCCCCTCGAGAGAGGGCAGCGAGCGGCGCGAACCTCCTCCAGAAGGCCTTGACCTCCGAAGTGAGTTCTCGCGCATCGATTGTCGCTCGTTACCCCCCCTCTCCCACTCCACCTCCTCCGCGCCTCTCGCCGCCGTCGTCACGCGCGAAACGCACTTGCCTTCCTGCAGCCGCTAATGCCTTCGGATTTTGCACGGGGGCTAAATCTTGGCCTGGGAAAAGAGAGGGGAAACCGCTGTTCGCAACTTGTAACACGATTTGTTGCGCCCCTGCTGGTGAATGCGTGGCGACGCCATGTTCGATTTGTAAGTTACCTCGCCCTAATGTGCCTCGTTCAAAGGTAATTGGGCTCTGCTATTCCGCTTCTATAACACGCAGGCTAAAAATGTGAATGAACGCCTAATGGACTTGTGGATTTGGTCCTTTTTTCTCCCCACAACTCTGTCGACGTTTCAAATGACGGAGCAATGTTTCCGTGCGAATTACGTTTCTTCCTTGTTCTTTTTTGCCACCTTTTCGCGTTCGTTTTTGTTTCCTTTGTTTCACATTCTTATGGTGTCTTGAAATTTCATTTTCAGTCAATTCAAACCTAAAGAACACGTTAAGGCTAAATGTCCCCACACTAGTACAATTTCTAGCCACCACGTGGCAGCACCAAAATAAGTAAAATTTACTTTACCGATAACGTACGAACTAATGGTTCGATTTTCGATCTGTAAACGGCATTTGACGCCTTTTTAAAACAGAATTTACGCTACGATGACCTTTTTCCAAAAATCTAGCAAAAACGTGAATTTGAAATTAGTTCTCAAACTTCCGAGAACAAATTGAAAAATGTGGCCTTATAGCGCGATGGCGACATGCTTCCTGAATCCAACGCCGTGACAATCATGCAAATCGGACGAATAGGAGCGTCGTGATGTGAAATTTACGAACACCTCGCCCCCCCACTTCCTCTTCTGCGCCGTTGCGTCACCCACCCGCCCGTTGTGGGCCCTCTGTCAACGCGGTGGCACGGCCAGGTCCGGCGGTTAAAGCGGTGCTACGTCTAGGATTAATTTTTAGCTCTGCAAATAATTCAGCAATTAAAAAATAACAGTATCCTTTTTTAGCTTTATGGGTACTGGCCTGCGATGACGCAGTTATGCTCGTATTAACAAATAACAGAGTTGACACCCTTATGAGCATCTTCTTCTCCTCTACTCCAAGGATGGGTTCATGACCTGTTCTGACTTCTACCAATTTCATTTCTATAACGATCTGCCTCTGTGTCTTCTACCTCGCGTTCTACACATAAACGCTTGCTTTAGAATGCGTGTCAGTCCCGTGTATCGAAGTCATTCCTCCCTTCACTCCCTGAAGTCAGAAAGATAGCATTTTGCCATTGATTGCTTGAACAATTAATTTTCATCTTATTTCGCGTCGCGCTTCTGGCCTGTAGTCCTATGGCGAGAGAGACAACTCGCATAGTCGAGGCTTGCGAGCACAACCGCATGGGTGGACAAATGAGCATCAGCACGAAGATTTCATTCGTTATCGAATCCCGCCAAGCGATTTTCGCCGCTAACTAATATACCGCTAGTTCACGTGACAGTGCCTCCCGCGCTGGAGAATGGCCGGTCGGCAAACACATTCGTTAATTTGTTTTGGCCGTGTACCACGAATTCCGCTTGCTAGGTGCATTCCGAGACCTGCACCCAGACTAACGCCCGCACTCGGGCACTTGAACCGCAACACCTGCACTTCCCAACCGTTTGCTCCGTGTACAGACCGTGTCATTATGTAACTATTCAATTATAACTGAACTAAAAATATATGAATATTTTGTTTCTCTAAGAAAATCTCAATGTGTGTTTGTGTGAGTGTGTGTGTTTGTGTTATTTGCCTGTAATAGATCGAAAATGAAAACTGTATTAATTATTTACGAAATATGTAACGTAATTTCATCCTTTACTTTACGAGATCAAATCGTACAAAGAGAAATATCAAGATTGTAGGAAGATAAACCATGGAACTCTACAATATACCGATGACGCAGAAATCCTGGTGCCAGCGTGATTATACCTTCTCCCTTGCGGTCGAGCAAGCAGTATATTTTCTGGAACTTTTGGATTTTTTTCATCTAGATCTACCCCTGTTAAACAGGTTATATTATTTTAAAAATATTTAAAATGACCATCTGGCCACATGTCATACTTTTCAAGAAGTGCGTATAATGTTTTTCCGTAAATGCCATCACTTTGGTCTTTGTATTTGAAATGTTTAAATAATATCCTTTGTGATTTTGATGAAATTAATAAACAGACTATGTAAATTATCTTATCTTTTAGGATCAAAATTATTTTTCATGAAAGTTCATAAATATCACGCAATCACGTTTCGGTCGTTTAGGAATGTGCCGTACATTTTTCCAGCATGTCATCTTCAGATGCAAAAGACGAACAACAGTGAGACCTGTTGGGTAGCTATAAATAATCTAGTGACTACATGATATAGTTACCATAGGGTAAAGTAAATGAGAAACGAAATAAAAGAAAATTTATAATTCTATCTAAAGATGAAAAAATAATTCGTGCACACACACAGGGAGTGACTGACTGACTGACTGACAGACGGACGGAGTGACTGACGGACGGACTCACTGATGGACGGACTGACGGATGGACGAACTGACGGTCGCAAGACGGTCAGACAGCCGGCCTGATGGACGGTCGGCCTCACGGACGGACGTTCGGCTTAAAGAACGGACGGTCGGCCTCACGGACGGACGGTAGGCCTGACGGACGGACAGTCGGCCTGACGGACGGACAGTCGGCCTGACGGACGGACAGTCGGCCTGACGGACGGACAGTCGGCCTGACGGACGGACAGTCGGCCTGACGGACGGACAGTCGGCCTGACGGACGGACAGTCGGCCTGACGGACGGACAGTCGGCCTGACGGACGGACAGTCGGCCTGACGGACGGACAGTCGGCCTGACGGACGGACAGTCGGCCTGACGGACGGACAGTCGGCCTGACGGACGGACAGTCGGCCTGACGGACGGACAGTCGGCCTGACGGACGGACAGTCGGCCTGACGGACGGACAGTCGGCCTGACGGACGGACAGTCGGCCTGACGGACGGACAGTCGGCCTGACGGACGGACAGTCGGCCTGACGGACGGACAGTCGGCCTGACGGACGGACAGTCGGCCTGACGGACGGACAGTCGGCCTGACGGACGGACAGTCGGCCTGACGGACGGACAGTCGGCCTGACGGACGGACAGTCGGCCTGACGGACGGACAGTCGGCCTGACGGACGGACAGTCGGCCTGACGGACGGACAGTCGGCCTGACGGACGGACAGTCGGCCTGACGGACGGACAGTCGGCCTGACGGACGGACAGTCGGCCTGACGGACGGACAGTCGGCCTGACGGACGGACAGTCGGCCTGACGGACGGACAGTCGGCCTGACGGACGGACAGTCGGCCTGACGGACGGACAGTCGGCCTGACGGACGGACAGTCGGCCTGACGGACGGACAGTCTGCCTGACGGACGGACAGTCTGCCTGACAGACACACGATCGACCTGACTGCCTGACGGACGAACGGTTTAACGGAATGACTGACAAACGGACTGACTGACGGACGGACTGACGGACGGACTGACGGACGGACTGACGGACGGACTGACGGACGGACGGACTGACGGACGGACTGACGGACGGACTGACGGACGGACTGACGGACGGACTGACGGATGGACTGAAGGACGGACTGAAGGACGGACTGAAGGACGGACTGAAGGACGGACTGACGGAAGGACGGACGGAAGAACTGACGGAAGGACTGACTGGCTAACAAAATAGTCAAAAAGTCACAATAATCAAAATGGTCAAAATAGTTATAATACTCACGATAGTCAGATCGACTTGTTGGGCGGATCCGTCGGTTGATCCGACTTGTCGGGTCGATCCCCCACTCGATCGACTTGTTGGGTCGATCTCCCATTGGATCGACTTGCTGGGTCGATCTCACACTTGATCGACTTGTTTGGTTGATCCTTCTCTTGATCGACTTGCTGGATCGATCCCTCAACTGATTGCCTTGCTGGATCGATCCCCCACATGATCGACTTGCTGGGTCGATCCCCCACTTGATCGACTTGCTGGGTCGATCTTCCACTCGATCGACTTGCTGGGTCGACCCTCACTTGATCGACGTGCTGGGACTATTCTCCCACTTGATTGACTTGCTGGGTCGATCAACCACTTGATCGACTTGCTGGATCGATCCCCACTTGATCGACTTGCTCAGACGATCCCCCACTTGATCGACTTGCTGGGTCGATACCCCACTTGATCGACTTGCTAGGTCGATACCCCACTTGATCGACTTGCTGGGTCGATCCCCAACTTGATCGACTTGCTGGGTCGATCCCCAACTTGACTTGCTGGGTCGATCCCCCACTTGATCGACTTGCTGGATCGATCCCCCACTTGATGGACTTGCTGGGTCGATCCCCCCAATTGATCGACTTGCTGGGTCGATCCCCCACTTGATCGACTTGCCGGGTCGATCCCCCACTTGATCGACTTTGCTGGGTCGATCCCCCACTTGATCGACACGCTAGATGAATCACCCACTTGATCGACTTGCTGGGTCGACCACCCACTTGATCGACTTGCTGGGTCGATCTCCCACTTGATCGACTTGCTGGGACGATCCCCCACTTGATAGACTCTCTGGGTCGATTCCCCACTTGATCGACTTGCTGGGACGTTCCCCCACTTGATAGACTTCCTGGGTCGATCCCCAACTTGATCGACTTGTTGGGTCGATCCCCCACTTCATCGACTGCTGGGTCGATCACCCAATTGATCGACTTGCGGGGTCGATCCCCACTTGATCGACTTGCTGGGTCGATCCCTCACTTGATCGAGTTGCTGGGTCGATCACCCTCTTGATAGACTTGCTGGTTGATCCACCACTTTATCGACTTGCTAGGTCGATTCCCCACTTGATCAACCTGCTGGGTTTATCCCCCACTTGATCGACTTGCTGGGTCGATCCCCCAGTTGATCGACTTGTTGGGTCGATCCCCCACTTGATCGACTTGCTGGGTCGATTCCCACTTGAACGACTTGCAAGGTCGATCCCCCACTTGATCGACTTGCTGGATCGATCCCCACTTGATCGACTTGCTCAGACGATCCCCCACTTGATCGACTTGCTAGGTCGATACCCCACTTGATCGACTTGCTGGGTCGATCAACCACTTGATCGACTTGCTGGGTCGATTCCCACTTGAACGACTTGCAAGGTCGATCCCCCACTTGATCGACTTGCTGGATCGATCCCCACTTGATCGACTTGCTCAGACGATCCCCCACTTGATCGACTTGCTGGGTCGATCCCCCACTTGATCGACTTGCTAGGTCGATACCCCACTTGATCGACTTGCTGGGTCGATCCCCAACTTGATCGACTTGCTGGGTCGATCCCCAACTTGATCGACTTGCTGGGTCGATCCCCCACTTGATCGACTTGCTCGGTCGATCCCCCACTTGATCGACTTGCTGGATCGATCCCCCACTTGATCGACTTGCTGGGTCGATCCCCCCACTTGATCGACTTGCTGGGTCGATCCCCCACTTGATCGACTTGCCGGGTCGATCCCCCACTTGATCGACTTTGCTGGGTCGATCCCCCACTTGATCGACACGCTAGATGAATCACCCACTTGATCGACTTGCTGGGTCGACCACCCACTTGATCGACTTGCTGGGTCGATCTCCCACTTGATCGACTTGCTGGGACGATCCCCCTCTTTATAGACTCTCTGGGTCGATTCCCCACTTGATCAACTTGCTGGGACGTTCCCCCACTTGATAGACTTCCTGGGTCGATCCCCAACTTGATCGACTTGTTGGGTCGATCCCCCACTTCATCGACTGCTGGGTCGATCACCCAATTGATCGACTTGCGGGGTCGATCACCCAATTGATCGACTTGCGGGGTCGATCCCCACTTGATCGACTTGCTGGGTCGATCCCTCACTTGGTCGAGTTGCTGGGTCGATCACCCTCTTGATAGACTTGCTGGTTGATCCACCACTTGATCAACCTGCTGGGTTTATCCCCCACTTGATCGACTTGCTGGGTCGATCCCCCAGTTGATCGACTTTCTGGGTCGATCTCCCACTTGATCGACTTGCTGGGTCGATCCCCCACTTGATCGACTTGCTGGGTCGATCCCCCCTTGATCGACTTGCTGGGTCGATCCCCCACTTGATCGACTTGCAGGGTCGGTTCCCCACTTGATCAGCTTGCTGGGTCGATCCCCCACTTGATCGACTTGCTGGGTCGATCCCCCACTTGATCGACTTGCAGGGTCGGTTCCCCACTTGATCGACTTCCTGGGTTGATCTTCCACTTATGGATTATGGTTGGCTTAACAAGTATCATAGTTTTCTTACTAGGATCACGGTAGGCTTAGCAAGGATCATTGTTGGTTCAAGAAGAATATTGGTTGGCTCAACAAGGATAATTGGCTTAACATGGATCATGGTTTGCTCAACTAGGGTAATAGCTTAACGAGGATCATGGGTGGCTTAACAAGGATATTGGTTGGCTCAACAAGGATTTAGGTTGGCTCAACAAGGATATTGGTTGACTCAACAAGGATTTAGGTTGGCTCAACAAGGATATTGGTTGGCTCAACAAGGATCATGATTGGCTTAACAAGAATCCTGGTTGGCAAGAAGACTCCCACCTCCTACAATTTAACATGCACTGCATTCACGAGCCTAATCACCATACATTAAAGCTCTCTAATAAATGAACCTTTTAGATTAGTGTGAGTGGAAATGCCTTTAAGTAACATTGTTCGATTTTAAATCGTAACTCTAAAGACAAATAGATGTTCAAAGAAATTTAGACACTAAAACCGAACTAAATAAAACTGTAGAAAAATTATCGTACATTTACTACTTATTGACATTCTGGACGTTATAAATGTTAACTCAAATTGTTGAATATTTCTTGCGCCAGTATAAATATTTTTGACGCCTCATCTTTCGTAAGGCGGCAATTTGACAATAATCTCTCTTGAATAGTGAGGATAATTCAATTACATTGCACAAATAAATATATTTCCAAAACTTTAATGAACCACATATATAAATATTACTGTCATCTGTCGTACATACGAGGTAGAACTAAAGAATTCGCCGAAGAATACAGTGTAAGTATTCGCATATTGACGTGTTTTGCAATTTGCCGCCTACGCGAGCAGTCGAGGATATAGTATATCTTCTTTGACAACATTGTATGAGGTTCAATATCACTTCATCTAATATAGAATGTTTCTTGTTCTGAGAAGACATGAACTCAATGATTGAGTGACATGTTGTTTGCTTCTTGTTCGTTACACAACTGTATTGCGTTTTCATTTTATTTTGGTTTGTGACTTTTGGTGGAACTGTATGGCTTCTGTTCGTAGTAAAGGCCAAACAATACACAGTTAAGCTAGGTAAAATATACGTCTCGTTTTTAAGAAATGTGACAAAGAAAAGAATTCGGGCGTTCTTCAACACACGCTGCATAACAGCAATTTTCGGGTAGTAAACTATACTAAAGTATCTGTTCGAACTGTGACATCAATTAAAAAAGAAGGATTTGAAGCCTGTGGGGTAGCCTTAAGTACTCCCGTTAGAAAAGGCCATATTTTGAAGATACAAAATTACAAATTGATGACATCCACTTATTGCTTATTTGTTTTTCTTATCTCATATGATGTTTTAATTCTTGCCTATGGATACTTGGCGTAATATACTTGTAAAACGCCATATGTACAACGGAGTCCTTATATTTCCTTCTTTTCAAACATTATATTTCTCTGCAAAGAAAGCAAATAACCAGACGAAAGTCAGAAAAATCTACGGGTGTTCCAGCCCAGACCAAGACAAGATAAAGAAAAGTTTATTCAAGAAAAAAGCGAAGAAGTGGAAGAACATAACAACAAATGGAGATCGTAAGGAGATCATCCGAAATACGACCACGGACTGTAAACCAACAATGGCGAATGTTAAGAACGAGAACGACAAAATAAATACAACAAAAGAAGAGATCACGAAAAGATGGGAAGAATACGAAGAAGTTATATGATAAGGGCTTACAACAAATAGAGTAGTGTATAAATATAGATGATTACGAATAAGAACCTGAGAACGAAGAAATTAATTGGGTGACAAAACAACTGAAAAATGGTAAGTCCCCGGCTGTAGATAATATTCCAATCAAACTATTCAAAGATACAGGGGAAGAAATCTTGGCGAAACTAACACAATTATGCAATGTGATCTGGAAAATAAAACAGTGAACAACAGATTTGCAACGCACTATAATTATTCCATTACCAAAGAAAGGAGACAGCCGAGATTGTGCAAATAACAACACAATTGCATGAATACCGTGTAATTCAGTCAATCGGCAAAAGTCATCCCTCGGAAAAAGAAAAAGAAAAAGAAAAAAAAAGGATTTTCAAAATTTTGTTACTGTAAGCATATACTTTAAGATTTTCAAAAATAATTCACATTGAAAGAAACCTCATTTTCTATCTACTCTGGAATGTTGTATAGATTGCATTACGTCGCGTAAGCGTTAGAGTAAAGCATATCCTAAGATCATACAGAAAAAGATTTCCTTCGTTTTTAAACTCGTTTGAATGTTCCATATTATTTATATCATTGTGTCCGATATGTCACGAAAGAGTCACGTCTAACTGGTTTTGCATGATGCAATTTCTACAGATAACTTTTTCTAGAAAATTCACTTTTCATAAAACAAAGAAAATGGAAGGGAAAACACGCTCCGAATGCAAGCATACATCTAGGAGTTATCCAATTGCATCATTACCTTTTATTCATTTACGTAGTCTGTATGAAATGACTCACCAAGAATTATTTATTCCCTTCAAAATTATACAAATATATCAAATTTATTTTAAATCAAAATAACTTACCAAGTTCGCTGGGATAAGTCATGATTCATACTATCTTATTTCGATGCTTGTTACGGCGTTGGAGTCAGGATACAGCTCGCCAGACCGCTATTTTACCACTTTTTTAAAATTTGAAGTCGTAGGCTTCCTCGGCCAGAGTCATGTGCATGATCTTGGCTGTCCGGGTGACGCCGCGTCGAAGATTGTTGCCGACGTTTCGACCATCTTGTCGTGGTCTTACCATGTCCATACCATCAGATGTATGGGCATACAAGCCCTGAGGAAGACCACGACAAAATGGTCGAAACGTCGGCAAAATAGCCTTCGACGCGACGTCACCCGGACAGCCAAGATAATGCATTTTTTAAAATTTGTCCGAAAGTACGAAAACATTTTTAAAATTAGCTTCTACTATTTTACTTGGGAAAAGAGATTCACTAGATGAACTCTTTAAAGCAGATAAACGTCGTTTTAAGATCAAAAATCGAGTTGTAGGATAAAAGAACTCGTGCGTATACTCCGCTCATTTTTTACGGTATTTGACAACAGAAGATCTTAGACCAAGGTGGAGTGATAACAGAAGACCTGAAAAGTAAAATATATCTAAATAAGATGTGAGGAAATGGAATAATGCGGATATTTACACAATTAGTTCCTTTTTAAAAAAAATAGTTAAAAATCGGAATCAATATTTTGAGTAATGCATCAAAAAATTTAAAAATGGTATTCGAAGGAAGACGGAAAATTGTGAAAAAGGTAGTTATGTACTACTATTACAGACCGTTTACCTCGGTCTGTAATAGTAGTATAGACTCTCTAGTTTGATATCCGTGGAAAAATAGATTGAGATGCAAAGTGACGAACGCATAAACTGAGTGTGTGGCTTGCGTGTCCCGCAAGTACCGCCTCCTCCGTCCGTCCGTCGGGGCTGGCCGCACGACGCCGGGCCTGGCCGTGCCACCGCGCTGACAGAGGGCCCACAACGGGCGGGTGGGTGACGCAACGGCGCAGAAGAGGAAGTGGGGGGGCGAGGTGTTCGTAAATTTCACTTTACGACGCTTCTATTCGTCCGATATGCATGATTGTCATAGCGTTGGATTCAGGAAGCATGTCGCCATCGCGCTATAAGGCCACATTTTAAATTTGTTCTCGGAAGTTTTAGAACTAATTTCAAATTCACGTTTTTGCTAGATTTTTGGAAAAAGGTCATCGTAGCGTAAATTATATTTTAAAAAGGCGTCATATTCCATTTACAAATCGAAAATCGGACCATTGATTCAGACGTTATCAGTAAAGTGAATTCCCCTGTGATAGTGCTGCGATCTATTGAATTTTCCTACAAGTATTTTTCGGTGCATTTAGCCTTAAAAGGAACACAAGTTTGAAAAAATATTGCTCTGAATTTATGAATACTAATTAAAAATATTATTTTGGATTACCTTAAATAATACTTTATATTGTTCAAAGTACTTACAATTTTTCACATTTAAAAGTCGATGCTGATATTTGTGGTAGGTGTGGTGTTGTTTTCTGCAGATTGATTTTTCACTTCATAGTCAACAGCATAAATTACGTTCTCTTTTGGATTAAGTTTTAATTAATTTGAGATTAACTTTCTGTTTCACATTTCAATGCCTTCAATTAGTTTTATATCTTATCGTTTCACTGATTCATACTATTTTCTTTTGTTTCAGGTGAGACTCTAACTTCATCACGTGTCTCAGCAGTGCCATTAATCTTCACTCCTTTTTCTGATTACGAGGTCAGTAGAAACGGTTCAGCTAATTTCTTGAATATTTATTAAGTTTAAAATAGTAATTAATTTTCCATAAACATTTATTGTAAGTTAAGCGGATATTTTCTACAAATTGTATTTTTTAGTATTTTATTAAAGGTGTAATGATGTACGGCAATTTTTTTGATATTTGTTCGGGATTGTAAACTATTATTAGTGATAAAATTTGTGATATTAAATGAATAAAGTCTAAAATATTAATAAAATAGTATAATTAATATAATTTGTATAAGCACTTATTTTGCTTCTGTTGTAAATAATAAAAGTTATGCCTTTCAATCAAAATATATTAAAACTGATTTTGTTACATTGAATGGCATGTGTTTTCTCATACTCAACATTGATGAAACATGAAAATGTGGCAAAATCTATGAAGCAGTATTTACACGTCTGTAGTAAGCAATATAACGTGTATTTTTGTGCCGCCTCTTATTTCTACATTTTCAAGAAACGTAACACCTACGCTCGCGGCCCGCTATTCCTGTGCTGAATGCGCTCTGTGCAGCTCGAGAGCGTAAGGCGATCTGTGTTGATGTTCTGAGGCGAATCGCCGTGGGGCTGGGGCTGGGAGGGGGAAGAATTGGGGAAGGAGGAAAACAGTTGCCAGGTTCTCCTTACGTGCCTGGGGTCTGCATGTGCACCGCAGCTGTGTCGGCAGTCGCCGGCGCGAAGTCAGAAGAAATAAATGTAGGTTAGGGTTGCTACTTCGTGTATAGGTCACCACTGAATAAACTCGCTTCAGTATCTCGTGAGCAATTATTTTGGTACTAATTTTTTGACAAATCATATTGACGATTCGGTCGGTTAGCAATATGTAAAAATAAATCGCATGAATTTCACGAACGTTGGCAAAGTTGTGCCAGGGAGTGCGGGACTGGTTCCGGGCGTGTCAACTGCTGTCATTAGTCCCGTAAGTGTAGTGCGTGTGTTTTATCGCAGCTGATGGCAGTGATCTCTCCCCGTTGGATGCCGAGTTGGAGCGCCAATCTATACGATGGCTTGCGAGGTTTTGCCGGGGATCTCCCACCAGCTGGGCACTACCCCACCCGGAGCAAACGCTATTCTTCCGACTGGTCCCCTAGTGTAGTGTGTGGTAAGTGTGTTTGTAAATAAAGATGAGGAAGAGAAAAGAAGGATCGCGCACTCTCTGTTGGAGTTCTGCTTCATTCGCCTTTTTATGAGTGGATAAACTACTGTAAACTAGCAATAACAGCAGACGACCTCTAGAGTTCTCCTGTAGACAGCGGCTGAATTCGACCTAGCTATCTAGCTTGAGTCGAAAATCTTGCCTCTGTCAGGTCTTGCATTACAGGGCCTCCCGGTAAGAGTTGATGCAGTGACGGCGGCATTATGTGCTCTGAGTTAAGCTCAAGAGGTCTAATTCTTGATGCCGCTGCTGATTATTAAAACTGTTCCTAAAATAAGAAAATTGGCGTTTCTATATCTTTGCACAGTTTCAACGCGTGGAAGTGCGAGTGGACAGAGGGCGATGGACGCAAAGGATTGCCCGCAGTCGACAATTTGGGCGCGGTGCTGAGCTGGGAATTGGCGCAGGCGGCGAGGCGACCACGCGGTCCCACGGGCGGACGCAAGCGGGAGGGGGGAGGTCGACGTGGGGTGAGGGTGGGTCGTGGCGCGAAGCCGAGTGGGGGCGGAGGGGGCGGCGCGGGTAGAGAGGATTTGGGTGGAGATCGATTGCGTGCAGACTGGATTTATTCATTGATTAATTAGTGATTCCGGGCAAGTGAACTGCTAAAGTCATTAGCCCCAATGTGTAGTACATGTTTTATCTGGAGATGGCACCGACCTATGCCCGCTGTTTTTCCCCAAGCAGGAAACTCCTGCCAGCGTGGCACCTCCTCAGCCGGGGCAAGCTCTGCGCTTCCGACTGGCCTCACAACGTGTGTGGTGGTGGAGTTTAAGTTAGTACAAGTGTATGTCAGTAAGGGGGGAAGATCGCGCGCGGTCCGTGACTCGTTTGTTAGGATACTGTCCCGGGATTCGCCTGGTGTTGATCGGAGAAACTACGGACACCGATCAGTGCAACCAGTCTCAAGAATTCTCCAGGCAGCGGCTGAATTCGACCTCGCTATGTAATTAGTGTCACAACTCCTGCCACCGACGGAACTCGAAGCTAGGGCCTCCTGGTCAGCGGCGCTGCAGTGGCATCGTTTGACACCGCGAGCCACCTTTGCCTGTGGGTGGGGGACGGAGGAGGAGCGGGGACGAAGGGGTGGGCGGTTGCGCGGAAAATTTCTCATTGCGCCGTTTTTTCCTCGAGTCATTGGATATTATGGGAAGAAATATATTTTCCATTAACACTTAATGAAAGAGCATCACTACTTTTTGAGGAAGCTGCGCAGACAAAGTAAGTAATTCATTTTATTTAATATTATTTTCGTTGACTATTAAACAAATAGCTTGAAAAAAAAGGAATGTAAATATACACTTCAAGTCTATAGTAAAGGGGTTTAATGATATTATAATTATTATTATATAAAGATAAATCATGTTTTCCCGAAAATATATAATGTGCTTACTTATTTGTTAAAATGGTGAATTCTCGATCATCGTTGAATTCCAAATCGATGGTTCAGCTTTAAAGAGGACGTGACGCCACACTAAGCTCGCTTCAACCCTCTCACATCGTCCAGTCAATGCGACGCATCACAGCCCTTTCGAGCGTCCCTTCTGGGCCTCAGCATTTAAGATTGTAGATAAGGGCAAGTATCCCTTCCTGTGCTCGTGGGCGCAAAGGGGATGTCTGGTGTCCTTTACAGATGGTGGGGCGCGGCGAGTGGCCGCTGTGTGGGACGGCGGCGAACAAGCACTTCGCGGCCACTTCGCCTCTTAATGTTGCCGGATTCCAAAACTCTCCCCCCTTCCGTTTCTAAATACAAAAATGCAAAATGATAAGTGCAAATGGCCGAAATTACAAAAAAATTAAATATTCAAAAATGTGGGGAATGTCTTGATACGAAAATTATGCAATTTGTCTGTGCAGTCTTTCAGAATATGAAAGTAATCATAATTAATAATACATTGAATAATATTATATTATTATGTAAATATTAAACTAATACAATTATTGCAAGCCTTAAAATCTCTCTGGAATTTGATACAATATAACATATTTTGTAGCTTTAATTTTAGTCAAACATCTAATAAAAGATCAGATTCTCCAAGTGGAAAGCAATTGGAAACTCGTCCAGCGCAGTAGAACGCTCTCTAGTCTCTGTGTCATGTGTGTGTCAGCAGAGTAGCCCGCCTCGTAAGTGCGCCCGCTCAAAAAGCTCACAGCGAAGGTCCCGGATTGCGCGGCGCGACTCTCTGTAGAAGTCGCGCGTATTTACAGTGGCTGAAACTGCGTTATTGAAATATGCCTTCTAGCCACACCCCGCTCTCTCCAGCCCTGCCCCTCCCTCCCCCATTCCGCTCATCCCGGTCGCGTACTTTCTATCCCCACCCCGCTCCCTTCGGCCACGCCTCTCTCAGCCACTCTCCTCCCACTCAATCCCGGCTCTCTCCGTCTACTGTCATTTGTACGCACTCACGCATTCCCTGCTTCCTTTCCCTGCGACTACAATCACTCCACGCGTTTCCCTTCCCCTCGCCCTGCAGCCGCCAGTCTCGTCCTTTCGTCCCTCGCCTCAACCTCCTCTGCGGCTCTCGTCTCGTACGTTGCTCTTTTCCTCGTTCCGGCTGCTCTCGTTTCTGTCCTATTCAAGGTTTTTCCAACGTCCCGGTCGAATCTTCATGATGACATTCCGTTCTAATGCTAGTCTCATTGCCCTCATCGGACTCAGTATCCACCTCCACATTTTTAGATCCGTAGACATTGCTACTTCGCTGCCGTCTGTTTCCATCGTGAGGCTCCCTTTACTGTCTACGGAGCTGTACTTATTCATTGACATCCGTTTGGGGAGAAGATTTTAGTAACAATTAAATCATATGCGCTCCCTGTTTCTTCCAGACCCTCTACAATTTCACGAGATGTCTCTTATACCATTCATAACCCATCAACCACTGGTCCACTACGAATATGGTGGCACCAAATAGCTGTAAACTGCGAAGACGCTATATAACCGAGTGGCGATTCAAAAATTCATATGCTAAGGAAGAACGATTAAATTAACATATCTAAATGTCGCTAATTTTATAAGACTTTACTTGAACATTTCCAAGTCGACGGGATGCAAGGTTTGTCTCCATTCAGAATTCAGTCAACTAAAAGTTTCGAACCTATTTTACCTAAAAACAGTCACGGTTTATCTTGACTCCCTTCTCTCGAACTTAATTATTTATATTTAATTAAATTCGCACATTCCAGGTGTGTTTCATTTACCCATTTAGTGTTTGTCGAAAAAAAATATGTTCGATTGCATCGTCGTTTCGGTAGTCACCGCCTCTGCCTTCCCGCCCCCTTCGGACTCCAACCCCTCCTCCCCCGCGCGTGCGCCCGCGAGCGCGCAAATGCGTGGGCCGCATGGGCGTGCGCGCGTGCGTGCGTGAGCGCGGGACGCGCCCGTAATTTAACGCCGTGGTCTCGTCCGGCGCGCCTACGCATCCCCCCCCCCCCGCCCGGCGGGCGCGCTGCTGTAATCTCTGGCGAATGCGGGGAATCTCGTTGCAGGAAGTGCCGGCCGAGTGGCGAACCGCGTCCGCCCACTCACCGCCACTCCCGCCGCTGTTGCTGCGTCGGATGAGGGGGATGGGCTTAGCAACTACTTGCGTTTGCGTGGAATAACGACTGACGGCGCGGGGCTGTGAATGAGAGGCGACGTTGCAATGCAAATGGCTCTAGTATTTTGTTTCTGACTAGAAAATGTATATACCGGGAAACGGTGCGAAACTATGTCACTTAGGGCGAGAATAATTCATGCTCCATTTCTTGCGATGTACACATAGAATTGACAGGTGTAATAACTTTCCTGTTGCTGACTTGCACAAATAGTTCGATGATCCTGAAAAGGTTTGCTTTATAATAATGATTAATTTGCGCGCCAAGTGCCGTGCTGAATGTCTTTGCATAATTAGTGTGGAAATGCCGTAACTAAATATGTTAAGATAACTTAATAAAGGTAGTGTTGAAGTCATAAACCTTTATTTTGCATATTTGTTCAGTTTTCTTTCATTCTTTTGAAATTATAAGTTCATATATAGTTTCATATTTTATGTTCTTTATTATTACCAATTCCGTTGTGTAGCCATGAGGTACGGAGATGAGATAGTCAAAAGATCAAGGTATTGCAATCAACGTAGAGATTCATTGAGACAGAGGAAGTGTGTAATGGGTTACACTGCTAATGTATACCGCAGTGGAATATAAATGCAAAATAGCCCTTACTGTTACTTGCATTTCAACAGAGCTAACAATGTGGGGAAGATTCTCACAGTTAACGTTCTGGGAAATATTGTTCACTTTATTCATTAGATTAAAGAGGCAGGTTAACGTGTGGATTGCACGTAGACATCCCCACGCCGCATACCGGTCTTCTCAACCTGAGAAGTGAATTTTCCCATCGTCACACAGCAACATATACTGGGACATTGCAGGGAAAACGCACACTATATTCTTTGCTCGACCGGGTATCGAACCCGCGTAGTGGAAAGCGAGCATGCTGACCAACCTAGCCACGAGAGCATGTTTATTGTGTAGTTTAATAAACTCTAATATTCGCAAATTTCTCAGCAGATGTTTTTGTGAAATGACAAGTCAGTGAAACTAACCTGCATCTTACAGGTTTTCTCAATGTAGAGATAGTCATTCAACTGTTACACTCGATGAAAATCTGTTTGTGTAGGAGTGTTTGTTCACGTAGACAGATTTACTACTCTAGTTCGCTTGAAGCTTGATTGTTATTGAATACCACTACGCCATTCACTATTCTGCAGAATACCTGCTGCGGAAGGTAAATAACCTATTGAACTCAAAACAGTTGAATGGGCGGTGCGTGAAATAGCTGTCGGCATTCCACTAATCGTTGCATTGTGGTAGGTTTCTTTTTACTGCAGCCATCATTTGGAACTGCGAGACTGCATTCATTGAATGTTATTAGTGTAGAATTATGAACTGACAAAATAGTTCGTATTTGTAAACTAAGTACGAAATGACAGTTTATAAATCATGAAAATGCTGCTTGTAATTCATAGTGAAAATACAAAATATTTGAAGAATTCCCACTACAATATATAAACTCAGTTTTGCGAATGATTCATTTGATTCTGTAAAGCTGTGTCGAATCGTTTTCTTAACAGTTGATATGAAGTTGAAAGTATCTACACAGCAATCGACATCTCAAGGATTATTAGAAAGGTATTCGGTGCAGGAAGTAATAATACGTACGTTGAAATTAGTAGTATTTCTCAGAATATCGTATAATATCGTACCAATAATGATGATGATGATGATACTGTCGTCTTTCTTACCACGAGAAGCATCCCTCGGGATGGAGAACTGTGAGCAAATCCCGATTTCCCGTCAGTTGAAAAGCCGGGAACCAAGAGATTAAAAGGCTGGGAAAATCGTCTGTTGGCCACCGCACCCAGCGCGAAATAAATAAAGTGCTAATGAACGCTCACATTTCGTTTTGTTTCTGTGCCATTGGCCGCGTTGCCCGGCATCGGAAAGGCAAAACGCATTACCACGACTTCCCCGCCGCAACCCCCCACTCAGCTCACATTCCACGCCCACGTCCCGCCCCTCCCTGTCCCGTCTCACCCCGCCCCGCCCCGTCCTGGCGACCCCACCAGCCACGCCATCCTCCCGCCCCGGTTGAGTCCTGCACTACCCGGACCCATCCTTCTCGCCCCTCCTGCCACCCCAGGCCGGTCCCGTCTGTCTGTCATGCCTTGTCACGTCCCGTCCCGTCCCATCCCGTCTCGTTTCTCGTCCCATCCCCTCGCGCTCCTCCCGTCCCTTTTCGCGTCGCACTGTCTCGCCCTTCCCCGTCCCGCCCTGTCTCGCTCTGTCCCACCCTGTCCCGTCCTGTCCCGTCCCGTCTCGTCGTTTCCTCGAGTCCCGTTTCGTCACTTCGCACCCCGCCTGCCTTACCCCGTCTCTTTCCTTCCCGCTCTGCATTTCTCCCGCCACACCCCACCCCACCCCACTCTATCCCACCCCACTTTACTCCGACCTACCAGGTCCGCCCAGCCACACCCGGATCCCCCCCGCCCTCCAGACCCCTAGCCTCCCCTGCCCCCCAGCCCCACTCAGCCCTCCAGCCCCACGGCGCCCTAACCCGCTCCACCCCACTTCACTCCACTCCTCCCGCCTGACGTGCAACCTCCCACCTTGTCTCGTCCCACTGCACCGCTATACCTCGCTCCGCCTTTCTGCCACACGCCACCGAACAGTGTGCCGCTTCCCCCGATTCGCCTTTTCCAGCACTTTCTCCCTCTCGTCCATACCGTTCCTTAGGCGTTCGACCTTCCCTCGCCACCGTCGTTCCATTCCCTCGACAGAGGCGGAGGCTGGAGATGTAGCCTGCAAAGGGCAGGGCAGCGCAGCGCAGTGGGGGCGGCGCGGGCGGTGGAGCCGATGAGGGGCGCGAGTGGCGAAGGCGGCCGCTCGTTTCCCGCCGCCGCCGGCGACACCCCGAATAAACGAGCGCCCGCGGGCCGCTTAGCAGCGGTTAGCGAACGCGCGCGATTTCCAGAGCATTCGCTCGCTCGCCGGCGCGCGCCGTAAAAAGTGCTACCGCCGCCGCCGCCGCCGCTTCTGTTTGGTCTCTTTGCACCGACGGAGGTAGAATTCAAACCGCGAGGAGCCCCCGCAACAAGCGACCCAGGGGAAGGGATGGGGGGGGGGATACGAACGATCATCGCGCAGCCCTCCGTTCTCCCTGCAGCGCCGCGGAAGCTCGTTCGCGGTACTTTCTCTCTTTAAAATATCGACACTGTTGTTTCTTCTTGGTATAGGTACCGCGTACATTTTATTGTCGATAGAGAGGAAATTCTATTTATAATGTAGTATAATATATCGAACGATCTTAAATACCTATTTTGAAATGTTTTGGAAAGATAAAAGTATTAAAATTATGTGTTTTGCAATATGAAATCATGTATCCTGAACTTCAGTATACTTTGCATGATCTAAATGTTGTAGGTCATGTGTGGTGAATTTAAAAGAAGATAAGAGTTTTATGAAATAAACCAAGAAAATGAGGAGAAACAGGGACTCATTGAAAATACGTCAAGTCTGCCATATGAAAACACCAATGTGTGTGTAATGTTGTATCCAAGCTCAACAAAAGAGTGACGTGATATTTTCGCTGGTACGCAGCAGCTGTGGTGATAATTTTATTGAACGCTGCTGGTCTACTCAATATAAACTTTGGTCAAGACTTTAATAAAATGCGTCTGTTATAAAATTACGTTATTGGAGCGAGATATTTCCTTGGGAAATATCATACTTCTATGTTATTTTGTTTAGAAATTTTTGGTTTTGGTGCGTTGTTTCTGAGATTCTTGATCGGGTCGTTCTTCAGCCTTCTACAGCTGAAAAATACAGCGAGCTGATCGTGGAGAAAGACTCACCTTGTAGAAAAATCCACCTAATAATAAACCAAAATGACAGCTCGCCAAACAAATGAACATCACCTGTAATTCGCAGAAGTATCCCTCCGCCGCGAAAGCTGTTCAGCCGCGCCTCTTCGTAAAGTCTTTATGTTTGTACATGGCTCCCATGAATATATTGTGGCTTCTCATAGTTCACAACCGTGCAATGGTATTTTAAAAAAATTGATAAAACGTAAAGCACCGAACGTTCTCGATCACAGCTCGCTGCCTCGCCGCACAGGAGCAGAAAACAAGTCCACCAGTACGCATTTGAGATGCAAGAGTCGCTTTTCAAATAAACATAAGACTTAAATGAAAAGTTAATTCAATATAATGTTTATTAAATTTTTAGGGAAGAGTGCAATGGCACTGGACTTCCTAATTTCAATTATTTCTCGTGGGGAACTATATTTTCGTCGGACGCGGACATCACAGAAAGCCTAGAAGGGAAGGAGACAGTGAGAAGGTGCCAGAGCGAGAAAGAGAAGCCAAGTCAGATAGCCTAAGAATAGGTAGAGGGGTCATTGAAAGCCGGAGAGTGAAGCGCCATCCCGAATCCGTGCAAATACGAAGAACTAACGCTGAGCAGGCCCCCCCGAGAGGCAACTTGGACCAGCGCTGGTTTGCAGCGTGTGTGCGTCGCAAGGGCAGCCCAGAGACGTCCGTCCGCGCGCACGGGAGGAGTGCACGCGCGTTGGCGCCCCAAGACGCCGCCGTAACGCCCCCCCCCCCGCCACCCGCCCCCGCCCCCGCCGGGCGCGGCGCGCCGCCCATAAAGCCCCGCGCGGTGCGGCGCGGCATTGCCCGGGCTGGGCGGGGGTGGGGTGATGTGGCGCGGGGGGCGGGCCGGCCCGCTGTTTATGGGCGCCGCGCGCGCCTTTTACAGGGCGCGCCCTTCCGAAGGGCTCGTAATTTTAAGGAGTGCGGTGTAAACCTCCTCCTCCTCCTCCGCGCCGTGGCGCCGCCTTGCGCGTGTGGGGCGGCGCGGGGGCGATTCGCTCGGGGAAGCGGGCGGGGCGCGGAGAGGTGTCTGTGCGTGTGCGTGCATGTGTGTATGCGTTGTTGTGTGCGGGTCCGGGTACATGGTTGTATGCGGGTTCGTGTGTCTATGCGGTGTGTGTGTGTGTGTCCGTCCTGCAGGCTGCACTGCGCAAGGTGAGTAAATAGTGCACATGTACAAAATGGGTTCAGGAGAACGTGTAGAGGGGTGCGAATTAATAAATGAATTGATTACTTGTGTTCGGGCTGTATATTTTACTGTGGTGATTACTCCCGTAAGAGTGGTGAATGTTATGAGCGGCCTGGGGTGCGGGTGTTCCTCGCCCGCTGAGACGTGAGATCAACGCCAACCTAGACGTCGGTTTGGGTGGTTTCCCCCTCCTGCATCTCCGCCAGCGGGACACCACCCCGCCGAGGTCAGCTCTAATGGGTTCGGGGAAGGTGTGCATGATGCGGAGTAGGCCGTGCGTTGGCTGCGGGAGGTGGAGAGTGTGGAGCGGAGGCATAGTGTAAAGGGCGAGGTGTGTAGTGAGGGGCGTGGCATGGCCTGGGCTGGGATGCTGGGAGTCGGGCAGGATGCCGTGCGTAGGATACAGGTGACGGGGTGTGTGGAGTGGGGGCATAGAGGGAGCGGAGCGTGGCCGAGGGTGGGGTGCTGTGCGTAGGATGCGGGAGGTAAGGTGTGTGGAGTGGGGTCATAGGGCAAAGGGCGGGGTGTGTGGCGAGGGGCGGGGCGCGTTGATTAGGGTTGGTGGTGCGGAGCAGCGGATGCTGAGCAGGTCGAGCGAGGGAGCCGACGGGAGTGGTTGGGCGCTGCGCTCGAAGGGCGAGCCGCATTCAGGCACGGGAGCGTGCGGGGGCGGTGGAGTCGACTGCCGCGCCGCTCTCCGACAGCTCGAAATTCAACAACACGGCGAAATTCAACAACAACAGTCCGCGAGCGCTAGTAACAGGGCACGTGAGGTGCCCTGTTACTAGCGCTCGCGGACTTATTTTACGCCCTCCACACGACGGGCTTTTCCTGGCTTGTAAAGCAATTTATACACTGTAGGAAAGGCACCGTCTCATTTTTAATCCATTTTTCGTATACTATCATGAAGCTTCATAGAGATTTGTATATTTTCTCAGCAAGTTCTTGATATAATCGTATAATTATAAGTCCATTTTATGGCAATCAAAGAAAATTATTAATTATAGATACATTTAATATGTGGCTCTTAATTTACTTGAAAATATTTTCTGGAAGGGTTCGTCATTTTTTGATGGTAAACATGAGTCTCTTCTGATCGTAGAAATGTGTAATATATATCCTCTGACGTCCTTACCCACATTCCAGACTATGTCGATTTTGTAAATACACAGCTCGCTGAGGTTTCCTGCCGCGGGGCGTCAATTGATTAGAGCTGCATTAAAGCGACCCCCGCCCGGACGGGTGTGGCCCTGCGCCGCGTGGGGAGAGGACGGGCAGGGCGCGCCCAAAGGGTTCAGCGCGGAAGGGCAGGGAATCGCCAGGCGGATCGTCAGGCGGGGGCGGGCGAGTGGCGGTTGACGAACAGGTAGCTGACGGGTAGATGAACTTGTGTGGAAGGGGCGAGAAGGGCCAGAAGGTGATGGGAAGGTCTGGTGGGGCGGAAGGGGCGTGATCTGACGCGGATTGAAGCGGGCGGGCGGGCGAGCCGCCGGGGGAAAGAATGACCGAGCGAGACCGAGAGGGAGAAATCAGGGGAAGGATGGGTAGGCGAGTAGGAGCGCGATTGTGAATGAGCGAGAATGATTGGAGATGTACGTAGATTATCGGAAGTGAGTGGGGGTGATCGGAGGTGAGCGAGGAGGGTGTTCGGATGTGAGCGGGAGTGAGTGGGAGGATCGGAGGTGAGCGGTGGGTGATCGGAGGCGAGCGGGGGTGATCGGAGGCGAGCGGGAGTGATCGGAGGCGAGCGGGGGTGATCGGAGGCGAGCGGGGGTGATCGGAGGCGAGCGGGGGTGATCGGAGGCGAGCGGGGGTGATCGGAGGCGAGCGGGGGTGATCGGAGGCGAGCGGGGGTGATCGGAGGCGAGCGGGGGTGATCGGAGGCGAGCGGGGGTGATCGGAGGCGAGCGGGGGTGATCGGAGGCGAGCGGGGGTGATCGGAGGCGAGCGGGGGTGATCGGAGGCGAGCGGGGGTGATCGGAGGCGAGCGGGGGTGATCGGAGGCGAGCGGGGGTGATCGGAGGCGAGCGGGGGTGATCGGAGGCGAGCGGGGGTGATCGGAGGCGAGCGGGGGTGATCGGAGTTGAGTGGGGGGTAATCGAAGGTAAAGGGAGAGGGCTGGGAGAAATTTACGAGGTAGAGCTGGTGAGCGAGAGGCGTGTGAGGACTGGTGGGTAGCAGCAGGTGGGCGGGGACAGTGTGAGCGGGCGGGGTAGCGGAGGTGACTGTGGGCAATGGACAGCAGGCGACCGGGCGGGGCGGGTGACTGATAGACAGCCAGGGGGTTAGGGAGCTCTGCAGCAACAGGGACCGCGCTGGCTGGAGGTGACTCCGAGGGGCGGCAACGGGAGGGGCGAGTAGGCTGGCGGGGAGTGAGGAGAGTGTGCCAGTGCGACGGCAGGCGCGGGCGCAGGCGCGGATTGGCGCGGAGCGGCGCCGGCGGACGGGCGCGCGGGGGCGGGAGCTGTTGGGCGGGCAAGCGGGGACGGGGGCGGAGGGTGAGCGCAACGCCGCCGGCGCACTGACAGGGCGAGGCGCGTGTGTCGATGGCTGCGCAGGTGAACGTGGCACGGGCCGAGCGGATAGGCGCGGTGCGAGGAGGAGGGGGCGTGTCGATGCCCGCAGCCCTGACAGTGCGCCTGCCGCCCCGCGCCCCGCGCCCCGCGCCGCCCGCCCTGCGCCAGGGCACCGCCACACTGCAACGCATCACACGCCACCGCACAATTAGCGAATTTTTAATAACGCGGGAATTGCGAGTCAAGATTCGATCATGAATTGGGATGGTAATTGATTTGAACTACAATGCCAACATTGAATGTTCAGAATTTCACACACAAAAAGAAATATTTTCAAATCTAATAAAGGTTTGTGTAATATGCAGAGATCAGCCTTACAAAAAATAAAATTATGTTGGAATTTCAATTGAAATATCGTATTTTACATGGGAGGGAAAACAAGGACTAGAAAGTGCAGTGAAAGCTCTGTAAGTCTTTTCCATCAAGCAGCATTGTTGTTAATGCAATACGGAAATACTTAATATCCTAATATCATCCGAAAGACAAGGTAATCTAATTCAAGTACATCAATAGAATAAATATGGTGAATTTTGAAATCCTTTATACCGCCCTTCATAAAATTAAAAACCGACGAAGTTTTCAATTATTTTTATAATATTGTCTCAGATTAATAACTTTGAATTATGATTGCTTCCCCTACGACCTTGTTACGAAATTGTAGAAACACTAGAGCTCAAAGTGGGCGAATTTTCCCCCTTGTTCTTTGGTCGCAGCCACTGTGCCGCCAAGTTAGCGGCGCGTAGGCGGCGGGGGGGGCGAGGGCGTGAGTGGGGCGGTCGCGCTAACGAAGTCTCCGCCGCGCGCTCACCCGCGTTCAGCGGCCGTTCGCGCGCGGCGCGGGGAAGGCGCGCTCCTGAATATACATGGGGGCGCGCGTGAGCGGTGAGCCCCAGCGCTCGCACCGCGTTTTCCCACAACGCCCCCGCTCAATCCCGCGCCGCCCCTCCCCGCCGAGGTCCACATCGCACCGCTCCACCTCGCACCGCTCTCCTACTCGCTCTTCACTCTACTCCTCACATCTCCCTCCCGCTCTCTTCTACAGGTCACAGCTCTACCCCCTACCGCTCTATCTCCTACCGCTCCTCCCCGCACCGCTCTCCTACTCGCTCGTCCCTCTACTCCTCACATCTCCCTCCCGCTCTCTTCTACAGGTCACAGCTCTACCCCCTACCGCTCTATCTCCTACCGCTCCACCCCGCACCGCTCTCCTACTCGCTCGTCCCTCTACTCCTCACATCTCCCTCCCGCTCTCTTCTACAGGTCACAGCTCTACCCCCTACCGCTCTATCTCCTACCGCTCCACCCCGCACCGCTCTCCTACTCGCTCGTCCCTCTACTCCTCACATCTTCCTCCCGCTCTCTTCTCCAGGTCACACCTCTACCCCCTACCGCTCTACCTCGTACCGCTCTACCCCGTACCGATCTAGCACGTGCCGCCCTCGTCCTTTCGCTTAACCCCTCGCCGCTCTACCTCTCACTGCTCTACCCTCACCGCTCTACTCCACGCCGCTTTGACCCACACTTCTCTATCCCGTCCCTCCCCTCCCCTCTCCACCTCACTCCTCCCCGTCCCGCACCACCTTGCACCGCCTCGCACCGTCCCATCACTGCCCATCCTCCACATCGCCCCGCACCTGCCGATCTCCCCACACTCCCTCCTCCTCGGCTCGCCAAGCTACAGCCCATGCAGAGCGTTTAGGCACAGCCGCTGCCTCGCCCCACGCGTCTAAGCCCCTTCTACATACGAATCCCCGCCAAACTTCACCACACCCCCTTCCGTCACCATTCCTCACGCCCCAGCCACGGCCCTGCCACTAGCCCGCCTCGCCTCCCACCCCTCCAGCCGCCTCTTCACCACCTTTTCCCGCCCCGTTCTCACCTCCCGTCGCCCTGTTGTTCCGCGCCGCCCCGTGCCGCGCCGTCGCACGTGGACTGCGTTAACGCCCCGGCCGAGCGCGCTGCGCCGCGACGCGACGCGCTCCGCTTCTGCAAGAACACTCCGCTGCCTGCGCGCCGCCCGCCCACGCCCCGCTCCGGCACGCGCCGCCGCCGCCCTCTCACGACGGCCGCCCAGAAAGGTTAGGCCCGAGCGGCGCTCATCCAGTCAGAGAGGCTTCGGTGGCGCAAGAACCTCTACCATATGAAACGATCTGCTTGATCAATAATTTCAATTGATTGATTGATTGATTGATTGGTAATTTCTTCCGGTCAACTGCAAAGGGCATTAGGGCCGTAAGTGTAGAACATGTTTTTATCACGGGAGGTAGCGGTGATCTCCCGCTGGATGATAAAATCCTCCGCCGAAATCCAACGACAGTTTTTCCCAACCAGGCCTCTCCCACCACTGGGGCGCCGTCCGTCCCGGGGCAAGCTCTAAGCTACCGACTGGTCTTCCGACTTGTGTGATAGTGTAGTGCATGTATGTGTGTGTGAATAAGGGGTGAGGCTATGACAAGGAAGAGGAAGGATATATGGAGGCCCATTTGTTAGGGTCCTGGTCCTGCAAACATCTGGTGTTGATCGGGGAAACCACGGAAAACTACCGATCAGAGCACCCGACCGCTAGAATTGTCCTCCCGACAATTCGACCTAGCAATCTAACTAGATATTAGATAGTGTGGAAAATACTGCCACCGTCGGGACTCTAACCCTAGGAGCTCCCAGTCAGAGGCACTGCAGTGCCTTCAATTGATGCCCTAAGCCGGTAGTATCATACGATATAGATACGAAGAACCAACTGCTCTGGAAGATGATTTTATGCCATTGTCTGCTGACAGTTGTTAGTGTATTGCCAATAACGGTTTTGAACATGTAGTTCATTATAAGCCACGTGCTTCATTAAAATAATTACAAATTATTTCTTAAGAAAAGGCGTTTTATTTTAACCCTAGGATAAAGAACTAGTAGTGGCCACAGCTAAGAACATTTTCATAGTTTCCTCAAAATTATTGGGCTACAGTACCAAATTCATTACGTGAATCTCAATGGGAAATTCGCAAACCTTTTTTAGTTACATTAATGTTTACCAATGGCCAATATTTAATTTAATCTCCTTTGTATTAATTTATCAAAGTTAATTTATCAAGAAAATTTACCAAATCTCAAGTCGGTTTCAGTAAAGACCTTTTAGAAACTTCAAAACTGTAGGATGATTGAACACACTTGATTCGAAAATGCTCAATCAATATTTTAGCCCCTGAATGTGTTTGGGACAATCTGTCTAAAGTACTCCAGTTCTTATTACATTACTGCCATGTCATTCTTAATAAGACAATTTCATCATATTCTTTAAATATATATAAAATATATATTTATTAATATATATATATATATATATATATATATATAAAATTAATAAAAATAAACAAATTATCTACAGTCTAACCTTCACTACTAGACGGAATAATGCCCAGGTTTTTAGCGAGTGAAAATTCTAATTTAATTTTTGAAATTGAAGTGGCATCTACTGACTTAGTGTTACCCTACTACTGTTAAGAAGGCATTCAGTATTTTTTATTATTTTGTGAAATATTTAATGCAATATTATATTTTATTTTAATATCATTTTGTCTATCGATAAAATCATTGCTTTGCTCAAATTATTAACATCTGAAGAAGCTAGTCACCTAGTTATAAAAAACATCTCTTTTCAACAAGACTTTTTCCTTTTCACAGAAGGGTAAGAACTGAAGTACCCTTCAGAAGTGATCAGTATAATACTGGTGTCAAGCAAATATTTAGCAAATCATCAAAGAAATACATGAGTAGAAAGCGATGGCGCGGTTATATTTAAGAAACTTAAGATCTGAAGTTAATTATTTTAGTTAAATGATACAAAACTCACGGGTTTCATTGATGTTAACTGTATGTTTTAATGCAACTAACTCTGATAAAGGTCACTAAATGGTGACAGTTACTTTATGTGCTTTATTGGCGTGCTAGTTACTCTCACAAGAAAGTGGAAAAAATTAATCCATTAATTAAAGCAAAGTAATATTATTTAATTGTGTAATTTGATAACAGTTACATACAAAACAGCTTTACTAACACTTAATTACCGTTAAGTTACTTATACAGAACTACTAATTTTGGTAACTATTCTTCATATTATTATGAAGCGTGCTTTTTTAATTCAGTGAGTGGAAATGTGTTATTCCAACTGGGGAAGAGGTAAAACGGTTATATTTTTCGGATGAAAAATAAATTGCGTCTCTCAGAGAAAGATAAATCTTATATTTCTACACGGATTTCCTACTTTTGAGTGTTATTTTTAAGTATTCGCACTTGATATTACCAAGGATAGTACTTTCAATTAAAAACAACAACATTTTGTGTGGTATCGTTCACATATTTACTGTTATAGTTCACTGTAATATATCTTTAAATACACTGAAGATAAGAAAGCGATTACATGTTCAATTAATAAATATTCAAAAACAAAATACAAAATTTCAGTAAAATCACACGTTATAATTATTTTCAATAATCATGTAAAATAACACATACATTTAATCAAGGAACTTCTAGAAAAAAAATCTCGTCTGGTTTCGAACAACTTGAGACATTTTGCACATCATTTTCAGTCATAGTATTTTACCTTTCACGGAACTTATTTCACGTGAGGAGGATTTAATGATTACATTTGTTAAATAGTAGCTAAAATAATGTTTGTCCATCAAAATGAAAAAATTCAGAAGCGCTTTCTCTTCCACAGTTCGAAAACGCGAAGTATAGGTATCGTATTTCCTCCCTAATGGAAGACTCTTCATGCCTACCCATTATTTATAAGTAGATTCTCTTTGATGTCTTTCGCAATCCTTTCCATTCCTTTTTGTGATCACGTAATGGGCTATCAAAAGAAACAGAATAGCTTTTATTGATATTTCAATACCTTTTTGCTCTCTCCTAATTACACTTCTGCTATACTGACACTTCTTAAGACCTTAAAGATCCCATTTCACTTCGTTCCTGTTGTTTTATCATCCGGTCGTGCATTTCATCTTTGTATGTTTTCCTCATAATGCTAACGTGGTTAATTCACCTGGTGTTATTGAGCGGAACACTTTTTCTGTCAGCGATACGTATCTCCAATGACAATTTGTGACACCCCAGCTCTATGATACAAAACATTGTTTTCAAATACTGAGAATCCAAAGTGCTCTGTATTGCCTAATTTCATGGATCATCGGTCCATGCATATCGCTTTTGTTATATGTGTTTTGGAAGTGAAGACGTGGGAGAAACTGTTCCTTCCAAACTTCCGACTAAACCAGAATTGACGAGTACAGAAACTACTCGCAAATTCGTGCCCCGCACATCCGAAATTTTGGATAATCCGAACAAAATTGAGAATTTGTTATATGTGTTTTGGAAGTGAAGACGTGGGAGAAACTGTTCCTTCCAAACTTCCGACTAAACCAGAATTGACGAGTACAGAAACTACTCGCAAATTCGTGCCCCGCACATCCGAAATTTTGGATAATCCGAACAAAATTGAGAATCGAGGAAAATAAACAAAATAAATAAAATAATTATTTGTAGTGTAAAGAATGTTCTTTATAATTACTCTAGAACAGAACAAGTAATTATTGAAACACAACTTCTCGAAATGAAACATTTATTGCACTGGTAACAATGGTTTATATCACATGTTTACGTAGCAGTAATTTTCCCTTAGAAGAACTGCAAAATCGGTAATTTTTTGCCATAAGGAAATCTGCTTGATGATGCAATGTGATGAAGCGATCGCTACGCTTCGTACCCATTTTCTCGCATCGCACGCATTGTCTGGTAATCCTATATATGTTTTCTCTATATGTACGGTACATTTTTTTCCGATAATGCGAACATTTCCGAATCCGAACAGACCCCATCCCCAATTAGTTTTGATTACTGAGATTCTACTGTATCTTAAAACTATCAAAATTTGTTTTTCTCCTGACGGAGATTAAAGAGAAGCATCTTTAAAATATTACTTTTTATATTATCTTATTTTCTTAAGTAAATGGATCAATATAGTGGTTAAAAATATTGACACTTTAGGGTTAGGTTATTTTTACTTTGCTTCTAATGCGAGGCCAGTCAGAGCTTTCAGAGTTTCTTGATTAAGTCGGTGGAGAGCAGAGGGCAGAGAGGCGATGGCGGCGCAGGCATATCTTTGGCGCAATTTCCCTTCCCCGGGAACGAACTTGAAGAGCCATTTATCCCACCCACTCTTCCCATGACGTATCTCAGGCGCAGCTCGCCCTTCATCTCTTGCTTTTTTCTGCTCCAGTGCTGGCGGCGTGGTTTTCCTTCGCCCAGGCCTTCGACTCTTTCGGCCCAGCTCCGCCCCGCCCCGCTGCGCTGCCTCGCCGCCTCGCCACCCCCGCCCGGCCACCTCTCCTCTCCTCGTATCTGTATACCCAGCACCTTCTTGCCATTACCCCCCTCTTCACGTCCCTGAACAAGTCTGTTCCATTCCATCCCCACCTGACGCACCCCGCCTCGCGAAATCGTGTTCTGTCCGTCTCACTCCTCCCTACATGCCACCTCTCCCTGCACAACTTTTCTGCCGCCTACGCTGACACTTTCGGCCCAGTTCCGCCCGGCCCTTTGCGCTCCGCTCCGCTTTGCTTCTTCTCCTCCTCACCACATCCCCGCCCCACACACCCCGCCTCACCAACTCGTGTGCTATCCGTTTCACCCCTCTCCGCAACGCCATCTCACCCCGCATCACTTTTCCTTCCCCAAGCCGACTCTTTCGGGCCACTTTTGACCTGCCCTTTTCAAACCTCTTAATTTCCTTCCGGCCTCACCACATCCCCGCCTACGCGTTTGTCCTCCTTGCCTTGCGTATCTACATCTATTTCATCCTCGCCGCATTTTCTCTCATCACATCTCTGTACAATTCTAGTCCAACATATCCTCAACCATCACACCCTGACTCGCATTGCCTTTTCACCTCGATACCCTCACTAAGTCTTCACTCTCTTCCTCCCTTCCCCCCCCCGTCATCACTTTCTCTTCACTCTTCCCCCCTCCCATCTCGCAACCACCCTCCCGCGCCCTGAACCGCCCTGCACGCATCCTCTCCGCGCCACGACCCCTGTCCACCCCACCCGCACCGCCACCCCGTCCCAATCCCGCGGCGCCTCGTCCACCCTGCTCCACCCCCCGCGCGCGCGGTCGCTGCCGCTGTGAATTATTCACGCGTGCGGAGCCCGCTGCGACGCTGTCACGTTCGTTTCCCGCGTGTGCGCGCGGGCGGCGCGGCGGTGCGCGGCGGCGCGCGGCGCGGGCGAGCGAGCTCCAGCCGGATGCGGCGACATCTAATTCTGCTTTCGCCGAGTGAGACGCGCCGCGTCGGGCCGCGCGGATCTCAGTCTTCCTTCAGCTCTGCCTACATGAACGGCGGCGGGACAGGACGAACCGTGCCTAACATACCCGCCCGGTCCTTCACCTATCGTCTGTGTATACGTCCTTCCTCGCTACCTGTTCCCGTTTTGGTCCACTCCGCCACCCTCCCACGTTGCTCTGCCCCTACCCAGAACTCTTGCCCCTCCCCTTCCCGACCCGCCTCGCCTCGCCTCGCCTTGCCTCATCACCTTTTGCCACGTCTCGCTTCGCCTCACCTCATCCCCTTGCCTCGCCCCGCCCCGCCCCGCCTCGCCCCGCCCCGCCCCGCCCTGCCCCGCCCCGCCCCGCCCCGCCCCGCCTCGCCTCGCGTCGCCTCGTCCCGCATTCGCTTCGCATCCCTTCCCCCACTTCGGCTCTCCCAGCTTCTCTCCCACATTATCCCACCGCTTCCCACCGTACCTCGTCTCTCTCTTCTCCTTCCCCGCCTCGCCCCACCGTTCTGTTTCGTCCCGACTCGCCTCACCTCTCCACCCACGCCACCCCACGCCTCGCCACACCTCGTCACTCCTGGGTACATCAAGCCTCAGCCGGCCTGCGCGCCTTGCCCCGCCCCTTCCCATCTCGCTCCTCCCCTCTCCGCCCTTCCCATACTTGCCTCCCTTGCACCCCTCTCCAGCACCGTCCCGCTCCTTCTCCCACGCTCACCTCACACATCGTGCCAGGGCTCATGCCCCCTCCCACACCCATCACTTCTCACTCCGTCCTCCACCTTCGCACCGCAAAACATGGGCGTCCTGGTATTGAAAGTTCATGTTGGTGTTTTTTTTTTCAACAAAATTCGCGAGTTATAGTTACAGCAATGTTTGCTCACATTCTATTTCATCCGCATCCCCGCTTAGGAATAGAAGCAATAAATTGCATGCCCGCAAATACTGGAATATATCTTTCAATGTATGGAAATAATATTCGAAGTTCCAATCAATTTGTTCCTCTTAGTGAGCATTGAAACATTGTTATTTGTAGAAACTTCTGTAAAGAAGTCTTACGATTCCTGTTTTATTTGGAGGGCTTCAAAATGCGATAAAGGAAAGCGAGTGCAGAGGCGATTGCGGTACCGCTGGGGAAGAAGCCCACTTCACCTCGCGTTCGTTTCCTTGAACCGATTTTAACTCCCATTTCATCGTCTTTTTTCCCTCTTCTTACTCAAAAGAGGATTTTTTCAAGAAACGTTTTTATATTCGCGTCAGTGCCTTAACGTTCATGTGAACGTAAAATAATTATAGATGAATAACAGAAGGTAAGGTACGACTATAATATTTATATTATTACTCTATAACTACGTAGAATGTATATGTCACTGCCTATTCCTCGTTAAAAAAGTTTGAAAAATTTTATAACAACCACTTGATTAACTCATATTACGATGTGAAAAAGTGTCATCTAAACGTTTAATGAAAATAATAATATAACAATTTATTATCTCTCTGTAGTGAAAATATCTGCATTGTCTGGCTTTATCAAAAAAGATAATTTTGAATGTTAAAATGTTTGTTAAACAACACAAATACCGTCTCGATAGAAATAACTCTAAGTCATTAAGTTGGGTAAGTTATAGAAATAGGGGACGCAGGTGAAAAACGACCGAGATAGTAATACGGGCACGCCTAAGAAATTTCTATGGTGAAAACGGTGCAAGGCATGGAAGAGCGGTGGCGGAGTTTCTGTTCTGGCCAGATAGCTAGGTCGAAAGTTGAGAGAAGAATTTCCGATCTGGAGAAGTATTCTAGCGACAGACTCTTCTGATCCGCAGTTTTCAGTGGTTTCTCTGCTTAATACCAGTTGAATGCTGGAGCAGTACCTTCACAAACAGGCCACGAACCGCGCACGATCACATCCTCCTCACCTTCGACTCTTCCACTCCCTTACACATACACACACTTCAAAGCACTGTACTATCGCAAAAGCGGGAACACCAGTTGGAAGCTTAGAGCTTATCCCGACTGGGGCGGTGCTGCTCTGGCGGATATACCCGACAACCCGGCAGGCAGGCAGGCAGACAGTAAATTTGGTCAGCGCCGGATCTCACGTGCCAGCTTGGAAGGGTCGTAGGCGCTTTCCGACATATAACATGCACTACACTTACTATTGACCATAGCATTTGACGCGCCCAGAAGTCAATGTAATGAAACGGTAGCTTACGAGAACGAGGTAAAAGAGAGTACACTGAGGAAGATAATAAAAATTAATGGAAAAAATGGAAAGGACATAAATGGTGATGTCAAAGTTCCGAAAAGCGGCAATCGCTGAAGAAACACTACCACATAAATATTAATGTTCCATTTTTTAAGACTTTGAAAATAAAGAATATTACGAAGTTCAGGAGAAACTCGTAGTGCTCACTATAAAATAATGTCTGTTCTTACACGTAGTAATTACACACGAGTTAACGTAAGCTTCCAAGTGTTTTCTAAAGAGCTCGTTTGCAGGCAGCTGCAAGGAATTTCCCGCACGTTCTTACAAGACGTTATTCTTGTGATTTCTCGCGGAGTACGACTACTGCGAGGGAAATATTTTTTGGTGCGGAATCTGCTCTTGGAAGATTTATGCTCCTATGTGGTGGCCTGCGCTCCGAGAGAGAAAAAAAGATGCTAATTCCTCCCGCTACATCACAGGGAAAGAACGTGTACCCTTAAATTCAGCATTGTGGATCTTCATCTTGTAGCACCTACCTATGTTTCTTTGTTAACTACTTTATAAATTATTTTTCAATTTCAGTATTTCCATATTTAGTGCTAGTATGTGAAAGTATTCCGTACAAGGTATGGAAGATTATGGTGAATTTCTTTCATTGGATGGTATCGTGTGCAGATGTTTCTCAAATCAAGTATTTTCATTCTGAAGGTGAAGTGTGATTAGTTATTTTTCACACCACATTGTGAAAAGCACAAACCATTTAATTCAACATGTTATTTAGGACAATCTAAGCAACTTTATGCCCTTAAAATTGTAATAAATAGTTCAGTGTGTATATAAATGTTTTCATCTTATTTAAATGTTTTTATAATGTTGTTAAAATAGCAAACTAGTTTGAAAATAAATTTACGCAAAAGTTTGAATGTTAGGCGTCATTAAGGGTTGAGATGAGCAGCATTACTGAAAAATTATGCCTGTATTTCCCCTTCAATATATTCCCTACAATATATTGGAATACTATTCCAACACTTACAGTTTCCATATAATGGTCCAAGTTTAAGGAAATTTGTCTGATAATATTTTATCTCTTTTTATAAATGAACTTCCAAACCTTGTTTTATTCCGAAAAAGTTTTCTCTTTTGTTGTATTGCCAAACTACAATTTAAAAACACATTTATGCAGCCCTGTTTTATAAAACAAGTCGCCCGGTGCGGCGTTTGGATATCTGAAATTTATTTCTCAAATCTCTGTAAAAAATCAGTGAAGAAGTTTACTTACGGGGAATCTACGCGTAATGCGTCGTTCATTTGTTGCAAGTTCTCAATGTTAGTTTGTTGTAAGTTTTCGTAAGTCTTTTTGCCAAACATACGAGGATTAAAGTGCTGTACAACAATAACGATAAGAATTGGATGAATTCAGTACACATTGTGAAAGACATTGCGATAATAAAATATGTTTAGAGCGGTACCAGGAGGCAAAGTATTGTTTCCTTCGTAGCCTATTTTCGATAAACGCGATGTTTTATGTCATTCTCGAAGGTCGCAGCATCCGAGTTACTTTGGAAATGCAATGGACAGTCTCAAAGATGTTTTATGTTAATCACGTTGGTCGAAAGCTGGAGTCTTGTCGTGAAATTCAACACGCGTAGCAAATCGTCGCCTTACAAACAATTTATGTCAATAAAGTATGATTTGCTAATATGGCACATTTCCACTCGTGTGCAGTTGTTGTACATGTTCACAAAATACACTAGTTCTGTTATGTTGGTTAAATGAATCCATCCTTCACCTTTGAAATCCATGTGGTTAAAGACTGTGATTGGAGTTCGAGCAGAAATGGCATCGATCGTAGTCAAACTATACCCAAATCCTCTCTCATCCTCCATTGTCAAAGCCACCTGACGCAGAATCCTTGACATAAGCCGTCGACAGCGACCTCAACGACTCGCCGGCAGCGCAAGCAGACAGCGCGAGAGGGCAGGCTCCAGGACTTTAGGATAGACTTTGTTGGAGACTCGACGATTACTTTTCATTTCCGTGGAGCTTCTCTTCCGCTTCCGAGGAAAAACCGATTTGTGGCGAGAGTTTCTGAGAATGTGAATTGATTTACCGAAGTGGAACGGCATGAAGTGACGTAGGGAAATCGTACATCGCAAACCACACTCTTTGGGTTTGGATTGATTCCCGTGTAACTGCGGAAGCATGAGGTGAAAAAAAGCGTGAAAATATTGAAGAAGAGGAGATTAATTTTCACGAGATGTGATATATATCGCTGTAACTCAAATCTACGTAAATGGAGTAGCTTTGGATGTTTTGTAATAATTCATGGAAAAACGTCTTGTAAGTAAACAATTGTAGTTGAAATATTAGTTTCGCTCGGCGCAATTCAAAGAAATAAAATTATGGGAGAGACGCAGGAACTCAAAAGAAGTTTGATGTCAATAATTTCCTGCTCGGAGAAGTAAATGAATAAAATTCACGATGCTGAATGCATACATATAAGTGCCTTCATTTCTCTTTAATCAGCATTATTTCTCAATTTTGTTACCATGTAGTGTCGAAATAATATTCATGCTCGTCTCCTGTATTATAAACTTTGTATTCGATTTTTATTTTATTTTTTAATTTAAAGATCATTAATTGGACAAATACTACGATTTATCAAATAGAGTGGGAATTTTCCGTAACTAATCCATTTTCCGACTTCTGTTTTTTAGCTGTTTTCCCGCATTCTCGCGTTCTCAGGTTTTTTTGTTACTGAATAGATGGCGGTGACTCAATGAGTAGGCGATATCTCCAGGAACGCTCGCTGAAAATACAGGATTTCATCAGCGGTTGCTTGAGGCTAGTTCCTTGCTCCATTGTGCGGTACGCTGGAGACGACTTATGTACATTGGAGGCGAGTATTTATGACTACGTCACGCGCATACAATTTTTTTAGTTTTTTTAATGTACATCGAAAAAAAAGAACCATTGGAACTGTATTTACGGTATCATGGATATGGTATACTCCAATTGTTTTTTTCGGTGTAAAATCGTCACTCTTGGAAATTGTTTAATATTAAAAAAAATATTTATTTGCATACATTTATATGCGAAATACTTCAATTCATAATGCAAAATCCACTCTTACTACAGATTTTTGCGCTTTGAGATATTCTTAAATTATACACTTTTACGCTTGAACAATTTTAAATCATATTTTCTATTCATTTTTTAAAAATATTTCTATTCAAATGTAAATAATATTTTCTATTGATATTTTATAAGTTATGAGTACTTCGGTAGGTAAGATTTCTCAATTTTGTTACTAAAAGATTTTACAAATTACTGAGAGGTACTGAACAATTTTTTATATGAACCCCTCTCACATTTTCCATAACAATAATCTGTTTACTGCTGTGTTTTAGCAGACTTTGCTGAAATATTTCCTGTTTTATTTCTGTGGGATAACGAATATTTATGTTGAAATCCCATTTCTTTTGAGTACCTTCAAGCATGAGAATGGAAAACAAAGTATCTTGGTAAGCTTGACCGGAATCACCCCTGCTAACACACATTGCAACGAAGCACTGTCGCCTCTTCTTCCGAACTTCGTCATTTATTTTGCCACTTCTATTACAACATGATCCACGTAGCCCCGTGTTTAGAAAAAAATTACTTGATATCATCTCTTCACATTGCCCAACATCTTGCTCGAAAAATACCCAAGTCGTTCGCAGCATCACAAGCGAGAATTGTGAGAAGTAGCCTCATAAAGTTTCACGGTTAGTCTGGATGTTGCCACCCGCATTGTCTTACACCGCGTCACCGAGTGTGGCGCTGGTCCAGCCGTGGGTTCTGTTGGTGGCGGAGGCCGCTGAGAGCAGTGGGAGGGGGGTTGCTGTGAGGGGGCGGGGCCTTCGAGCCTCGGGCTTCGTCGCCTGGAAGGAATGCGCTCGCCACTTGATTGGCGGCGGCGGCGGCGGCGGCCGGGAGGCAATTGCTTGAGGCGCCGGGGAGACACGCCGCTGCGTGCCAGGCGGCTCAGGACAGTTCAATGGAGAGGAGGAAGGTTACGAATCTTCTGGACCCGATGCTCCCGCAACAGCGTATGCACATGAAGTGCCCGCGACCGTTTGTAACGCCTACAACTAAATAAGCTGCATCTGTACTACCACTCGCCAAACGTCTCTGTCAGTTGAGCTCTCTCTTGAGGTAGTTTAAATAATAACACTTTGAGTTCTAAACACAAAAGAAGTATTTTGTGCATGAATTCGTAAATCACAGATCAATCGGTAATTTAATCTTTTCGTTTCCACTTGGGAATCTCCTACCCGATGTTTCTCTGCTGTTAGGGTTGATATAATCCTCCCCGAAATCGCTACTATTCCTCTTTTAACTGTTTGATGTCACATGAGATCTTCACTCCGGCATCCATTCTTTAACGAACTCATCCCAGAAACCTTGCGTCAATTGTCACCGACGATCCATGCGGTTTCTTCCCACAACTTCTTCTTTTCACGAGTTTCACACAACTACAAAATGTATACATTCGTATCGTAATTGAGAACTGCACCAATTTTGTTCTTTTTGAGTTTTGAAGTTGATTTTGAGACTGAGGTTTTTGAAGTTGGCGCCACATCAGAGGTCTATGCCGCTAGCTGTTTTTCGGCTTCCGTGTTCTCCATCAGGAATCGCCATGTTAGTCGGAGCCATATTTATCTATTCATTGTATTTCTTAGCTAAACGATTGAGACCTGAATATGACAGGAACACTTAACCAATTTAATTTTGTACATGAGTACTCTTGCCCAAACATCGGTTAGCTCTGGGTATCGGCAGATGTCACTGCAGTGCATCTGACAGGGAGATTGTAGGGTTAGAGTCACAAAGTTGGAAGAATTTTCGACACTAGCTAGGCAGTTAGGTTGGGTTCAGCTGTGGACTGGTGGGCAATTCCAACGGGCGGCTGCTCTGGTCGGTAGTTTTCCGTGGTTTCTCCGCTCAGCACCAGGCGAATGACGCAGCGGTATCCTAACAAATGCAACTTTTTTGTACTACTGTCTATCGTACTTCTCTGCAACGGACGTGAACAGGCAATGGTATCACTTAGATTTTCAAATGAGTTTCAGATTTATTATTTCTGTAATCAACAACGCGAAGCTCACGAACCTGTTTCTATGAACTTCTCTACCACGTATCGCATCATGAGTTTACTTTCTTTTTTCGTATCCCTGGGTATTGGTCAGGTACTATATTCGTGTGTTCATTGAATAACTTTCAAAACTTTTAAACGCGTATTCACAGTCTGATGAGATTTGCGGGTGCTGAAAAGAATCTTTGATGGACCATGTGCGGTGGGTGATTTGTGTGCTGTAAGTGTTGCTTTTCAAACCTTGTTGTTATTTTAGCTCGTCTATTTCACTCACGAAATGTACACCAATACGACAGTATTTGGTGTATTTCGTTTTATCTTATCATTTTTTCAATTTTTTTTCATCTTAATTTTCTTCTTTCTTATCGTAAGCTGTGATGTACCTGTCATAGCTATTGGTGGTGTGCACTTTACGGAACAAATTTCATTAACTGAATTCATATTTAGAGAACACTGAAACTGTACTGGAGATAACTGTATTGGTGAAATAGTCGTGCATTGGAAATTTTATTATTAATTCCGAATGTATCCAATATTTCCAATGCTCTCATTGTGTTATTACGGATGGCAATCCACTAGTGTGAAATACAAAACCATGTATTGTAATAACAACTAAATTCAAGTAATTTTCTACGACGGTGACAATTTTTTTTGTTTCGTCCCAAACTTCGTGTTTGCGGATACTTTGTTGTAACTGACAAATTGCTGTTTGAATTGCTGTTCATTTAAGAGAATCTTATTTTTATATCGAAACAATATCGGTTATTAAATCAGAAATATTGAACCTGACTCTTGCCTGAAGTAACTTAAACATACAATGATCCAACCTTAATCGATTTGGCACATAGCTTTTATTGTACAAGTTCAACAATACTATTTTTACAGGAATTAAAATAAATATATCAGATTACCTTTTCTCTGTGGCAGAATATTCTTGCATAGTTAAGAACACGCCTGTGTTTGTGTTGATTTGCGAAGCAACTGGGAATACATGAAACCGCGTTCCTTCCGGGTGAAGAGACCAACCGGGAGCCGGGGTAGTCAATGCTACTTGGGTGGCGTCGGCGCCGCGGCGTCTGAGGTGACGGAGGCGGTGGCAGAGGACGGCGGCGGTGGCGCCGACGACGACAGAGTTTATCTGGCGTCCGCACCGCTAGATTTAATTAACTAACTGAGCGCTGCACGCGCCTTCGTCGTCGTCGCCTCCGCCGCCGCCACCACTGCCTCCGCCGCTGCCCCCCCACCGCCCCCTCTACCACCACCGCCGCCGCCTCCACCTCCACCGACACCGCCTCCACCGGCGCCGCATCTGCCGCCGCCCCCTCTATTACTGCCACCATCACCGCCGCCACCGCCGCCGTCGCTGCCGCCGCCCGTGCGCCGCCCCTGCTTGCGCTCCCAAGAGGCGGGGGCGGGGGCGGGGGTTGAGCGAAGGGCGACTCGCCAAGTGCCGCCGCCCCCCTCGTCGCCGCCAACGACGCGCCGGCGCCACCGTTGCTGCTGCGGACAACGCGGCGGCTTTGTGCCGCGGGGCGACGAGGCTCCGGCGGAGACGGTGGAGCAGGAGCGAGAGGAGCGATGGCAGTGGAGTTAGAGACAGAGATGGCAGCGGTGTGTCTGCCGTGTGCGATGCATTATTCGGGTGCCTCATTTGTGTTTGTGGCCCTAAAACAGTAATTTCATTTTGTATGTGGAGACGTGTGGACTGTATTTCGATATTTAATGTTTCCTTTCTCCCTCATTTATCTAGGTACAAGTAGAGAATATGCCCGATGAAAGTCTGGAAAACAAGATTGATTCTTATAAGTATAATTTGTGAAAAAACTCGTGGTTATTTGAAATGCTTAGTGAAATACAGTGCAAATTATCGATTACAAAAAATAATTCTGTAGATTTGAGAACAGGGTATTCTAATATTATCAAGAAATTTTCAAACAAAAAATGTACTATTGATATTTTATGATTACAAAATTGTATGTATAAATATAAAAAAATAGTTGTTTCTTTAAAAAATAATTTTCAGATTAACTAGTTCGTATTAGTTTCAGAAACGCTAGCAAATTCGATACCAACCAATTGTGCTGTTTATACCCATGTTCTTCATATCTGTGTTCCGTTCCTAAGTTCCAACTCGTAAGTGTAGTGCATACTTTTATCGCGGGAGCCAGGTATCTCCCACCAACGGAGCACCGCCCCAGGCAGATAAGATCTACGTTTTGGACCGGTCTCTTGGCGTATGTACATGCAGAGAGCAGTACATGTAAGTTTTCTACACTAGCACACAAGTACGTGTATGTGAGTAAGGTGTAATCTATGTAAGTAAGGTGTGAGGATAGGACAATCGCGCACGGTCCGTGACCCGTTTGTTCGGGCACCACTCCGGCCTGGTGTTGATCGGAGAAACCACGGGAAACTACCGATCAGAGCAGCCGGCCGATCAGAGTAGCGTCGAAAGACCTGCCTAGGACCTCCCGGTCAGAGGCACTGCGGTGCCGACATTGCCGAGTTGGACCTTCCGTTGCCGCTCCGTCGAGCGCCGGGCGTGGGCGCTCGCACATCGTTGTCTGCGCGCGGGGAGACGTCAGATGCTGACGGCGGCCCCAGCTGTCTCCCTGCCTCCCCTCTCCCCACCCACGCCGCCCACGCCGCCCCGCACGGCGCCCACGCTGCTCGCGAAGCCCTGCGCAATCTTCGGGAAATGTTCAGTGGAGGGAGGGCGAGTGGAGATTGAGATCGCTTTCATGTGAACCGGAACGGTTGATGTGCCCTCAATACAAGATTAGTACCAGCTCTTTCGTGATATACTTTATATTCGTATATTTAGATTTTTTCACCCTCAAAATTGGAGACTATCATTCGGGAATGCACGTAATACCTAAGTTTTCTTTCTCTTAGTTTTATTACACAAATTGTCAGATGTTGAATGATGCAGTGAACATTCGATTCAAATTTCGCTGATGAAAATGATTTTATCTATAGTTCACAGAAAGAATTTGTGAAGAAAACAACTCTGCGCCACTACATTGCGATCATCTCTATCTTTTACACGATCACTACAAACAACTACTAAAATTATAAATACATACGCATTGGTCTGAAAAACTTCGTAGTCATTTCAAATGTTTAAATCTCAGAAGTAACAAAAGAGCTAACAACACTAACATAATTAATATCACCTTCCAAATCATAAACTACGATCCATCACAACCATGAGCATTACCAAACTAGGCATTGCGTATTGCCACCATTATCATGATCATCATGATCATCATTATCACCACAAACGACAACAAACGCAACCGCACCACCACAATCGTGGGATTCAGCATCACCCCTGCCACTAGCAATAGAGTCGGCAGCAGTAGCACCACTGCCGTAACCACATCAGCCCTACTACACTCAGCCCCATCATCACCTCAGCTATGAAACTCAGCCCCTCAGCCTTGAAACCAACAACACCACCACCAACGACAACAGTGACATGTATAACGACACCACCACATTCCGTATCATCCCCACTGTAAAACCCTTGCCAGCTCCAGCCTCATCACAACAGCTGCCATTGCCAACTCCAGTACCCCCATGACCGCGTATGTATCAGCACATGTTTGCTTGCCCACCGCCTCTTGCCGAGGCCGTGGACGAGTGGCAGAGCGAGCACTAGCGAGTGAGACGTCTCTATCTCGGTGGCCGGTGATTTTAATACTCAGCGGCGCCGCCCCTCCCCGCCCCGCCCCGCCCCGCCCCGCCCCGCGCGTAATGCCATTCATTTATGCAGGCTGTAACTTATCGGCAGCGGCTGCCCGCGCGGCGCGCCCACGCGACGAAGTGGCGGGATGCTGCGGCGGTGACGGTGGCTGTTGAGGTGGAAGGTGGCGGAGGTACCCACGGTGACGCGGCGCTGGCTGTGGTGGTGGCGACTGTGCCATTGGCTGAAGAGGAGGATGTATTGTTAGTGATGGAGGTGGCGGTGGTGGGGCAGTGGAGGATCGAGGGGGGCGCGTGGGCGTGGAGAGTTTGGTGGGAGTGGCGTGGGGATGGCATTCGCGTCGTCGGTGCGCAGTGGCCACGGTAGGGGAAATTGAGGGGAGTGTGAAGGTGACGGAAGTGGGAGCGGAAGTAATAGCGAAGGTAGTGCAGGCAGTGGTCGTGGCGATGGTAACAGCTGTGGTGGAGGCGAGGAAATCGACTGTGGCAATTACAGAACTGCTGTGGCTGCGGCAGTGGCAGTGGCAGTGGCAGTGGCAGTGGCAGTGCGATGGGCGCAGGGGGAGGAGAAGGAGCCAGGGTGCTGGATGGCAGGGGGTGGTCGGGAGCGTCGGCACATGTAGTCACTTCGCAGAGAGCGCATTCGGTCGACGCGGCGCGCTGACAAGGGTGCTGCACGGTTCGCCCTCTCCCTCACTGGCGGACGACGCAATGAATTTTGAGCGGCGGCCGCCGGAAATTCCTACACATTGGATGGACGCTTCGATAACAGGATGCCCACGTGTGTGTGGGCGGAGAAAAGGACGGACGGAAAAAGTTTGTTTTATTTATGTTTTGGTTGAAGTAGTTTGCGACACTGCTAATGATGTTATTGCGAAATAATTGAATGAATGAAGCGTTTTGGAGAGCGAGGTAATCAGGAAAAGTCAGAATTGGTTACCAAGTCTAATTTTGTTCATTTTTAAATAATTGGAATAGAATATGCTATATTCAAAGTATGAACATTTTATTTTATCTCGAAAACAATCTCTTAATTGCACGTGTATTTGTATGGATCTGGAATATATTACCAATGATGTTTTAATGAATTATTATTGTCAATTTCTAAACGGAGGGGATTTATTGCCAAAATTGTATTACCTGTCGTGTCAAAGATTCTCATTGACTGTCAGTATTTTACCATTATTAAACAGAGACTCGTTTATATTCGAGATAAGAAATATGCATTAAAAATATTCCAGCATTGTTTTTCTAGATCATGAAGAACGTAATACCAAGCTATCGCCCGTCCATCTGCCCCAAAGATAAAGGTACGGTAGGATGAGGCGAGGAAGTATAGCGCGCTCACGCTCTCTCTGTGGTGTCACTTATCAAGTTTCTCCGTCATTCATCAGCAGTGAATCGTGGAAAACGAGCCAAAATAGCCATCATGTATCTAGGGTGTGACATCGTTGTATCCTGCTACCCAACTGCTGGCAAAACGTTGCTTCTAACATAGAGTGTTTGATCTGCGAAGCTTCGGTTTCGAAAACGTCATTACGCCACGCACTACTTGGAATTAGGATATTCACCTTAGGATATTTCCCTCCTAGTAAGGTTATTCATTTCACCCTGTTGGTCAGTCCCAGCTACAAGACTTCTCTCACATGTCATTTCTTGCGTTATTACCATTCTTCAAAGAAACGTGAGCTGTTAACATTTCGCAGCAACGGTCTACATTCTTGTCGCTAATTTGATACAACAACTCGAAATACGTCGTCCGGCATACGCGCAGCATGTAATCTCCACATGACGCGCAGCGCCCGACAACGGCGGCGGCGGCGGCGGCGGCGTCTGCGCGCGGCGAGCGTCAGCGTCGGTTCTTAATGAGCGGCCCCGCGCAGCCCGCGCGGCCGCAGCGCTCCGGCGCCAGTTAATGGAAACGCCAGCGCAGTGATGCAGGAGGCCAGTGCGGCGCGCGCGGTGAGCGGCGGTGGACGAGGTCGGCGAAGAAGCGGGCTTTAAAATGGAAATACTTGCGAAAGCGGTGGGAAATGTCGAAACATAAAGGTAGGGATGAAGTACTAGAGTTGGAATTAAATGAAGGTTCCGGAATGATAAAGGAAAAATGGAAATGAAGAAAGAGGGGAGTCCGTTGAGAGAGAAGCACTGTTATAGAAGAATAGAAACAATATAAGGGGGCAAACACTGAAGCGAAGGCAGAAATGTAAAAGAGGTAAATTAAAGGAAAAATGATTTGCAACATGCAAGCGAGTGAGAATGAGTAAATAAAAATGAATACATTGAGAGAGCGCTGCTGAGTAGAACAGAGAAAGGGGTGGAGAGAGAAAATGAGATAGGGCAGACGAAAATAGATAGAAGATGGAAATTGCCAGAGAAGAAAGGGATGAGAGCATTGCAAGAAAGTTGATAGAACGTAAGAGAGAGAGAGAGAGAGAGAGAGAGACAGACAGACAGACAGACAGACAGAGAGACAGAGAGAGACAGAGAGAGACAGAGAGAGAGAGACAGAGAGAGACAGAGAGAGAGACAGAGAGAGAGACAGAGAGAGACAGAGAGAGACAGAGAGAGACAGAGAGAGACAGAGAGAGACAGAGAGAGACAGAGAGAGACAGAGAGAGACAGAGAGAGAGACAGAGAGAGACAGAGAGAGAGACAGAGAGAGAGACAGAGAGAGACAGAGAGAGACAGAGAGAGACAGAGAGAGACAGAGAGAGACAGAGAGAGACAGAGAGAGACAGAGAGAGACAGAGAGAGAGACAGAGAGAAAGACAGAGAGAAAGACAGAGAGAAAGACAGAGAGAGAGAAAGACAGAGAGAGAGGGAGTGTATGTGAGGCAGATAATATCTGAGAGAGTATGTGTAAGAGTGTGTGAGCATGTGAGAGGAAGCGATGGCACAGGAAGAGAATGAAAACTAGAGAGAGCAAAACTAGTAGGAATAGAAGTTAAAAGGACGTAGTGGGGGTTGCAGAGGAGGTTGTGCACCAGCAGCGTCACAGATGTGTCTGAGTGCCCGACTGTACAGAGCCACCGCAAACACCGACACGACGCCAGCGACTCTCGGCAGACGGTGCTGCTCTCTGTGAAGACTTTGCCCTCGCCAGCCGGGAACGCACCTCTGTCGTTCTAGATTCTCGAGCGGAGAGAACGACATGGGATGATAGCGCATTTCGATTTATAGGATCTCATACGTTCCTGAACTCGTGTCGCGCGCTTTTAAATTACACTTCATCCTGCGCCCTGCACTTGTGCAGCTAACAAGTATTATTTTCTACCCGTATAAACAAAGTTTTTCTTACGAAATTGATTCAACTATCCTTGTCGCCACTGGCGGATCCAGGGGGCGGCCATGGCATCCGAGGCCAGGCCTAGATTTTTCGTTTACTTTCCGGTGAGGGTGAGGGAGGGAGCAAAAATAGAAAAAAGATAAGTTAAATGGATGTAGCGAGAGCGATGCCGACGTGTTGCTCTGAGTTAGTTTGATTTCTTGTTAGTCATTTTACAAGCCATTTTAGATGTCACTTTAACCCATGACGTAAATAGCAAGAATAATCATTAGAGAAAAATTGTGAGGAATTAGTAAAAGAAAATATTAATTGCTTTTAAAATCAAAATTATCAAAAATAAAAGTTTGTAAATAGTCATGAGGATATATTTTGGACGTATTACACTACTGCGACCAAACAATATTATAAATATTGTAATAAATGTTCTCTACGTCCTCTTGAGCGTAATGCAAAAACATGTTTCAACAAGCAAGCTGCGTTTCCATCATACACAACTAGTCTTCTCCGAAAGTGGAACTCACATTTTCAAAGCCATTTATTACTCTTGGGTTGACTCTATTCCTTTGTGCCAACATCTTTAAATGTTAGTGCAAATACACGCCACTTTTCAGACGACGCGACACAGCCATACATCGAATCGATAAAATCCTGACAGAGAGGCGGACGGAAAAACGGATTGCCGGGAGGGGGGGCGTATTTACACACAGTCGAGCGAGACACTGAAAGATGGGCCTGGTAGGATTCCCTGCGTGCCTCCCCGCCTCTGCCATCTCCCCCGTCCCCCACTCCCGCTCACGTCATCCCAACCCCTCCCGACACACCCACCGCCCCTTCCACTCTTCCGCCCCCTCCGCCCCCGCCGCCCGCGCCCCACCAATGCCCGCGCCGCCTCCAACGCTCCTTGCCGAACCCGCCACCGCCGCCGTGTTCGTGCTTTCATGTGCAGTGAGTCTGATCCCTGCAACCGGAGGGATTGCCGTAGGCGACAATAGTGCTTCAGTCCAGGTGTATCATAATAGAACTTCCGCGATCTTTCATTCCTCATTTGAGTTCCCCCTTAAACACACTCACACACACATGCATTACACTGCCACATGTCGGGGTATTAGAACTTGTTCCGGATGGGTGTTAAGCCGCTTGCGGAATTATTTTGGGAGGGGGTAAACGTCACAAGCCGGGTTGAGTAGGTGCAATCTGGATCTCACGTTCTAGGAGATGAACACCGCTACATTTCGGGATACAAAATGCACTATACTAACGGAACTGATTGTCAATCGAATCAATCTATCACGAGATGCTGACAATCCATATCGCGCGAATCTGGTAGTATTTTTGAAAGCGATTGGGAAACAATGTTCAGTAGTCTTTCAAACAATTGGGAAACTGCTTTGAGATTTTCATAATTTTAATTTTTGTCTTTGAAGGGTGTTTGCATTATTATATAATGCTATTAACATAATTCCATGAATTTTACATCTTTTTTCTTATTTTAGAAGGTAGAGAACCTACGATTGGTTTTCAGGTGATGTTTTCATCCCACTATTCGATAGTTTCTTTAATATTTTTCTTCTTTTCAGGTTTTCTTGAAAAACGGAAAAAAATTAAATTCATAACAGCAAGGTAGTTTATTCACAGTAGGAAAGTGGCGTTTATTTGCAGTAGACAAAGTGACAAGTCAAGAGAGTCATTTTGTAGTCCAATAATTTTATCGATTTTTTTAAATTTTCTGCATAATTTACAATCTGTTCCTATCGGAACAATAAGCAAATGGTGTCAACGGATACATTTCAGACGTGAACATTTTATGACATTGAAAAATTTCATTTACAAAATCGGTATGGCAAATCTAAAATACTCTCTCTCTTCAGTCTATACACATGCTCACTGTTATCTAGAAGGCTTGTTGAGAGGTGATTTGGGTGGTTGTACAATCTTCTCTGGTATGCTAAGCTCTTCGTGGCGATTACTTCCTCCAGTGGGATGATGTCGAGGTCTCTGTATATTGTCTTGTTTGTCACGTACCATGGTGCGTTGCATAGTTTTCTTAGTGTTTTAGATTCGAATCTTTTTAGAATTTCTAGATTCGATTTACTGGAAGAGCCCCACAATTCAATACCATAGGTCCATGTTGGTTTGATTATAGTTTTATAAATCTGTACTTTGTTATGCAAGGACAGCTTTGATTGTCTGTTTATTAGCCATGACAATTTGAGGACTTTAAGTTGCGCTTCTTTTCTCTTAGTTTTGATGTGGGTTTTCCAAGTCAGGCGTCTATCCAAATGCAGTCCAAGATATTTGATTGTATCAGCTTCGTGGAGTTCTGTGTTGTTTAGTTTTACTTTTGGGCAGTTTTCTTTTCTTAGTGAAAATGTTATATGTTTTGATTTTGTTTCATTGACGGTGACTCGCCAACGATGACTCCAATGTTCGATTTTGTTTAGATGTTCTTGAAGATGTTGTGATGCGCAGGAGGGGTCTTCATTTGCAGAAAGAATAGCTGTGTCGTCTGCAAAGGTGGCTATTGTAGTTCTTTCTGTAGTTGGTAAGTCTGAAGTTGATATGAGATATAAAAAAGGTCCAAGAATACTTCCTTGTGGCACTCCTGCAGAAATAGGTTGGAATTCCGATAGAGCGTCCTGATATTTCACTTGAAATAGGCGATCGCAAAGATATGATTTGAGAAGTAAATAGTAGGAGTGCGGGAGAAGTTTTTTTTATTTTAAATAGAATTCCTTCATACCATACCTTGTCGAATGCTTGCTGTATATCTAGGAATGCTGCAGAACAATATAGCTTTTTTTCCAGGCTTTGAGAAATTGTGTTTACAATACGATGGGTCTGTTCTATTGTTGAGTGTCCCTCTCGAAAGCCGAATTGAAAGTCAGGGATCACTTCTTTAATTATAGGCTTGAGGCGCTGTAAGAGAAGTTTTTCAAATACTTTTGATAGGACTGGTAGCAGGGTAATAGGTCGGTACGATTTAACGTCCGTGGCAGTCTTTCCTGGTTTCACGATCGCAATTATTTGAGCGTATTTCCATTGACAAGGATAATGGCTATTTCGAAGTATCGCGTTGAATATGCTTGTTACGAGTTCATATCCTTTACTTGGCATTTCCTGCAACATCTTGCCAGTAATAAGGTCAAACCCTGGACTCTTTGCAGGATGCGTGTGTTTTTTGATTGTTTGTTCGACTTCTCGTGAGTTGAAATGCTCTATGGGCAGAGATAACTGTAAAGGCACGTCCAAATATTCTAGCACTTTATTTTCAATAGTACTTACATTTTCTGCTGGTTTGAAAACTGAAGCAAAGTGTTTTGCTAAGCATTCGACCTTTTCTTCTGCGCTTCTTGCCCACGTGCCATCTTCTTTTCGAATTGGTGAGATGTGCTGTTGGGGTCGCTTTAGTTTTCTAGTTGCTTTCCAAAGCGAATAATTAGTTTCAGCAGTAGGTGATAGTGCTTGAATGTAATTAGAGAAAGATTTGTTTTCATATTCCTTAATTTGCCGTGTTAGTTGTCTGGCTGCTGTGTTATATTTTCTTTTGTCATCTGGTTGTCGTGTCGTCATGAATATTCGTCGGAGTCGACGTTTTTCTACCACTTTTTGTCTTATTTCTGTGGGATACGTTGACGATTTATTTATTGTTTCTCTTGGTGTTGCGGCCCAGGCAGCGTCTTGTAATGTATCAGATAGGTGCTGTATTGCGTCTTCGATGTTTTCTTCAGTTGTTAGCAGTGCGTTTGCAGATAGTTTATTGTTCACGTAATCGCGGTACTTGTTCCAGTTTGTCTTGTTACTTGTTAGTTTTAGAGGATAGTTTCTTTCAGATATATTTGAACTGATGGTCATTTCTACTGGGGTGTGGTCTGAAGAAAGGTCGTAGCAAGATTTTACTTCTACTGTACCAAGATGCACACCTTTTGCTAAGTAGAAGTCCAGGAGGTCAGGAAGCTTATTGACGTCAGTGGGCCAGTACGTAGGTTCACCAGTCGATATAGTAGAAACATTAAGCCTGTTTGTTACTTTAAGAAGATTTTTTCCTCGTAGTGTGTTGAGTCGTGAGCCCCAATGCTGATTTTTTGCATTGAAGTCGCCTCCAGCTATGAATCTTGTTCCTAGTGTGTTTATAAAGTCTTCAAATTTTTGTTCTGTTATTCTATGTTTGGGCGGGCAGTATACAGATGTTATCGTCAGTAAAGCTTGACCTTCTGTCACCATTACAGATGTTGCTTGTATTTCTTCAGCTTTATACTTGTTCATTTCGTAATGTTTGATTGTGTTTCGAATTATTATAGCGGTTCCTCCATGCGCTGTACCGTCCGGGTGCTTGGTATTATATATATCATATCCCGGTATCTTTAAGTAGGATTTTTCAGTGAAGTGAGTTTCGGATATTAGCATAATATCTATATATTTTTCTTTGAGAATAGTTACGAGCTCTCTTCGATGTTGGATTAAACCGTTTGCGTTCCAAAGAATAATTTTAATTCTTGGTGCCATTTAATGCATCTTGGATATTAATGACGTCAGTAGGTTGAGCAAAGCCCCAATTTGTTCAGATTGTTGTTTAAGGATGCTTTCGAACTTTTGGAATGAGGTTTCTATTATTTTGCAGAGATCGGTTTGGTTTTGATTGTAGGGTACAGCGTATGTTGAGTTTTGGGAAGATGCTGTACGAGAGAAGGGATTGGGTTGAAAGTGGCGAACTGGGAGGGGAGGGAAATCTGAGGCGTTTGGCACTTTTTGTTTCTGCTTGTCGATGGTGACTGTTTCTTTTCTGTGCTTGTTACGTTTATTAACGTAATCTTGATACACCTGGCAGCCTTTATAGTTAGCTGGATGGCTTCGCGAACATAGCGCGCATGTTGCCGGCTGCCTTGCATCTTTTTTGCATTCATCTGTGAAGTGTTCTTCACCGCATTTCACGCACCTTGGAGTTGCTTTACAGTATTTCTTTGTGTGACCATACTCTTGACAGCGATGGCATTGCACTGGAATTTTCTTTTTGTACGGTGCTTCAAATTCTATTTCTGCATTTACAAGTGTGTTGATATTGTAGATTTCTGCATTGTTTGCACTTGGTTCTAAGTCTATAAAAAAGAGCGATAGCGGCTTTTTGCTTACTCGATGAAGTACATTGTGCATGTTACGAACGGTGTGACCCTTGGATTTGAGTTCAGCTTTTACTTCTTCTATGTTTGCTGACGGATGCAGGTATCGAAGCACTTCACGAAATGCTCTATCTTTCTTTGGTTGATAAGTGTGGTATTTGGCCTCGGATTCGTCAAGTTGCTTAATTATTGCTCTGTAAGCTTCAATGGTTTACGGTAGCACTTTTACATCCTCGCTGTACATTTTGTACGTAAAATCCTCGTCTTTTACTTGTAGTTTAAGAAATTCTATTAATTTCGATACATTGGTAACACTTTGCACGAATATTGGCGGTATGTTATGATCTATGGGGGGGCTTTTTAGGAGTTTCAACTTCTGATTTGTCTTCTAATACTGCATATTGATTTTTATGCGTAAACACTGGCGCACTAACATTCGAGGGAGTTGGTATGGGCTGGTCACTGTAGGCGTGCTTTTTTCTTTTTCGAGGTTGTTGCCACTCTAGGGTACTCACGGTTTTATTTGAGGTCGTTTCAGATGACCCCGGACCTTGTAGTTGTTGAGTCCATTGCTGTTGTTGCGTTCCATGAAGTTCCCAGGGCTGACCCTGGTGATGTGCTGTATAGAAGCCTGTTTGATCTCTCATAAGTAGTTGTTGTTGATTTATCTGCGTCAATTGTAAATCCTGATTCATTAAATATTGATGTTGCTCTAAGTTTTGCTGCGCATTTTGTTGTATTTGTAAGTTAATTATATCACTGTTTTGCCCCACGGGGCCACTTGCACCTTGACCATTCATTGGTGTTGAATTAATATCACTGAATTCACTGTGATGATTTAATGCTTCCACTGCTCTAGCGATGTGCTGCCCCGTATCAGGGGAGCCACTTGAAAACATTGTCACTACACACTGTACACTGAACTCGTAGAGTTGTACTCTGCTAAACTTATCTCACTGAAGTCGCCCGTGAAGGAGAGCGCTCGGCGCACGTCCGCTCGCTACCGTGTTCGGGCGAGAACTATTTTATCGAAATAAAGCGGTTTATTTTGAGGACAAAGACGAAGATTTTACTATTTTTTTGTATCAAAGAATACTAAACCAACATTTTTTTTTGAAAAGTGTCACTTTTTTGTGCACCAATGTTGTTAAGAATCCAAAAAAGACTTTTGTGTTAAAGTTTGGTTTGAATTCGTCCTGTTTCTGATAGATTCTCGGTTACTAAACAAAAATGAAAATAATTTCACGAAAGTTGACTTCAATAAGTAAAACATTTTTTGGTAAGAACAATATGATTAAAAATTCACGTGACACAAGCGCAAACCATCTTTCAATCTTGCATATATTTTTTACGTCCTGTTTGCAGACTTCTTCGAAAATAACTTGTGCATAATTGGAGACACATTGTTTTAAGCAAGCAACTCAGAGAAAGAAACGGTAAAACTCGACGTGCAGATGCCACTGTTTGCTTTGGCGTTCCGACGTAATTTTCTACCTGAAAAATGGACTAATTTTGAAAATGAATTATTTTCTACGTCGTGAGATTACGAGTTAACTCTTTTAGATAACTTTTTCTGGAATTTCGAAAATTTCTAGTAATTTATAACAAAATCTAGCTAGGGAAACTGAGCTGCGCGTAGTGATAGATTTCCCATCGCAATAAAATCATGCAAAACGCCTCCAGCAAGATCCGCCCCCGTTTAACTTTAAATTGGTAGTTTACTTTGCGCAAGTATTAATCGCGGTGCGGGCGCGTGGCGAAGCCCCTGGCCCGAGGGATTACCTGGCTGCCGCCCCCGCAGGAGCGCCAGCGCCCTCTACTCGTTCCTAGCGAGCGGCGCATGCAGCAACTTCTCCTCCCCACGACGACGCTATGAGCGCTGCCTCCCCTGCGTTATGGAAGCACGGCGCTTTAATCCGCGCACGCTTATTGTTGAATTTGAAAATTTGTTTTCAATACGCCAAGGGCGTTGTAAGGGTTCTAATGACCGAACGGCGTCAAAACACGCGAGGGGCTTTCTGTTGCTTGAGATCATTAGAACCTGTTCACCCCCATGGTACATACATTATGTTATTTTTTACCCAATAATATTCATTTAAATTTACTTATTTACTAATGAACTCGGTGTTAACTTGACTAGGATTGTCTTTTCGTTTTTTCCCTCCCATAATTATTTCATAATTCCCTCTCGTAATTCCCTCCATAAGAAAACATGTAGCATCATTCAACTGTTTTCATATTTCCCTCGTAACCACGGTCCTCGCTCGCTCCGCATGTTATGCTGTGTACAACTATATCTAGCTCCATATGTACACAATAAGAAGCAAATCGTGCCAGTAAAAAATAGTTCTTTTTAATATGAAGCAACTTTTTTAAATTATTTATTTCAGCTCGCTTTAAAAACATCTAAGGTCCTTAGCGACCGCTATCGATTTACACCATACATTTAATAAATTAGAATTAACAGAAACAAGAAATTCAAATAATTTTACAATAATTCAGATCATCTTATCAAAACCAGCAATATTAAGATAATTTAAAATTCACTTGCAATTCACCTTAAATTGAAGCATATTATCCAGTGATGAAACGAGGAATTAAATGTCTTGTTGTTTTTTGGCGTCACAGTGCCCTGTGCATTTGGAGCAGAACTAAAGAATGATATAGAATGCATAGAAGTTTCACTGTCGTAATATGTCTCGTGCAACGCGTTTTGAATGCAAAGGACTGCTACCGAAACAATCCATTATGCATACGAAGATAACATTTTCAGGGCTGCTTCCTGTAGGAATAGGGGACAAATATATCAATCTTTCTTCCACCTGACAATAGCCGCATACGTGAAAAATCAGAGCCATATCTGTTATAATTCAGCACCGTTGTACGAAGTGGCGTACAGCCGAAACAACGGAAAGTAGTACTTGCCTGATGTAAAAGGAAAGAGACCGTAGGCATGTTAAATATCTCTTTTGTTGCGTCGCCCGTGGGGACAACGCCGTTGCCCTAGGAGCCGGCCGCATGTCCCAAGGCTCTACTTGCTTCGCTCCCCGCCACCCCTCTTCCACCACACCCGAACATGTCTCCCCGCCTCCGCCTTCCTCCCTTCCATTCTCCCTTCGCTACTACCTCCCATTCCCCGCCGCCTCCTCCGCGTGCGGACAATTCTCCCTCCCTGCCATCTGCGATCATCACCGCCGTCATCACTGCCGTCATCATCACCACCATCGTCATCGTAACCACCTCCACCTCAACCACTGCCGAGCTACCGCCGCCGCCCCCGCCACCTCCGTCTCTACATCTACCTCCCTCCTTCCGCTGCACGATCGTCACCGTCCCCGCCTCCGCCTCCGCTGCCCCGTCGCCGTGTCAATACATTAACGCCCCGCGCTGGCGCCGGCGCGGTGGCGTTTTTGCGCGCGGCGGAGTAATCCAAGGACTTGAGCGGCGCCACGCGACGCGCGCTCACCGCCGCCCTTCGCCGTGGCGCGGGCGCCTCGCTCCGCCCACTGGACGCCGCCGCAGCCGCCGCCGCCGCTGCGCTCCCTTGGGGCCAAACGTTTGAAGGTGGGATGCGATATCCAGGTTTTGAAACCTCAATGTTTATAATTAAAGCATCGCCCCAAAATCATCAATATTTTCAAACATCTGTGTCTTTAAAAGTGGTTAGTAACTTCTAGCATTTATGTCTGCGCGTGGGAGAGTTAGCTTTGACAGTGACCATGTTTGTTTATTTGTAATTAAGATTTAACTGGAAAAACAAACAAAAAATAATAAAACACCTAACTAAATTTCAAACTAAAAGCCTACGTTCTCACTGTTTTTTCCAGAAATAAGTCGTCTCAGTTCGATATAGAAGGATGCTGAAAAAGGGCTAGGGAGGGATGCCTGTGTCCACTGTAAGTGCATCGGCAGCATCTTCGCGTGCGATATACTAGGGAAGACGAAGGAAATACCAGGGCATATGGGTCGCCTCTCTCGCTGGAAAGACGCGACGGTGTGCCATTAGACACGTTCGAGCATATCGTGCGTTCATGCGACAGTTCAGTGGTTCAGTGGTTGATTGGTTATTTCGCGCTCGTCAACGGCTATGGTCGTTTGTCGCGGGACCAATTGTCCGTTGCCCAATTGTCAGGGTGCTGCTTCGGGATTCGGCTCATATTCATGGAGAAAGAGAAATAACGGAAAACTATTGATCAGAGCAGTCGGCCGCTATTGTTCCTCCAGAAAGTGGCTGAACGCGGCCTACCTCTCAAGCTAGTGAGGAATATCTGCCACTGTCTCAACTGGAACTCTGGGACCTCCCGATCTGTTTTTAGTATATGCGTTCGCGCGCGTTCACATGAAATTTTTCGGTAAGGAATTTAAAATTCCTTAAATTTAACCTTACATAACATTTTAAATTTGTCAATGAATTACAATCTTTATGACAGTTTCGACGAAGTGTCATTTCACTCTCAAACTCCTTGTACCGAAACGAATATATTCATTTTGCTGTTCTGGAACACTCGAATTCTAATTTGCTCAAACAAAATCCTTCCTTGTGGAATAAGGCATCGTCTGGTTACTTTCTGCACAATCCCGTTCATGGAATCCTTGGTGCAATTCCGTAATTACGTAGAAACATCGCATTTCTTCGTAGTAATAGTCTACCATAATATGGTGTTTTTGTATTCTTACACAACCCTTCTCATCTTACAAACACATTCAATGTCTACTAGCACATCTACACGCAATAACATCTAGTAACTAGTGGGGTTACAGCAGCACTTCTTTTTTGTATTTTTTAAAACTGTTGCCTAATATTTTAACCCTACTTGAACACATTGGTAATTTTTTTAAACAAAAATAAAGAATTTATCAGAATAACTTTTACAGAATATTATACTGTTTTCTAGTTTAAATCTTAATTAAAAGAAAAATATAGCTCTTCACGACGCCGAAAAATTTAATTTTTTTTAAATTTTAATTTTTAAAAAATTCAAATTTTTGCAATTAAAAAAACGGAGCAATTTTTGGGAAAATTGTGAACATTTCTGTGGGGCTTCATGTACAGTGAAACCAAAATGTATTTCAACTTCAAGGACCTAACGACATCAATCAGATCGATCAGGGATTGCCAATTTTTGTGAAAATTCTGCCAACGGTTTAGCCGCTGTCAGACCAGACAAACTCTTTGCCATAAATCAATATTTTTGGTATCAAGGACCCACAAAACGGGAATTTTGACTGAACAAAGTGTGAGAGGAAGTATTTTACTATACATTGTGCTTTTTTTCGTCGCAGCAATACACAACTTCCTCTGTACTATATAGAAAGTGTGGGAGAATATCAAAATTGTTTTAAATAAAATTAATAAAACGTGACACTTTAATTTATTTTTAATGATAGAATAAAATATATCGAACGGGTAAAATATATCGAATCGGTTAAAGAGGGCGAATAATTCAAAATAGCTCTGAAAGATTGGACGACTAAAATGAGCGCAATTTGTCTGTTCCTCACATCATAAATTTTGTTTTACCGTATTAAGTATTTGGAAAGTAACTCTAAAGGTCATTACAAATCCTGTGAATACAGAGTTATTTGACAGTACAATAATTTTAGGGCATAATTTTTTTCGTTACAGGTGATATACACGAAACAAGGTGAAGAAAATACATCTGATTTCAAAGTTGAAAAGTATAGTTGTAAATTTTACCAACTTGCCCATGATATCGCACAAGTGCGTGAATATGTATGAGGGTCTACATAGAATGGGTCATTACATTTTAAATCAACGAATAATAGAGCACATTTCTCCAATAAAGACGTTGAAAGAAAGCTTCTGAGTCATTTACAGGCTTTGAGTTGCAGTGCTATAAACTACCTGGGGATTACACGCCCTTTTTGCTACTCGCAGAATGTGTGTTCATCTTTATTCAGACTCTTCCATTAACTTCAAATGAACTCCAAAGGAAGCCTATGACTGTGCATCAGTCTTTGGGTGCTGAATGTAGTTGATGCCCTTTCAAAAATGAAAAGAGAAAGCAGATACGTTCACGATACCTATATAATAAAAAGCTCAAAAAAATTTCGTAGTACATTGTATAAATATGTATCATCCCCCTTCAAAGTAAAAAGTATAGAAAATGTCAGTAAATTTAACCTTCCTCCTTCACAAACGCAACGTTGGATGGTTTTTCATGATAAATAGGCAAATGAATTCATTGATACTTTGCCCTTTCCTGAAATAATACATTGTGGTTCAACTGTATAAGGACGTTCTTTGGAGTCCGATTTCGATAAATTGCAAACTGAACGATAGTGCGATTGTTATTGCAAATTGAATGTATTTGAATTGAACATTTACAAACGTCTATTACGTATTAATTTCATAATTTTTATATTTTATAGCAACTATGCTCACGTTTTACTTATATTAAAGTTATTTAGCTACCAACAGAGTTACTTCATACATTTCCATAGTAACACCTATGTGTACTTACAGTAATATTTGCCTTGCCACACTTGAGCTGTGCATCATGTTTGTCACACAATTTTGTGCAGTGCAGTGTGTTGCAGTGCAGTGCAGTGCAGGACTTAACTCAGGCAAAGCTCTCTAGAATAAGAAAATTGAACAACCAAATCAAAGCCGCACAAATGCGGAGGGAAAACTGAGCTTTCATTGTGACCTCTCCGAATCGTTGGACAAATAGGAAAGGAAATATGAAAGGACAAACATTAAATATGAAACTGAACGTGACGTGGAAATATTGCAAGCTGACAACTAGAAGAACCCTCCAAAATCATTCGATGGTAAAACATCTACGTCTCGCACGCAGGGCGTGGGTGAATAAAACGCTAGATATCTTTAATGTATTTTTAAAAATATGTTACGTTTCCTTCCTAACCCTTTATTAACATTTTTTCCACACCCATTGTATAATTCTGTCATTTTATGTCTGCAACCAGTTGCATAATGATACGCATTACGATACTGATTTCAATATGACACAGGTTCTTGACCAATCACAAAGATGCTTGAAATCAAGATTAACACTTAATCATTGAGAATCTATCTAGAAAGTTTTTCATTGTGTACATTAAAATTACATTTAATATTGTATTATGCTTGTCAGTTTTAATTTCTTTTATTAGTAGTATTTTTGTGGAATATTATTTAAGACAAATTGGATCGCAAGTTCATTTAGATTCCGCTCGACTACCGCAGGACTCTCTCGAAGGCGGACTGGTAACCAAAGCCACCTGCGTCAAGGGTTAGCTGTCAGCCCAGGTGGCCTTGGCTGAATCATGCATGGCCAATATCACGAAACGATTCAATGTAAAAGTATAACATAAAAGTTACCGCAAGTCATAGGAAAAGTACTGTACGAAACTCACTGTAATAGGCATTAATACAGTTGTGTGAAGTTTAAGAAACTTGCTCGTTCCTCAATCGTATCGCAATGTCACACTCGTGCAATAATACTCTTCATTAATCATCGTTTCATAACGTACTATTTTGGCATCGAACCTAAAATAATCCGCGTTCGATAGATTAAAATTTGTCATTCATTGTGAGTCGTATTCAGTCACTGCTTTTTATCCCATTGACCAGGTTCTCGGCGCCGTTAGATCCTCGGCGTTCCCAGACGGCCACCCAACCAGGAACCCGCAGTGCTCCGAATTGCATAACTTCCATGACTTCAAGAGAAAACAGCATAATTAAGCAAATCGGCTACCAACCTCGACAGGTTCATGGAACAGGACTCTCGTTCGAAAGCAAACTGCTCCGAGCTCTGTAACTAATGTGTGTGGCCACGCAGGCACCACACCGGTGGCTGCGTTAGACTTCCAAATGGTACTCTAGCGTCATTTATAATTTACCCGTCTGCAATGTCGCTTCCATTAACTCCTTTGAATAAATGCGCGCGTGAAACGGAACATTTGATGAGCTTTAGTGATCCTCGTATTGTGACCTAATATATCCACCTAATGGATGAACGAGCTTTCTGAGGAATTAGCGAAAGAAATTAGGTCTCAGTGACTCCCCTAGGGATGTCAGCGTTTTTTAATATGGTGAATAATGTTTATATAGTAACCACAGTAATATAATAATATAGTGCAATACCAGTATGAAGTTACTTAATGCCTTATGTACGTGGCGTGACTAGTACTATCAGGGCTGCTCTTTCGTCTGGCCACGCAAATTTCATTAAGCTCCTTTCACCATCTAGCGGAGAAAGAAACAGGCCTTTTAAATTTAGCCCAGAAGCTTCTTTTAGGCCTGAGGATATTTTACATGCAGTAAATCTACTACATGGGACAGCCGAATTTACTTCAGGTCTCTATGTTACTATGAGGTGTCTCTTGAACCGGTATTTGATTTATCTATGTTTATTTGACGATGTCGTTCAATGTGAAAATTATAAAAATAAAATAAGATGTTAATACTACTATAGAGATTTGAAAATATCTGTAGTGAGACACGAGTTTATGTTTATTGAAACTGGCTCGAACATTTAAATATTGCGCAGAGCGAAAAAAATGTACGGTGCATTGAAATTGAAGATTGAGCTGAAATTTAATAATCACAATGGTCATGGATTTCATTGATTAAGAAAAATTAAAACACATCTCTACTTCTGTGTTTGATTATGATACGTTAGTATTCTCTTCTAATATTTTGAAAAAAAAATCCACAGGAGCACTTTGCCAAAAAATATAAATACCTAAAAATGTTCATTTCCTGTTCATTTACCTTTGGTACTGTTACTTTTCAATATGTGAACTGTGATGAATTGCCAATTATACATATTGTTCGCTCTTAAAGACGTTGTAGGGTGCCAGGAACGAGACCCCAAAGCAGCACGTCGCCATGGCTTAATGTCTCGAATGTTCGAGTGCGAGGAGCGAGGGGCGAGAGGCGAGGGGCGTGGAGCGGGTGGTGCGCGTGCAGACCGCAGACATTGCTTCGCTCACCGCGATCGCCCCATGCAGTCCGCGCCGCGCGGTGACGTCATGGCAACTGTTGCTGCGGCCGCACAGCGCTCGTCAACTGGGATTGAGCGCGACGCCAGCCGGCCACTTGCGCTTGCGCATGCGACAGGAGCGAAGTATCTCCGATTAGAACTGGGAGGCCTCTGAAGATCACGATCTGAGAAGACAGGGGAACACACTTATACTATCGGGAGCTTCAGTAAAAAAATTAAGTCATAACGAAGCTCGCGATTATATGCCAGTCTCCCCCTCTTTGAAGGGACATTCTGTTTTAATTGGAGTATACTCTCAGATCACATTGCAAGGGAAGCGACGATGAGGTAAGTAGTAGGCAGAAAGGGAAGGGCGAAATAAACATAGGGGACAGGAAAGGAATGCGGATAAATAACAACGCAAGACAGGGCAGGAGAAGAGAGGATGAAAAGAGGAGACGAATAAGGATAGGGCAAGGAAGAAAAAGGAGAGCCGGTCCGGGTGGCCGAGATCGCTAAGGCAGTAGTGCCGTAGCGATCTCGGACCGAAGGGTCGCGGGTTCGAGTCCCGCCTCGGGCATGGTTGTATTGTGTTCGTCCTTTCACCTCCTATCATCATCATATATCATATCATCCCCACGTGGGTTGGCGTCAGGAAGGGCATCCGGCCGTAAAACTTTCGCCAAAACCAGAAAAACAGCGACCCCTTATAGGGAAAAAGCTGAAGAAGAAAAAAAAAAAAAGGAAGAAAAAGGAGGGTCAGGTTATATCGAAGTGGAACAAGGTGACGACGATTAACAGAATGAATGGCGCCTAAGAGAATCGAGGTCGGCGGGGTGAGCTGATCGGAGTTGGAGGAGTGAGTCAGAATTGTACTTTAAGCTTTCTTTTAGTACATCAGCACTACCATTGATAGTATTCAATGCATAATAATCTAAATGAAATATGTGAGTGGTTAGTCATTTTGTGCTGTGCTAAGTGCATTTTGAAGAAATTTGTTTTCTGAGTTTATTATTTTATGCTAACATTTTACTAAAACTTCGAGGAAATGTTGATAACTTCCAAAATAAATCTGTTTATTGAGGAAGTTGGATTAGGTTTAGATTTCCCTTGAGCGTAATGATAGACTGCCTCTATGAGTTTGAAACGCATCCCATAATCTGAATTGTGACTCAAATGGGTTCTTAAATGGCTTTCAGTCATTGCAACTGTTTATATGTCAGAAATAATAGATGGACTTGACATCATGACAAACGAATATAATGCCAAAAGCTTTATTGAAATTCATTCAGGAATATAAGTTCCATTTTGGAGTATGATGTTTCATTGCCCACTTTGAAATACTGGAGTATTCATAATGCACAGAGTATTTTCTTGATTAATGAAAACCAGGGTTGCCAGATGGCTGAATCCCGCTTTCTGGGCTGGAAAACGGTTCTCTCTCGCGGGACAAAAATTGGTTTCGCGGAATACCGCCCAACGGGCGGAAATGCATCAAAACCTGTGCGGTTTTGGGAGGGTTTTCACACCACGAGAAAATTTTCAAAAAACGAGCACAACGACTTTATGTGTAACCAAACTCACTGTCAAAGTGCTATTTTATAGTTTTACTTTTTTATGTACTTATTGCTTAATCACTTACTTACTTTTCGCTTAATTATGTACTTATTTATTTAGTTCGTTATTTATTTTTAACCAGTAAGGCTTAGTTCTTCTTACTACAAACAAGTGCTATTTTACCATTGATTAATTACTTTTTCACTAATAGTTCGAACATTTCGTAGAAATATTTTTATACTTATATGAGTTAAGTCTATTATCTGTTAATATGTCTTATGCAAACGTTTCTATGTGGGATGCAATAATTCACTTTTCTCATCCAGTTTCCTCTAAATCTTTCGGTGGTACAGCAAGTTAGGAGGGTGTGGATCCAATCTTATACACCGCAGCAAAGGACAGGGATAATATTCCCATTTAAAAATTTCAATCTTCATTGTATCCACCCCTCGATACTAAACCACGCTTTTCTATGTGTGTAAACGTAACTGTCAGAACCGCTCCGCGGACTAGTGTACATTTGCACCAGTAGTGAGAGTTATTCACGTGTTTATGTTAGAATTCCTTGTATTTTTATATCCTAAAGCCTTCTAGAAACCAACTGTTCTACCTCGCGCGTTCACCTTTCCCCGACGGTCTCCGCTGAGATGTCTCTCAGTCCTACATGTTCAAGTAACAGTTTCACTTTGCACCACCAGTAGCACCGATTGCTTCCCTGCAATTACTCTCTAAATCTCTTATGTATATTGGTGTGCTAACCTAGTCCATAGCTCAATATATTTCAATGTAAAATCCTTCTAAATTTCCACACTACCGACATCTCTTAACAAGCAGATATTTCCAACGTGTCTAGAGATCCCCAGTAATAATTTTTAATACTTGATTTGGATGCTATCTAGTCTATTCAAGCTCCATATTTGTTACCCGTCGTAGCCGGAATAACTAGCGAATTAACAATTAATTTGCAAACGTTTAGAAAGGCAAACAAGGCACTGCCCTAACAATCTTTGAGTGTGGTTCGTCCGCTAGGTCGCCACAGTATGACTATTCCGTCCTCCGTTCATGGAAAATGTTCAGAAATATTCGTAAAAGTTTTGACGCGGTCGATCTCGTAATATCATTGACCCTTGATACTCCAAATAAAACATTCTTGAAAACAATATGCGAATATTTGAATAATTTCTTTAGGACCCCATATCTTACTATTCTTTCGATGATGTTTAAATCCATCTGCAAACCCTCTACAGTTTCCGAACATAGAACTAAATCATTTAATTATACAGAATGTCTCGGACTAAATGTAACAAACGTCTATGGCATGTAGAGGAGTAAAACGTTATTTCTTTTTGCCAATGAACATGCGGTGGGAAATTCTATGAAATGGAGTTATACATGTGCCTGCACCCCTACCGGCAAAGGCGGTTCACGGCATCAAGTGATGTCCCTGCAACACCTCCAACCACGAGGTCCTAGGTTTCGAAACCAAATAGTGACAGGAGTTTTCACACTAGCTACATAGCTAGGTCGAATTGAGAAGCTGTCTGAAAGTGAATTCTTGAAGTAGGCTGCTCTGTTTGGTAGTTTTCCATGGGTTCTCCGATCAACACGAGCCGAATGCCGGAGCAGTATTCTAACAAAGGGAGCATGTACCGCGCGCGATGTTTCCTTCCTCTTCCCTGTCCTGACCTCACCCCTTACGTACATATAATTACACTGATATATATTATACTACCACACGTGCCGGGAGACCGGTCAGGAGCTTAGAGCTTCTCCCGGTTGGGTCAGGGCCTCGCTGGTGGAAGATACCTGGTTGGGGAAAATTCCCTCAAGGCGACGAAGGTCGGTACCAGATCTCGCCAACCAGCGGGGAAATATCATCGTTACCTCCCACGACCAACAGGCACTACAGTTACGGGAGAAATGGCCTTAGCCGTTGTCTCGCCCGGACTCACTAATAAATCAATTGTAAACGGTTCCCCAGATTTCTAAGAAGCACTGTACGTACAAATGTTTGACAGGCCATGTTCTGTCATCCTTGAGGAAATTTCATCAAATTCATGCTTAATATCTGTAGATATGGGATTCCCTATCTTAAGCAAATATCAAATGTCACATGCATATAACTACATTATTTTCTTTTTCCTTCTACATGTTCATTCACAAAACGTGAACACTTTCGACCGCTCTACAAACGCTAGAAGTTTGTAATGTTTATTCTAGACGTTTCCAACGTAATTGAGGCTTTTTTCATAACTTTCCGCGCAGATGTATGTTTTTGCTCTACCCTTCTCTTTAAATCGTTTATAAACAAAATAATCAATAGCCATAAAAAGGAGAATCCAGCCTTACTTCTGTTGTTGATTTTATTTTTTGCGTTGTAATTACGACGTGGCATTAAACTCAAAAAATTAATTTTGTCTACATTCTCTGTAACTCCTTTAGAATTTTACGTTGTTCTTTTTAGTATGACAGCCTGGTTAACCCATTGATTCCTGCATATTGCATTTTTACCTGTAGTAGTAGTGTTAAAAAAGTAACATTGTTTACAAATAAGTGTAATATATTTTTATATTAAACTCGTGACATGGAATTATCAGCTAAAAATTCTACACAGGAAAGAACTATGTAGAAAATATATGTAATCGAGAGAAGAACACGAAATGTCAAATTAAGTAAGTAACCTGAATTCGTGATGTGTACTCTATGGGCATTCCAATCTAATTATCAGTGCTTTTGTCTCTCACACAGATGTGTGAGAACCACTTTGCTTGTCATTCCGTTCCTCTTGATACATCCTCGGCTCGTGCGTAAAAGGGTCAACACAGCGCCAGTCCCTGCCCCCCCTCCCCGTAGGTGCGCGTCGGTGCGAGGGAACGAACGGGCGTTTATTTTGTGGCAGCTTTAACTAACTGTGCGCCGTCGAGAAGTGACTGGAGGTGGCCGCCCGGCGCGCTGCAGACGCTATCTCCTCCTCCGCGCAGCGAGATGCTAATCGCGCTGGTCGTTTGCCATTAGGGCGGAAGGGCGGGCTCGCGGTCGATCGAGTCGGTCGATCAATCGACCTGCAGCCGAGGGCCGTTGTGACACCTGGCGTGTAAAGGATCGTAACCGCCCGTGACGTTCGGGACACTTGTGCGGTTTGCGCGTCTTGTGTTTAACCGGACCCCGAAACGCCCGCCCATTTTATCGAATGTTTTCGCCGTCGGGGTTGGCATGACGCATGCTTAACGGAACTATTTTCATCTCTATCTTCTTTTTTCTAGTTCTCGCTCAGCAGCGGTCACGAGCAGACGTGCTCCGCAGCTCCGCCAGTTAGCCGAAGGCTAGCGCTTATCGCAAGTCCGACTGCCCCGGCCGCTACTAGTGCCGGTCCGGGGTCAGAAAGAAGTGCATTTATTTGTGAACAGTGGTGAATTAGGAACGTTTTCAACTTACCGTTCAAATTTATTAGTGATACAGTGGTGACCGCTCGTATTTGTGTACAAAGGTGACTTCATTCTCGTGTGAACAGTGGTGCATCAAGAACTATTGAAAATCAATACCGCACATATATAGTGAAGTGAATTATGTTAACTGACCACGTCCCCTTCTGGGGACTAATCACACAAACAACAGAAATACTAAATAACCAAGAAAACAGTGAAGCTTTCGTCAACAATAGTACGAACGGATCGACTTTAGAACACAGTGAAATAACACTGTACCTTCAGCAACAGCACCAATTTTTATTGCATGAACATCAACTGCTAAAACAACACTTACAACAATTAGTGCAACAGAACCAACAGTTACAATTTCAAATACAGCAATATGTGCGTGAAAAAGAAATCCCAGCCACCGTCCTAGAAGCTACAGAAACTAATGGCCAAGCATTTACAACGCAGGAAACGGCCTCAACCCTGTGCAGCTCATGGCAAACAATCCCGCTGCGTCGACAAAAAAGACGCAATGATGACAACTCTATACAACCCTCTAAGAAGACTAACAGTGAACACGACCCCTTATCATCAAAAAACAGGTATGAACATCTCTCTTGTGATGAAAATTTTGGAAGAAACCTCGAATTCTGAGAAAATCAATGATACAACAACCAAGGGCAGCATACAAGAACAAGACAAATATCGTACACCGCCTATTTTCATTCCAGGCGTCAGAGTAATATCTGATATGATCAGATCTATTAAAGAAGTCATTAAAGATGAAGACTTCTCATATAAACTTGTCAAAACCTACCAAGATGAAGCCAAAATTACTATGAACAATGTGAAAATCGTACCTCAAACACCGGAGGTTTATCGAAAGCTTGTTAAACATCTGAATCTAAAAAATATTGCTCATTATACATTTCAGTTAAAACAAGAAAGAGCCTTTCGGGTAGTATTAAAAAATATGCACCCAACAGCAGACGTAACGGAACTTAAAGAAGCTATAGAAGCACAAGGCCACAAAGTAAGACAAATTCATAATATCAAGCATCGTTTAACAAAAGCACCTCTACCATTGTTTTTTGTGGACTTAGAACCTCAAAGTAACAACAAAAAAATATATGACGTCGAATACTTACTACATGCAAAAATAAGTTTTGAACCACCGCGTAAAAAACGAGAAATAGTACAATGCAAGCGATGTCAGTCCTACGAGCACAGTTTTCGGTATTGTACGCTTCCGTACAGCTGCGTCAAATGTGGAAAGAATCACGATAGTCGAACCTGTACTAAAACGAGAGACACACCAGCTACATGTGCTCTATGTAGCCGTGACCATCCAGCAAATTATAAAGGCTGCGAAGTCTATCAAAAAATTCGTAACAGCAAGTATCCTAGTCAAAGTCAACACCGTAGAAATGCTACGCAAAACATAACTGAAGGCAACAATTCAAGTTCACTAACAAGTAATCAAACCATAGGAACAGGTAGACAGTTCATATATGCACAAATGGCCCAACATTCGCAAATCAATAATCAAAATGTGTCGTATGAAAATAATCTGATTTCCATAATGCAAGAATCATTTAAAAAATTCGAGTCCATCTTAGCAAAGCAAGCTGAACGAATCTCCAGCCTAATTAATATCATGACTGCAATAATGAAGAAACTATGAGTAATTCACTGCGAATTGTCTCCTGGAATGCCAACGGAATACTTCAACATCGAAGAGAGTTAGAAGTGTTTCTACATCAAGAAAATATTGACATACTCCTAGTGTCTGAAACACATTTTACCGAAAGAAGCTATCTACGTATATCTGACTACGAAGTATATTGCACAAATCATCCAGATGGGACAGCTCATGGAGGCACAGCAGGAATAATTAAAACAAGAATCAGACACAATATGTACAAAGATAATGCTAAAGACTATCTGCAAGCAACCGCTATACAAGTATACGATAAGTTCGGTCCGCTTGTTATTTCAGCTATATACTCCCCTCCAAAACACAAGATAACCACCGATCAGTATATCAAGTTTTTTAGAACGCTCGGCACAAGGTTCATTGCTGGAGGAGACTACAATGCTAAAAATCAACTATGGGGATCAAGACTGGTAACTACAAGAGGTCGCGCTTTAGAAGGAGCCATCTCTACACTAAAACTCCAAACAATTTCATCAGGAAATCCCACATACTGGCCAACGGATGGTAACAAGGTACCTGATGTCTTGGATTTCTTCGTCACAAAGGGAATGGCACAGACCTATCACATAATAGAACCGACTTTTGATCTTTCATCTGATCATTCTCCAGAAATACTGACAATCAGTTCTTCTGAAATCAAAAAGAAAGAAAGCATATACCTTACAAACAGAAAAACGAACTGGGAAGAATACAGCAACTGGCTTTACCATAACACCACTGCCAAGGTCCGTCTAAAATGTCCAGAAGATATCGACGATGCTGTTGAATACTTAATACAACACATTCAACAGGCAGTCGTATATGCAACTCCAGAAATGAGAGTGTTTGAAAAAAATAAATACCCATCAGAAATACTAAAAATGATTAAAGAGAAAAGACAGATGAAGATGACCTGGCAACGCACTCATCACCCGGACAACAAACGAATACTCAACAGAACTTCCCGCCTCTTATCAAGAAAATTACAAGAAATTCATTCGGAGGAAATGAAGGAAAGAATAGAAAAGTTGTCACCCTCAAAAGCTACAGATTACTCTTTATGGAAAATTACTAAAAAATTAAAAAGGCCTACAAAACATGTCCCCCCCTCTTCGTAAAACCGATGGAAGCTGGGCTAGAACGGAAAACGATAAGGCAGAAGAATTTGCAAAATATTTTGCAAAAACATTTCAACCACACCCCTCAGCACTACTCACAGAAGAAAAAGAAATCATAGAATTCTTGGAATGCCCCCATCAAATGTCGCCACCAATTAAATTCTTCTCAACAAAAGAAGTCACAGCAGGGCTGAAACAACTACCAAATCATAAGGCTCCTGGACATGATCGTATTACAGGGGAAATGCTTAAAAAACTGCCTAAGAAACTCATTGCCCTTGTAACATCCATTTTCAATGGAATAATACGCATCGGACACTATCCTTCGCAGTGGAAACTGGCACAATTAATTGTAATCGCAAAACCAGGAAAACAGCTACAAGATGTTTCCTCGTACAGACCAATAAGTTTATTACCTTCTTTGTCTAAGGTATTCGAAAAACTATTACTATTTCGCATATATCCATTACTTAAAGAAAATGACACAATTCCAGACCATCAGTTCGGTTTTAGAAATCGTCATTCTACAATAGAACAAATTCATAGAGTAGTCGACACCATCAACGGAGCTCTAGAAAATAAAATGTATTGTTCCGCCTTGTTTCTAGATATCGCGCAAGCGTTCGACAAAGTGTGGCATCAAGACTTGCTATATAAAATCAAGAAATGTCTGCCGCATCCATACTATAATATACTTCGATCCTTTATTTCAGATCGATTTTTTCAAATAAAATTCGGAGATGAAATAACACCGTTTCATCCAGTATTATCAGGAGTGCCACAGGGGAGCATCCTTGGACCAATGCTGTACACGCTGTACACCGCTGACTTACCTCAGTCCCCAGACGTCACCACTGCAACATATGCAGATGACACAGCCCTGCTAGCTTCGCACGAAAACCAAGAAACGGCAACAAGAACATTGAAAGAGCACCTCGAGCTTATAAACAAATGGTGTAAACTCTGGAGAATAAGAATGAATGAAACAAAGTCCAAATGTATAACATTTACCCTCAGACGAACAAGAAATACAAGAATAGAAATAAACGGAAAACTAATTGAAAACGTAGACACCGTCAAATATCTCGGACTACATCTAGACAAAAAGCTAACCTGGAAGAAACATATTTCGATCAAAAGAAAGGAAGCAGAACTGAAAAGTAGACAAATGATATGGTTAATAGGAAGAAAATCTAGTTTAAGTCTAGGAAACAAAATTTTACTTTACAAAACAATACTCAAACCTATCTGGTCTTATGGAATTGAACTCTGGGGGACAGCATCACATTCAAATATAGAAATAATTCAAAGATTTCAATCCAAATGTCTCAGACTATTAAGCAATGCTCCCTGGTTTGTATCAAACGCCACTATACATAAAGATCTCAATATCACCACTGTTAGAGAGGAAATCACTCTCAAATCTCACAAATACCAACACAGACTCGAAAATCATATTAATCATCTGGCCATAAACATCTTAGATAACAGCACAACGACAAGAAGATTGAAAAGAGTACATCCTCTTGATCTGGACCACAGATATAAATAATATTTTTCTTTTAAAATAATTGTTACTGTAGATATATATTTTTGTCACAACGCTTGCACTATTGTATGTTTGTTTGTTATTGTGTTTTTTGTTATTTCAATGAGATATTGTTTATTGTTGCTTTTGTTTGTTTGTCTTTTTTTTCTCTCTGAACTGGACAATTAGTTTAAAACCAGTTTTAGAAAGAACCAGAATTGTATGGTTTCTTTACATGTCAATAATATATGTACAATTGTATTTGCCGAATGTTCGTGTAGAACAAATTGCAAATAAAGCAGATGTTAAAAAAAATCTTCTTTTTTCTAAATAAGTATTAGTTCAAATTCTATTATTATTATTATTATTATTATTATTATTATTATTATTATTATTATTATTATTGTTGTTGTTGTTGTTATTATTCCTCTAATTCACGACTAAAGATGTTATGAGTCGACTGAATATAAAGTCTACTCCGGGTTGCAACCAGCTTCCCAAGGAACACAACTAGGGTCTTGTCGGTGCACCTTCAATACTTTGTGTAAAGTGTGGGGTGTTCCAAATAAAGCAATATCTTGCAGACTACTGAATGACCTGGGAGTTTTGCCAGGTTTTTACACTAATTTTGCGAGCCAAATCTCTTAGCTCCGATAACTATCTAGACGAACTGTGACCTCACATGCCAGTGACCTCCATTTCCGAACTCTTCTATTATAGACGTTTCTGCCTCCAGGAATACAATGTTCTGATCGTACGTCTCAGCAATATTTACTAGTAGACATTTTTTTCTCTCAGTCCCAATAAAAATATTCAGTTTGTTTGCCACTATCGTGCGATCATTTTGAATTTGTTGGTCGTACAATATTCTACAGAGTTCAACGGATGTCACCGGTTTTGGTGAGTGTTTGTGCCACATGGAGCATGTACTTGGGGACTCGGAGGACGTTATAGACCTGTCAGTCGAAGTAACTACACACCCTATCATGACTTTTCAAGAATTCGCCCTTCGCTAGAGTTAGACAAGCTGAGACGAGATGATCAATAGTTTCTTCTTGTTCCTGGCATATGCGGCATTTATAATATTGGGGAAGTTTGAGAACTGCTTTATCATAATGTCGTGTTTTAAACGTCTGATTTTGAGCAGCTATTACAACTGCTTCTGATTCAGGCTTCATTCTTCCCCTTTTAAGCCACATAAATAATTGATCTCTATTAATCTCCACCGCGTCCATTCTCTTTAGATACTGTCCATGGAGTGGTTTGTCTCCTCACGATTTCTTCAATTTTCTTTGTTTCTCACATTTTATGTTAAGTAGCATCTGTTCAGGGTGTGTGTTATTCTGCGTGACTTGCATAGTTTTTTGCGCAATGGTTCTTGCTACACTTACAATACCTCTGTTTCCCATTCTTCGGTCAGATTTAATGACCTGATTTATTATTGGATTATCTTGATCTATTGTTTCAGGAGAATTCAATTTGTCTGAAATCTCTTCCTTCATCCTTACGTGACACATTAAGTCTGTGTACATCAGCTCGGGAATGGGCGGCGTGAGGCATTGTTAGCAATTTCCTGTTTTTTCGGTCTATGACTCGAATTATTATTATTATTATTATTATTATTATTATTATTATTACTATTATTATTATATAAATGATCACATTTCTGATTCGGGAAAGGACAGGAAGATTAGCTTCTCAAATAACAAAGAGCGTTTCCGACAAGTTTTTTATTTGCTATTAATTTGATTAATTATCTGATCGTAGAAAGTTTCGGACAATGCAACAAGTATTCATGATTAGATTTCTGCATGAATTGTATTATTATTATTATTATTATTATTGTTGTTGTTGTTGTTGTTGTTACCATTAATAAGGATAGTTCTGGCTACTTATACCATGAGATTCAGAATTCTTCTATACGATAAGCAACAATATTATAAATCAAATCTATTGTATTACTTTCCCAAATTATGAACTTCGATCGACGTACTAAAATATTCATGTCATGTAATATAAAATATATGAATATATGTGAGAAAGGCCTCGTGTCTCTCCTCTCTAGGGCAGGTGTTTCCCCTGAACGGATATGGTAGGGGTGAACTCGGAGTTGATGAGCAATGAATTATTATGGATGGTATTATGTTCAAGTGACACACAGTGGTAAGGGGAGTCAAAAGAAAACACTCCTGTCTTACGCGGAAATCGAATCCGCAACCTTCGGGTATTGCGTGTGTCGTAGTAAGTGACTTTTGTTCATATCTGTGTGGTACTCAACGTAATGGCTGGGCGGGAGCGGGCGATCATAGCTGTCGATTAATCGATCCGTTGCTTTGTTCCAGGTGAGGGGCTGCTGTTGCATCTGGCAGAACCACGCGGGGCCCAACGCTGTCCCTTCCCTCTCTGAGGTCAAGTGAGTGCGACATCGCTGCGGTTAACAAAGCCTTGGTTCGATTCGCTGCTCTAGAATTCAAACTTTCCGGAATCATCCTTGTTTGGCGTCCGAGGTGTGTGTGTAACCACCTGTTCAAACTCGCCCTTCTTTGGGTTTGTTGCGTGCATTTGTCGATCGAAGCAGGTGACGAGTTTATGGGCGGTGCCAGGTAAAACTAATGAAGCAATATCTGAAACTATTTTTTGTAGTTGTGTTTGTATCCCATTACCGTTTTTTTTTGCACGTGCGTAATAATTATAATTTCATGAATACTATACAAAAATGTTAATTTTCGTTCGTTTACAATTATTTATATTTAGTAAACCTCCTTTAGAAAGCTTTCCCGGCTGGAATTCTGCCTCAAGCTGAAACCACTGTTTGTGTTTTTCTTTTTACGTATCGTATTGTCTTTGCTATATTTACGGACTACTTGTGAAGTCCAGTAGACAAGTACAGAAATAAGGCAGTTACCTGGAAAAATGTCATAATAACTTTTTCTTTGAGGTCATTTTATGTCACAAGGAGTAGTTACAACCCCATGTTTTCGATCTCCCAGACCCTGTGCTACTCGTAACTCCAGAAGCCTAAGATAACTTTATTTTTCTGACTTTTCCTGTTTTTTATAACTCTTTAACCTAAAAACCTTTTGTAAAATGAACCCAATCGGTTTTAATGAAAATATAATTTCCCACAACTTTTGTATAAAACATTTCTTTTGAAAGCAATTATCAAGCAGCTGTAGATTTTCAAAATTTTTTTTTTTTTTCATTTCTCTAAAAGTGTGCGAAAAAGAAACATTTTAATCATATTATAGTCAACTTATAATAAATATAATTATTATTGCATATAAAACTATTATTTATAGCACCATCGGTGTGAACATTGCTTTGTAAATGTATCCATTGCCGAAAATGGATGCAATAAATATAATTATTATTGCATATAAAACTATTATTTATAGTACCATCGGTGTGAACATTGCTTTGTAAATGTATCCATTGCCGAAAATCGTAATATAAAAAAATATACGAATTATTGCGTGTATGTGTATGTGTAGCCGTGTAGTAGCTCAACTTTTAACACACGGGAATAATTTCATTTCAACGTCATTAGTAAGTAATTTTTTTTTTCAGAACTTCAGATTAAAGAGTTAAGAGATAATCTGATACAGTAAGAACAGGTTTTTCGGACTTCCTGTAGTTAGCACAGTGTCTGGAAGGTCAAAACGTGAGGTTTTTGCTAGTGCCTGGGTACATACAACATACCCAAAAGAATTTAGGTTTTATAGCCTTTTTTCAGGTAAAATGTACTTGCCAACTGAAGTATGTGATGGTTTTTCGTGTATTCTACTCTTGCTTGCCTCCAGACAGTAAACGCATTCTCAGATACATTCATATTTTGTGTTGCAAAATCAAGAATATGACCGTTTAATACTTCAGAGAGATGTATTTGAAGAGTAGACTGTACTTCGCAGTAAATCGTCTTACATAAAATCTAGATTTTAAACAACATTTTGTCATCAGTAATAAATGAGAAATAATTTAACTGCAATGTCATTGTGTTTTATGTGTACAAAATGTACGTTCAAACCTGTTACACTGATGAATAAGTTTTCTGTCTTTAAGTCGCACTCGCCGAGATTTTATTTTCTTCTATTTTATCATCTATATAGTTTTCCGTAGAAGTCGCTTTTCTATTATAACATCTACAAGCACAATAATTATATTAGTATAACATTTTAGAAATTCTATTTCTATGACTGCTTGTAGATAAGTGATTCACTCATAAGCGAAATTAGTAACTGTTTTCTACATATTTTGATGTTAATTTAATTTTGTTAAGAATTACGCTCACAATTCTTTCGAAAATAATGATTTTATCACTCTTTGTTTATTTTATTTTTCTTCTCTTACTTCTGTTATTGTAGACTCTTATGTTCGTATCGATTGCATGTATTCATAACCTCAATATTATACCAACGATTTACTACTCCGTGTTGTTTGTTTTCTGTTTTGTCTTTTTTTCGATTCTGCTTATTTTATATCTAAATATATATTTCATGATGTTTTTCCTGGCTGATTTAAATACTTTTTTCATTTGCAAATGTTCAAATAATTAGAATTGCCAAAATGGTACACAATTTTCCCCGAGCGTAATAAAATGTATCTCCATTAATCAACTAAAAATACCCATAATTTTAAATGCACAAAGCAAACATTTTGTAACTAATTATTTAAAAAAACATTTCATAAGGGAAAATTGCGTTTCGTGGCGTCAAATTGGTCAATTGTTTCTCAACGAGACACATTCAAGCACCTGAGTTTAAATTATTTCCGTAGCCAATCACTCAATTTGCAATCTATTCATTTCTGACACAAAAAATATTTAAGAACTGTACATTATCACTCATCACCACATTTTTTCATTTTGATATTTATATAGAAAATTCACCCTTCATTAAAATACTAATGAAATAAATAAATAAATAAAAAAATAATATGTAAATAAATAAATAGGTAAATAAATAAATATGTAAATAAATGAAGTAAAAAGTAAGAAAATGAGTGTTGGAAAAAATAGTACTAAAATCAGTAGTGAAATTTTCACGGCTGAAAATATTCATTAATTACTCACATTTCCCACCTAGAATGTGGAATATCAGTAGTCCGTGCAGAAATGAAGACTATTAAATATGTAAATTTACTACCGATACAACCGATATTAGAGATATTCGGATCATTAAAAATGTAAAAAATAATATGCATATTACAGTATGAGATTACAAATTATAATTTACTAATATTCTGCAACAAAATTCTCAAACGCTTGAGAATGAAATGTCGTGAATTATTTCAAGAATATTAAGAAGGAATATAAATCTAATAATCTCCAGGTACACATTTGGATAGTATTTACATGTGAAAATTCTAAATTGCTAGAATTTTGATGTTTCATTTTGTTATTTTTGGCTTTGAATTCACAATGTTAGTTTAAGAATACCATAGACAAATTTATGTTTTCCGGAACAAAATTAGAAGAGCGTAATCGAAGTAATTTTTGAGATAGTTTACATAATTGTTTTTCCAAGGGGTGGTATTTTTTCTCTCAACTTCATTTTTAAGAAAGTAAAATATTCAGTAATGGGGAAGATATGTTTGAAAGCCGGTGAATTTGTTTCTGAAAATATTAACTTAAACGTTGAATATTATTGACATTTAAAAAAATGTTTGTGATGGGTAGGATCTCTCTCAACAGTAGGATTGATTAGGAATATGAAAAGCTTTTCAACAAAAATTGATTGAAGATATGATTCATGCTTTGGAATATATTCAACGAACCATACTTGGCATAACTACATCCTCTTGTGTGTTATCATACTGAATTGTTTGTTTCTAATCTGTTCTGAGAGATGTCTGCGTTGCGTTTTATTCCAAGTGTACTGGTTTAAGCTTTTGCGAATTTCCCAACGATCACTTTGATCTAAAGATTGTAAAAAGTGCATGAAAATAAGGAGGCATCCTGGGGAAGAAGAAGAAGAAAAAACATTGAGACGCCTTAGTGCGTATGGAAAGGTGGTTCTTCGGAGGCGCGGACGCGCCAGACCATGCAATCACAATCCGACAGGTCATCTGATAAGACGCATGGGGGCATGTTGAAGGCATATGTAAATTGGTTCTATGTTTTCAGAAGAACTTTGAAAATGCGTTGAAGAACGGAGGGATGTAGAGTTTTAATTCGTTTTCTGGATAACTTTTCAACCGTTTTAGCAATTACGCTTTTCTCTGTGTGTCTCTCTAACCCCCTCCTTATCTCGCGGTGTGAAGCAGGTCCGTTCAACTTCATCATCCCACTTTCCACTCCACAGTGCTACACGAGGTCTCTTCGGCTGTGCGAGCCGCTGTGCCCGCCTGCGCTGCCGGGGCCCTCGGTGTACTCCGTACGAGTTGCGCGCGCCGCGCCGGCTGCGCCGAGCATCCCCACTTGGCCGAGCGATGGTGCGGATCGGTGAGCGCGACGCCGCGCCGCTTCCTCAACGCGTCTCGTTGGCAGCTTCCACGAATCGCGGTGACGGAGTCCCTTGGTGCAGAGGGTGGCGCAACATGAACGGCTGCTGAGTTCCAGCGCCGCGCGTAAGATAGCGACGTCATGCATCAAGTTACGTGACGGACCTCGATGTCGTAACGTCTTACCTTAGACCTAAGGAACGCCTTTGTACCGTCTTATATAATGCATGCCTGAAGGAGACTGTACGGCCACCTTACAAATGGGAAAATGGCAAACAGGAAAGGTTGCATTGTCCCAACTCCAATAAATCGATTCTTGTATGTGACGCAGTAAATATTAATCCTTACAAACATTCTCAATCCTGGCAAGGTTTAATGGAAAGTGTTGAAAAGGGAACAGGCAAGAAATTCGCAAAAAAGAAGATGAAATCATATTCTTGATAATGATTCGTACATTATGTCTTATGCACATTACGAATACTGTTATTGGATATTTTCTGGTCTCAAAAATTCCCAGACATTGTACTCATCGGTCAGAGACAGAAAATATAAAACTTAATGCAAATTTGAGATTTGTTTATTTTTCACCCTACCGAGGTTTATATGTTTATATATATCACCAACTGTGTATGGTATTTGCTATATTATGCAATTTCATTGCTCAATTCTTTGCAACGTCAACATTTTTATAATGAATAATGCAATGTAGCCATTGCTAAAGCTCATCTAAACGTTCTTTCTTACGACCATGTATTGAACGTCGTTAGTCACATGATGTAACGAAGTTTAAAATACTGAAAATCCGTATCGTCGTTACCTCCCGATAGTTCCTCTACGTTACATAAAGAAGATGGCAAAGAATGATAATAATTGACGGCACTAGAGAGTTTTTTGGTGTTTTAGTATTTGGAATTTGGGTGTTGAGAATCCTCACAAACGCAGTACGCGCCATTCTTCGAAACCAGGAACTGAAGTGGTGGGCGCTGCTAGTGCTCGCAGGGTTGCGCTCGCAGAGTCGCAGGTAGCGCTGCGGTGGCAGCTACCGACGCGTTCTCTCAATCCTGCCTGCCACCGTATGATACACACACTTGTTTTGGACGCCCGTCCGAAGAGCGTCGTGTCTGCCCGTCGCATTCGACATTTTGAGCACCTGCGCACGCAGGCGCTCACAACGAGCGGGGCAGAGAGAGAATCAGGGAGATGATGAGGGGTATGAGCGGGAAAGAGCGGGAGCAGAAACGGTGACCGGGGATTGATTAGAGATTCCAGACGCGACAACTTCTAAGGTTATTAGTACCGTAAGCGTAATTTACCCTGGATGGCAGTGGTTTTCTTCTTCTGCTGGATGGGGAGATCCGGCGCCGGCCTATCGTCAGTTAGCGGGGTTTTCCCTAACGAGGTATCTCCCACTAGAGGGGCACCGCCCCCACCCGGGAAGCTTGAGACCAGTCTCTCGGTGTGTGTGTGTGTGTGTGTGTGTGTGTGTGTGAGTAAGGGGTGAGGATAGGACAAGGAAGAAGGAAAGATCGCGCGCAGTCCGGGGCCCAACTGTCAGGGTATTGCTCCGTCATTCGCCCGGTGTTGACGCCAGGGCAAGCGCCGGGGCAGGGGCGTCGCTTCCGAGAAGCGCGGGCGCGCGTGCCGCCCCGGGGCGATGCACGGCATTGATAAGTGTGCGCGCGCCGGAAGCGCGTTTTTCTACCTGCAGCGACGAGAGGACAATGCGCGAGGCATGTATTAATGATGATGTTGATGTGGAAGCGACGCCGGTTGCTCGGGGCAACCTTGGCTGCCGCCCCCTGCTCCCTTCGCCCTTTCCCATACCTTCACACGCCTCCTTCCGATCTCATTACCCATTCTTACCCCATTTCCCTTTCCTTCTCCCTTCCCTAGTCTTTCCCCTATGTCCCGTTCCTTCTCCCATCTTCCTACCACTCGCCCTCGTCCTTTCAGCCTCTCATCCATCCCACCCATTCGCCTTTACCCCTTTAACCAACTCGCCTCCTTACTTTTCCCATCTCTCACCCTACACCACTTCACACCCTTTCCGCCTCTTCGCCCTTCCCACCCTCCTCCACACCTCGCCCTTCTTATCCTCGCTCTCTTCCCTCCTATCGCTCCTCCCTTCTCTTCACTTCGCATTCCCCACTCCCGTCTCCGATCCCTCATTCACTCTTACTCCTCTCCTCGCACTTTCCATCACATTCGCCTATCCCACACCTCTTCCTACTTCCCTCTCCCTTCCCATACCCCTCACCTGCTGACTCTTTCGAACTAACACACACACACACACACTCCACAGTACACATGGCAGTGCACGCACACACTGCCCCGCGCACCTCGCTCAGATCCCGCACAAAGACACGCCTATGTCCGCTCCGTCATCACGATGCTCGCTGGGCTACACTTCGTTTCACTCACAACTAACCTGTCTTTTTGCCCAGCCACTAATTACCCTTTCCGAAATTCTTGTCTCATCATGCACATGACCGTGAGTGAAATGGTGGAAGTGTCGCTCAGCCGGCGGGCTCCAATCAGCGCGCGGACTCCCCCTCCCTTCCCCCTGGCGCCGCGGGAGGAGGGGGAGCTCGGTGGGAGCACCGCGCGAGGGCAGTCAGTCCATAGCGACGAGCGCGTTTGATCTGCTTGCTCCCCCCCCCCGCACCCACGCCCAGACACGCGTGGGGAGACGGGCCACCTGCTACCTGCTCTCTCCCGATGGCAAACGCCCCCGCACCTGTGTACTCCACGTCTTTCGCTGCACTGTATTTCGAATTACTTTGAAACGGTGCGCTACTTCAAGGTCACGAGGTGGACGTTGTCATCCAATCGGGAGTTTCGTTATGACTTATTTTCTTGGGATTGGATATCCCTATTGAAAGACTACGCTCCCTCTTCTTTCTGCTTGAAACGCTGAAGTGCCCCTATATTGAGTAACATAAAACAGGAAGTCCTTTGAAAGTCACGAACAGACACAAGAAGGGGACACTGTCATCGTGGGACATCGACTCGTATTATTCGTTACGACTGAAATTTTTGGTATTGAAGTTTGCGATTGGGCGACTCTATTTCCTTGTCTTTTCAGCTTGTGAATTATTTCGGAGTTTTAGAGAATATGCCTATGTGCTATGATTTCTGAAAGCTCAGAAGCGACACTGCGCATGCGCACATTGCTAAAACCTCAATATCGTCCGTGAAAAGTAAGCATGGAGAGAGGGTCGAAGGTAATACGAGTATGGTAATATCACGAGACGTTCTGAATTTATCTGATGTACGAATAAACAATAATGCAAATTCAGAGATTCATTTCAATTATATAGTGCAACTCACTCGAACTCTTTAAAATCTTGAAAATAAACTGGTCTTCTTAATAGTCTAATTTGACGTGTGTAGAAATTACGCCAAGAACACTTTTAACTAAGAGCTTAATGTTAATAATACAACTTATTGCGGCTAATGATCATCTAATGATTTCAAATTAAACATTCGTTTATTATAAAATATATTTCTGAAAAATTACATTGTATCTCACTTTATCTTGTATATAGGAGCTCTCAAATCCGGGATAATCTCTAAGCTCGGGACTGGTCTCCGTTCATTTATGGCAGTGTAGAGTGTGTAAGTGAATGTGTGGGTCGATGACATGCAAACGAAGAGGAGGGATAAGGAAGGGAAGATGGGTCGCGGCCCGTGGACCGTTTGTTCCGGTAGTGATTGGAGAAGCCTAGCAAATAGAGCCAATAGATAAATTAGAGCAGTCGGACGCATAATTTTCCCGCTGTTCAGAGGTTGAATTCGCCTGAGATAGTTGTTATGATTGAAAATCCATCTTACGAACCCTTGCACTTCCCGGTCAACAGTGTTGTTGCTCCAACAACCGCGTGACATTGCTTGGAATAAAACCTGGCAAAACGATAAATTAGAGCAGCCGGCCTCTTGAATCCTCCGCCGTTCGGTGGTTCAATTCAGATGAGCCATGTAATTATTATCAAAATATCTTCCTCCGCCGTGTTACGAACCCTAGCACGTCCCGGTGACCGTTGGTGCTGAGCCATCGCATGCATTTGAGCTCCCTTGCGCTGGAGGGTGACGCGCCGCGGAGGCGGCACGCGCCCTTCCACCGGCCCGTTGCGGCGTCGGCGCCTGCGCCTGGAAAGGGCCTGAGGAGCGGCCGGGCCTTCTGCGGCCGTTGCAGTGCGCACCGCCCTCGTTTTTATCTGCGCGCTTCGCTCGCCGCGCGCCCATTATCTCTCTGGCCCCTGCCTGCACCCGGCCGCTCCTTCCATTTTTCGGGGTTGCTCCCCCCCTCCCCGCGCTCGCTCGCGCGCGGGCTGGCTCTTATCAGGAAATGCAAATCACGACCGCCGCTGCTCTCGGCCGCCCCCGCCCCCGCCCCCGCGGCCGCTCGTATTAAGTGGCCACCGCGTCTGCCGCCCGCCCCCGCCCCCGCGGCTTGAGCACGCGGTCGCCGTCAAATATGTTATTAGGCAATAAATAGAGTGGCTGACACCAGATGGTATCTGCTGTTCAAACAGCGGCGCGCGGTGGTGCTGCGACGGCGAACGGTGCGCCGTGGGCGGGCGTGAGGGGGCGGGTGGATAGGGGATGGGTTGCGGGGGTGGGTGAACCGAAAAATCGTGAGCTGGGCCGAGGGTGTAGTTGGAGTCGGTGAAGGCGAAAATGGGGCGGCGCGTAGAGCTGGTGCGGTGGTAAGGGGGCGGGGCCGGGAGGCGATGGAAGAGAGAACGGGGGCGTCGGAATCACAGTTGAAACAGGAAGTTAGAAGGACAGACGTGGCGTGTGAGGAAAAGTGGAAAATGCATCGGCGAGGAGGCGTGACAGAGCATGGGGTGGAGGATTGGCGGGGATAGGGGTTAGAAGATTTGGCAGAGGTTGTACCGGAGCCTGGAAGAAGGCGAGTGTTGGGCGCAGGAGGGCGTCCAGGCCAGGGGAGGGTGAGAAGCGGAGGCGGGGCGAAGGCAGAAGAGAGGCACGAAGGGGAGGGGGGCACAATGGCCGCTTATCTGCGCTCCCACGCGATCGTCCGCGTCCGCGTTCTGCCCCCCACCCCTCACGCCGCTCACGGCCGGTGCTAAATGGTCCCGCGGCGGCGGGGGCGGCCTGCGAATTAAAACGCGCTCGCCTGCGGGCGTGGGCGGGCAGTCTGGCTTGCTGGCTTGTGGCTGAGGCGGGAAGGGGATGGGTGGAGCGGGGTGGAGAGAGAGCGAAAGGGCTGGTCGAGACGTGGAGAGGCGGAGCTGGACGAGGAGGATGGGACGAGGAGGGGCGGGATGAGGAAGAGAGGTTTGGGGGAGGGGCGGGACGAGGCAAGTAGGGGGCCGAGGGTGGAAACGCGCGGACGGGCGAGGTGAACGCCCTCCGCCGCCCACGCGCCTAGAGCGACCACGGCCGTTTTACGGGCGGTGTATTTCTATTTGTTCTCTCCTCTTTGACGTCTGGTTGTCAGGTGGGAGACTCGAGTTTCGCTGCTTGGCGTAGCTCGCGCAGTCGTAAAGCCACCGCACTCCTGCCCAGAATACTACGTTGTACTTTGGTGTTGATAGACGGCGAAATCGACGAGACAAATAGTTGTACCGTTTCTTTCTGTTTTAAAGGGAAATCGGCTTTGGAAGATATACAAAGGCGGTGCCAGAAATACGATACGCAAGCCGCCAGGACTGGAGTTGTGTTCTTCTGAAGTGTTCTAAGCTTCTGAGCGTCAAATAAGCCCCCTCCCACTAGGCGTCTAGGCACTATAAAACAAGTGCGTAGAACTTTTTAAACTAAGTGTCTTTAGAACATGTTTATTGTATTTTATCATCATACGGATAAAGCTTTGAAGGTTTGCTAAGTCGGTTGAATGTCATTTAATTACCTGAAGCATTCTGGAAGAACAGGCTGCTTTGATATTTGTGGCTCACTGTAGGATGACTTTTCTTTCTGGGGTATAATATATTTTATGCATACATTTCATGAAAGGTTTAAAAGGTTTAAATCCTTAGAAATAAAGTATTTTCTGATATATCAATTCAGAACAATAAAATTTCCATATAAAGGGGAAAGCGTTCAATCTGGGCGGAATGGGCTCACAATAACACTTCGCATTCCAGTATTTAAACTTTTTTCTGAATTTGTTTGAAGTTTTAATCACATTTTTGAATGAAACAAAAATTGCATGTGTTTTTGGGGTTTGACAAAAAAGAGAGAGTCCATAACAAATGCACAATTTACTACAGAAAGGGAAAAAAAGAGAATTAGATTTTTCTGAATTTTTCTGGGAGTTAATTAATTTTTGCAGATTCCCTCCATATTCCAACGCTAGTCCAAGAATGTCAGGTACATGTCTTATCTAAGTTCATTTGTTGTAACGTAATTTGATGAGTGAGTGTGCTACTTGATCCTGATCTTCCCTCGTGGTTAAAAATTGATCAGTTTTATACACGTTTTTGATTCACCCTCGGGACTGGACGATAGTTCCTATGGAATTAATAGAGCTGTGGTCTGTAGGCCGTAGAATTGCAGATTTGGAGGGTTGCCTTGTCTCCCAGGTGATTACGAATGAACGATAATAAATTACCCACGAATGATTATGAATCGATTATGATGGTCGCGGTGCACCGAATGGACGATGAAGCGACAAACCCCCGTGAAAGTGTCGTTCACTGCTTCCATAATACAAATGCAGGTGCTCCTGTCGCCAAATAACTCCGGGCCTAGTCGACGTAGCAGTTGGTAAATATGTGACTGTTACGTTGAAGCTTATGAATCTGTAATGCTGTACGCATCTACCACAAGTTCTTGAAACTTCCAACTTTTGAAATAAAAATCAGCCTGTGTTGCGATCCACGCATGTCGTATTTGCCGAACTTGTTGCTCTCCAATCGTGATAACTATAAAAAAGCAAGATCCCAAGAACAATAATATTAATGATATCTAATAATAATAATAATAGTAATAATAATAATAGTAGTAATAATAATAGTAATAATAATAATAGTAATAATAATAATAATAATAGTAATAATATTCACAAATTCATACGTACACAACATGATTATGTGGATTTTGGAAAACAGAAAATCTACTTTTTTTAATCTACTTTTATATAAACGAATAAAAGTGCAAATTTTGTGAATCAATGCAAGTGTATTGTGAATAGCGTGTAACATACACAACGCCATAGTTCGCCTATACATATTTTATATCAGTCAGTTTGTTCGTTCGTGAATAAAACTCTTTCCTTTACAAGACACACGCTATATCAAGAAATTGATATTTTATGATCGATATCGCATAACTTGAAAACCTGATAGTTTGAAAAACTCTTTTAATAATGCAAAGAACATACTTCGGGAGCTGTCGCTCATTGAACCTCCTGACATAAGAGGAAAAAACAAATTACTTACAAATTAAAAAAAACTTCTTAATTGAAAAATATTGACACTAATTACTCTTGGGAGGGTTTCACTGCATTTTTAGTGCCTGTGATTTATTAGCACCTTTGCAATTTGTGTATTACTTCATCCTCGATTTACTTGGCCCCTTGAGAACAGATTCATGTTTTTCGACTAAAACGCGAGCATTTAGCTGATGACACCGGTGTGTTTCGCGTGCCTTCT